>GL379815.1:0-91404 GCA_000143925.2 Caenorhabditis brenneri
GGTTAGAGGTTAAAAGGCGAAAAATGGCAATTTTGTATTTTCCTGGACTCAGGAAGCGAAACCCAAGCTTTAGGAGAAAAAACAAAAAAATTTGACCCCAGTGGGGTTTGAACCCGCGATGCAAAACTCAAAAACAGCAGTGTTAGCCGCTAGGCCACGGGGTCAACAGCGGAAGGGACGGCAGAGGGCGTAGACAATGCGGTGAGGTGTCTCAAGGTGAAAAGCTCGATGGTTAGAGGACTAAAAAAGTGAAAATTGTTGTTAACCTGCAGTTTTGGATATTTCTGGACTAAGGAATCAAAATCCTAGGCTTAGGAGGAAAAAACAAAAAAAATTGACCCCAATGGGGTTCGAACCCGGGATGAAAAATTCGAGAACAAGGGCTTTAGCCGATAGGCCACAAAGACAAAAGCAGGGAAGGAGTCAGAGGGCCTAGAAAATAGGGTAAACTTGCGAGGGGCTGCAGAGTTCAAAAGATGGGCATCTTGCCGGGCAAAATGAATGAACAGAAGACACAGCCTATTTCAAATCTCCAAATTCTTCCCCTGACCAAAGGTACTTGGTGAACACCAGAACCCCCCGGCCCGAAAACTCATTTCGCGGTTCATCAGTTTTCCACCAAAACATGTAAAGGTCGCCATTGGAGGCTTAAGAAACGTAAAGAGAGAAAAAAATTAAACTGTAGGGAGCGAGAAGAAAAGCATGTAAAAAGGAGAAGATGGGGGAGAAACTAGAAGTTTTGTCTACAACTATCCAAATACGATGTGACAGTTTTAGTAAGGGAAGGGAAGGAAGGACAAGAAGGGAAGAACTGAACTATGATTGGGGTGTAATATAGTAGAGAAGGGAGGGGAGGAGGACTTCTTGATAGTTTGATTTTGATAGGGAAAATCGATATTTTATTTTAGGATGAAAACTGAAAATGATGAGAAAATTTGAATATCTAGGAATTTAGGAATGAGCGGCTTTGCAAGAAGTTCCGGATAAACTTTTGTTATGAGCAATTCTCTTGTCCTATTCAGATTCCGGCAGAACAGCTGCTCAAAATTAGATTTTGCTCATTTTTTTCAGTTTGACAAGGAAACTGTGTTCTGAAACTACCGTAATTTGAAAAAGTGGTCGCAGGCGAGCTCAGATATAGCTGCTTCAAGTTCCAACCGGTAATTTGCGGCTGGAAGGTACGCAAGGTCCCAAAACGTGACCTGAAAGTGATTTTCGTAAAACACGATTTGATGTAGCTCGCGGAGCTCTATCCGATTCGGAAAATTCGGCGCAAATTTGAAAAATCAAGAACTCAAAAATTCAAAAATTTTGGCGGGAATTTAACTTTTTTGTATTCTCGCTTCGCTCCTTATTTTGGGACCTTTTTCCATGCTCAGACCCTTTTGGGGAACGATGCATTCGAGTCTTCTTCAAAAGTGGATATTTGGCGGGAATTCAAAAAAAGTCAGAATTTCAAATTTTCAAAAAGTTTGGCGGGAATTTAAACTTTTTGTATTTTCGCTTCGCTCCTTATTTTGGGACCTATTTTTTTCTATGGAAGTGATGCTTCTTCAAAAATGGCCTATTCAAATTCATATGCAATTTCAAATTCCCCAAAAAAAATGCAAATTTTGAATTCCCGCCAAATCTTTTGATAGGATAGAGCTCAAAAAAGGGAAATTCCAACTTTCTACAGTACCCCTTCACCCCCTAAAAGTACTCTGATGTGCCTGGAATTTCACTTCCTCTATAACACCATAATAGGCTTTCCACTCCCCAAAGAAAATGATAAGAAATTTCAAAATTTCAGAATTTTTCAAGATTTTTCTAGAAAAAAAGGTCAAAAACTGGGTGTGTCATTGATATTTGAGTTAGAGGGGGGGGGGGGATGAAACAGAAACCACAGTGTGGTCAGTCATAAGGGGAAGGGAGAAAAGTAATGACAAGAGTCAATATGAAGAAAAGGAATTTTTTGGGAAAAATTTTTGGGATAGTTTGGAAAATCTGGAATCGAGCTTGGAGTGGCTAAGAAGCTTGTGTAGAGGCTAAGGAGTCTTGAAGACGCTAAGGAGTTTTTTGTAGAGGCTAAGGAATTTTTTGTAGAGGCTAAGGAGTCTTGAAGACGCTAAAGAATTTTTTGTAGAGGCGAAGAAGCTTGTGTAGAGGCTAAGGAAATTTTGAAGACCCCATGAGATTTTTCTGTAGAGGTCACTCAGATTTTCTTATCAAAATCCTTATGGTCCCGGGACCAAAATCTACAAAAAATTCTAAAAAAAAAAATTCAGAAAATCCCAAAAAAAAGAAGGGTTAAAACTAATCGAAAAGACACAAGAAAATCAGCGCGACGACAAGAAAAAAAAAGGAAAAGGGAGAACATGGGTGTGGCGGTGTGTCCTCCTCTTTTCTTCCCCCCGACGACCGTCTCTCTTCATCATTTTTTCTCTCTCTCTCTCTCTCTCTCTTGCTTCGGGGAGAAAAAGTGGGCGGAGCCTCACACAGACCATACAAATAGAAAATACATAGAACACGAGGAGATGAAGACGATGAAGAAGAAGGGAAGGGAAGAAGATGAAATGGACGGGAACAAGAAAGAAGAAGATTTCTAATGATGATGATGATGCGGTTTCCTTCATTCTGGAGAGGAGGGAGAGAAGACTAGAGAAAAATGACTGCGGTTTTGAGATAAGAGGGTGTGGTACTGGGGATTCGAATTCAGATGAAATGGGAGGAGGAGAAAACACCTGCAGAATGGATTAATGGCATTCTTTGGGTGGGATTTCCAATGATTTCCAAAAAAAAAAAAATACCGTAAATCTGGCGTTTTTGCGCTAGGGTTCCCGTAAATCGTATAACTTAGGTTACTGTATGTTCACAGCAGCATATCTCAGTTGTCTTTGGAGCTATCAAAAAGTGTTCAACTAGTAAAATGTTGAGCAAACAATTTCGAACATTTTACTAGTTGACCACTTTTTGATAGCTTCAACGACAATTGAGATATGCTGCTCTGAACAGAAAACACTCAATACTGCACGATTCATAGAGTAAGTCATGTTCTGAGCAGCACATCTCGGTTGTCTTGGAAGCTATCAAAAAGTTGTCAACTAATAAAATGTTAAGCTAAACATTTTGAACATTTTACTAGTTGAACACTTCTTGTTAGCTTTGAAGGCAACTGAGATATACTGCTCGGAACGCACAGTACCCCTGAAAATCCCGGAATACAAGTAGACCTAGGTGTTAGAGTAGCTTACAATATTTTATGGGTCATTTTGTGTTTTTTTCTCTGATCAGGTCTGAAGTTGTTAGATTTGATCAGGCAAAGCTTCTCATTTTTCAGACTGAGCAGTCTGGACACTGCTCCAAGAAAAAAAGGGCCCAATCTTTGTCTAGACCTTCTACTAGGCTGTTGACCCTTCAAAATTAGACAGGATTGATTCAAAAGTTAAAAAAAAAGAAATAAAAATTTGACCCCAGAAGGGTTCGAACCCGCGTCGAAAATCCCAAAAAAAACCGTTTCACCGCTACGCCACATCTCCCCCTCTTTCTTGTCCACGCGGCCTATTGTCTATGCCCTCTGTCTGCTCGTCTGTTTCTGTTTCGGTGGCGTATCGGGTAGCGCAGCTGTTTTAGAAATATTCAATGCGGGTTCAAACGCCAAGGGGGCTAAATCTTTTTTTCTTTTTTTGTAAAGACGGGCGACTGTTCCAGGGGACTTCTGGAAGAATTTTCATCAAGAATTGGCATGGAAACTAAAAAAATTGAAGCTATTTGAGTATAACTGACCTAGTCAGCACTTTTTTGGGAATTTGAAAAAAATTCCGCGAATTTGAGCTCCAAAAACATTACAAAATGCTCTTCTCCTTTCATTTTTTGATTCTTCCTCCTCCTCCCCCTCTCTTCCCCACCCATGACCACAATCATCACCCCCGAAATTCCAATGTGAGGGAAGTTCAAAACCGATTACACCGTTATCTCTCATATGTAGATAAAAAGCGAGAAGAGAGTGGTTTTAATAGTCTTCTTCTTTTGCGGGCGCTAGAAAATTTTTACGACTCCAGCAGCAGGCAGCAATCAGTTTGTTAAGGGAGGAGAGGGAGAGGTGTGTCCTAAAAGTGTTTGGTGTGTGTGACAGCTTGTGCCAGGAACATGACTTTCAGATTCCAGGAGAGACGGAAATTTTGGTGATAATTTTTTTGGGTTAAAGCTATTTGGGTTTTGGCTCGAAAGTGGAGGGGGGAGCTAAATCTAAGGTATACTGTAGTCTAGACCAATGAAACAAAAGATCAGACGGTCTAAGAGAAACAGTGATAACTAAAAATTATTCGTCTTTTTTTCAAGAGCCTTCGCCGCTCTTTAGACCGTTTGTGCTCAAAATAACTACATCCGAAGAGCACTGGTAAAAGAAAAAATAGAGGAAAAAATATCTCTAGAACCTAGTGTCAGAAACTTGGTGTCAGCCATACTTGTCCAAATTGAGCCCGACAGGGTACGGCTCAGTTTTCCTGGCACTGAAAAATTTTATCTTTTTTCGAAAATTCATTGCAAAAAATTGATGTAACCCTAGGAACCTAATAATGGGATCCTACCTGGCCTTGCGCGGGCCCTGCGATAATCTTCTTCAAAAATGAAATTGGGGGCTAATAAATACTTCGAAGTATAGTAAAGTTTTAAGGAAAATGACCGAAAAAAACATTTTTTGAACGAAAAATTTTTCGCACGACCCTAGTGAATTCCGGGCCGCCCATGTTGGTCGAACAGAGCAAAAAAAATTTTTTTCGATTTTTTTCAGTTTTTTTGTCGAAAAAATCATGACAAAAACCGAGCAAAATCATGAAGAAAAAGGTTTTTTTTTCAGAAAACTGCTGAAAATTAGGTTCGAAATGTTCGAATCTTTCGACTCCATTTCAATCGATTTTCTGGAAAATTAGAAAAAAAAATAAAATTTCAAACATTTTTTGAAAAAAAAAAGTTTACGAAAAACTTTTTTGCACGGCCCTGGCAAACATCTACATTTCGGTGTTTTCGTGAGCCCGAAATATCTATTTTGAAAAAAGTAAGCCGCTAAAAATACAGTAAAAATTATTCTAAATTGTTTTCTTTCCCTATATATACTACCTCACACTTCCTCTCCTACTTCCTCTTATTAAAACCATTTTGAAATAGCTCAGTTTATGAACTTCATTTTAAAATGAGCAAAAGATTTTTTTGAAATATGAAATTCCATCAACATCACTTTCAACTGATAAGAATAACCGGTCATACTATTTCCAAGAAAACCAACCAATAGCAATCAAAAAACGGTTTATTATCTATTGCTTGCATTAATTTTCCAACAAGAAAATTGCGAAACTATCCCTGTATCGGAATGTGCTGAGTTCTCTAACACAGGGGAGGAGTAAGAAGTGATAAGAAGAAGAGCATGACAAACAGGCAGTCGTCTATTTGTTTCGTGGTTTTTTTGAGGGGTTTGCTTGCTTTCTCGTTGTTCTTTTTCTCGGAATTAAATGAAGAACAGCGGGAAGAGGAGGGTAGGGTGGTCAGAAATCGGAGGGGTGTACTTGGGGGTAAGTGCAATGGGTCTGGGATGTGGTTTTGAAGCTGGCAGTAATGGGAATTTGCATAGTTGTGATTTTGAGGCCAGGCTCGGAATAGTCAGGGCGCCCGAGCCGGGCTTGGAGGAAATTTTCGAAGCGCGACCCGGCCCGATGAGCTCGGATCATTTTTTTTTTGCGTTTTTCCCAATTTTTTGTCGGGTTTACCAGGCCGGGCTTGGAAAATTCTGAGAGAAGCCCGGCCCGTCACAACTATGAGAATTCGGGTCTAGGCAGCTCTAACCAATGGGTCAATTTTTTGCAAAAAAAATTTCGGAACACATTTTTTCCGAGGTTTTTTTGAGCGTCCAAACCAATGGATCGGTACGAACACAATGGTCAGATCCCGAATAAGACGGGCCTTGCCAGGCTTGCTGAAATGCAGAAAACGGAAAATTTTCCCAAACAAACGGTAAATGCAGAAAATAATTCGGAAAATAGGGAAATATTAAATCGAATTGATAGAATGTGATTTTTCAGATTTTCTCAATCCAACTCAGGCCTGCAGTTGGAAAAAAATAATTTCGATTAATGATCCGGAAATTTTTTTTTCTGAATTTTTATTTTCCGAAAAATTTTTCCCGCCCGGTTTTCAAGCCCGGTGAGACCCGAGTGAGAAGGTCTTAAACAGGCTTGTTTGGCATCGGAAAACTAAACTTCCGATTTTCCGGTTTTCAGATAGAAAGTGTTCCGAAATTATACTTCGGAAAAAATTGCAGCAGGGAACATGTTCCAAAGCTGTTTTCCGGAAAACATTCCGATCAAAAAGTTTTCCGGAAAAAAAACGGAAATGTTGGAAAAAATTGTAATTTGGCTTTTCCGGTTATCTCGACATTTTTTAGCAAAAAAATATCTTGGAAAAAATTCGAGTCAGGAAAATACTCTAATCGGAGAATATATCGCGAAAAATAACAGGAAGGTCGAAAAAAATTCGAAAAATGACAAAATTTTTCATCGACGCCCTACTATTGATACGCAATTTTTCAATGCAATTCGAGCTGGAAATTGTATATAAACAAATTGAAATTCAATATAATTTTCAAAACTTTTTGAGTCGGAATCGTCAATTTCATTTCTGCTTAGCAGCTAAATTCTGATTTTCCAAAAACGATTTTTCGGGAAAAAATCGAAATTCCTTTTCCTGAGCCCACTTTTTCCGGACTTTTTTTTTGTCGGCCCAGACCGAATCCAAGATTTTTTTCAGTCCGGACAGACCCTTGTAGGTCGGTCCTAACCTCCCAAAAATCACTGATCAAAAACCTCCCCGAAACCCAAAAAGCAGTAAAACAAGTAAAACCAACGGGGTGTAGCTGACCAATCACAGTGGTTTTATACCTGTTTTAGCCCTTTTTTCTTCCCTAGAAACTCAACAAAAAAAAAGAAAAATTGGATCAACAGCAGCAACAGCAACAGAACACAATGATTTAGTATCCACCACCACTCAGTTGATTACCGTTAATCTGAAGGAAAAAGGAGAAGAACTGGGGAAAAGAAGAAGGGAAGAGGAGGAGAGAAGGGGTGATAAATTGATGGATAAGACAGTGGGAGATTTATTATGGAGTGGATTTTTTATGGTGGAGGAGGAGGGGAAGAGAAGCTAGATGGTTGGGATCTGGACTATGCGAAAAAATTCGAAAAAAAAATCGAATTTTGGTCTGAAAAACCAAAAAAGTCGATTTTTTCCGATTTTTTTCTTCAGCAAAATTAGGTTTTGATGATTTTTTCTGAAGGTAATTTGACGGAAATCATCAGAAAAACATCAAAAACAGACCGGAAATAAGCCGGGAATAGGCCGGGAATAAGCCGGAAATAAGCCGGGATTTAGCCGGGAACGCTGACTACACGAGCGGATTTTTTCAGTAAAAATCGCTTTTTTTTCATATTTTTTCCGATGATTTTTGGAGAAAAGACCAAGAAATACCCGAAAAAAATTTTTTTTTCGGAATTTTTGAAATTGTTTTCAACAGTCCCGATCTCACGGGACATTATAAGATCATTTTCAGGCGATTCCTGACCATTTTCCGGCGATTCCTGACCATTTTTAGTCAATTTCAAATCATTTTTAGTGCCACAACTTCAAAAATTCAAAATTTACGGAAGATTTTCAGAATTTTAGACACCTAAGGAACATGGGCCCACTATGACATCATCATGATCTGCTAATCTAATGATCTGATCTGATCAATTAATATCATTTAGCACCGGCGACGAAGAGATCAAAAAAAATATAAGGTGACGCCCATATGTTCCCCATGGCTTTTTTAGCGCCCTGTAGGTTTGGAGCAGTATAACTCGGTTGTCTTTGAAGCTATCAAAAAGTGGTCAACTAGAGAAATGTTTAGCAAATAATTTTGAACATTTCACTAGTTGAAAATTTTTTGATAGCTCTTAAGACAACTGAGATATACCGCTTTGAACATGGGGCCCTAAATACTGCATGGTCTATGTAGTACTGCATGTTCAGAGCAGCATATCTCTGTTGCCGTTAGAGCTATCAAAAAGTGGTCAACTAAAGAAATGTTAAGCAACTAATTTTGAATACTTTACCAGTTGAAAATTTTTTGGTAGTTCTAAAGACAACCCAGATATGCTGCTCACAACATACGGTGTGCCTAAACTACCGTAACTGAGTACTTTGAACCAAAAAACAGTCCTACAACAACATATAATCTCAAGACCGTAGTCTAGGTCAACACTGGGGGCCAACGCCCATGTTCTTCTTCTTCCCGTTCTCTTCCTCCTCCTCCATCTCATCTGATTCCCCTTCCATTATGATAAATGAATTGTGATAACTTCCCCCAATCAACCACACCCTTTTCGCCTGTCTACAGTATGCCCTCCCGTGTTCGACGACAAAAATTTTTACAGTATTTTTTTTTTGAAAATGATCGCTGATCGCCGGGAGGATTAGGTTTTCAAGGAATTTGGAGAATTGATAACGAGAAGGGAAAGGAACAGAGTGGGTGGGGTTGTCATATGTTTCAGGGTAAAAATAGGGAAAGGAAATTGATATGTTCGGGGTGGGGCCCCCCGATCATGAGTGATCAGTTCTGGTGATCAGAATAACAAAAGGGAGAGAGGAAAGGACAAGAGAAAGGGGTCAAGAGGGATCTGGGATGCCCAGCAGCCCCAGGACCCTTCCAAGCAGCCCTAGGAGCATCGCAGCTCCACATCCAGGATTATAACAAAAAGAAAAAAATAATTGACCCCAGTGGGGTTCGAACCCGCGATGCATATTTCTAAAACAGCAGCGCTAACCACTAGGCTACAACGCGCAATCCCCCCGCGGGGGAAAGGAGGCGTTTCCTGGCGCAGCCGTGTGGCGCAGCCGGTAAAGCACGCGGCTCCCAAACCGCGGGGGGTAAGTTCGACCCCATTGAAGGTAATTTTTTTTGTTTTTTTTTCCTGACAGCATACACTACATCTTACGATAAACTGCGTATTTCTTGCATCACAAAAATTTCTAGTTTGGTAAATTTCGGTCTTTCCAGCATCGCAACTCCAATTCCAAGTTCATAACAAAAAGAAAAAAAGATTTAGCCCCAGTGGGGTTCGAACCCGCGTTGAAAATTTTCAAAACTGCACTGTAACCATCTGAGCCATGGGTGCAACAGCCCGTAGACAAGAAGAGGGCGTATATCTCACTGCAATTTTTCAGACATCCCGTCGAGCTGGGTGAGACGCTCCAGTGGTTCTTTGACTTCTGATTTTTGACTTTTTTTTCATTCCCCGAGTATCACTTCTATTTTTAAATGATTTTTTTTAAATCTATATTTAGTGAATGCACTCCCTTCTCTTGTAAGTCCCAAGTCAGACAAAGTATTTATCATCTTTATTAACTCTATCTTTCAATGATCACTTTTTTTTCCTTCAATCGATGATGACGTTGATTAAGGTTGATGATGATCGCAATAACAAAATGTTCTTCAATGGGAAAATACGTTTTATTAGATGGAAAATGAGTCATGTTTCAGATTTTTCATTAGGCGTTGAGTTGAAAAATCTGAAATTTTCAGCATGAAGGGGCAGATACAATACCTACCCTGCGTCTGCTCTACCTACCCTGCGTCTGCATCGTCTACATCGTCTTAACTCCCAACACGTATAACTTTGCTAGAAGTGGAGTTATCAAAAAATGGTCAACTAACAAAATGTTTGTCTTAAAATTTTGCATAATTTCGTAGTTAATAACTTTTTTGTAGCTCTTCTGGCAATGGAGATATAGAGCTTTGAACTAGAGGTCTTAAGGTGTTTTGCACACTTTTTTATTTCCAACGCGTATATCTCTGCTGGAAGTGAAGATAGCAGAAAATGATCAACTAAGAAAATGTTTGTCATAAAATTTTGCATATATTTTTAGTTGACAACTTTTCAGTAGCTTTGCTGGTAATGGAGATATGGAGCTTTACAAGTAGTTCTACCATTTTCAAGGTGTTTTGCCCCCAGCAAATTCCAACCTAATTTGCCCTTTTTCTACGTCAAAACCTCTCCTCCTTCGGCCTCCTAATCCCTTTTTCCATTTCTCCACCGGAAACCAACAACGAACAGATTCATTCATTTTGGGCGTTGGTTGGACATTTCTCTCGCCCACCCTCCGCCGATCTTCACACTATTTTTCCTCCCCGAGAGAGAGATGGTGATTAGAACACGTTTGTCTCTTTTTTCTGTTGGAAGGGAAAAATGGTTAATTCGCTCTCTGATCACTACTTTTAATGGCGAAGGGAGGGAAGGGATGTCTATGTGTTTAGAGATGTCTGAGAGGGGAACGAAAGAAGAAGCGCCACGGTGGCTAGGTGGTTATTGATATGTCTTGGGTGTCCTATGGAATAGAACTATTTTAGATGGTGCGTCTTAAAATTTCCTAAAAGTTAATTTAAAACCGGAGTCGATATCTTCATTTTGCACCCATTTACAGTCAAAATACTGAAAAACTTTATTCTGAGCAATTCCACAAAATTGAGCATAACTCGGCTCAAAATCTAGATTTTTGAGTTCTGAAAATTGGAAAATATTCGGGAAGTGATTTGGAACAAGCTGAGCCTGACCATGGCATAGAAAACCCAATTGCGAAAAAGTTAGGCCAACCAGTTCATTTTGAATTTCAGACACCGGAAGAAACGCCCAAATGTGCCAAGATGAGTCTTCTAATCCCCATTTTTTACCCAAAAATTGACAAATCGGACGAACTGAGCTGCACTGGACCAGCTAAAATGTTCGGGTCCAAAAATTTGGGTTTTCGTGGCAAGACCCAATAAACGAAAATCTCAGAAATCTGGTTTTGTGGGTACTTTCCTGAACAGCCTTGATTCCCTGGTTCGATTGGTACCAGTTGCACAAAATTTGGATCAAAACTAGCCAAGTTATGGTGCCAAAATTAGGTTTTCGTGGCGGGACCCAATAATCGGAAATTCTGAAAATGTGTACTTTTCTGAACCGCCATGACCTGCCGATTCGATTGGTACCAGTTCCACCAAATTTGGA
Organism: Caenorhabditis brenneri; assembly: GCA_000143925.2. Classification (NCBI taxonomy): domain Eukaryota; kingdom Metazoa; phylum Nematoda; class Chromadorea; order Rhabditida; family Rhabditidae; genus Caenorhabditis; species Caenorhabditis brenneri. The sequence continues at coordinate 11,055 of GL379815.1, forward strand.
CAAAAACTAGCCAAGTTTTGGTGCTAAAACTAGATTTTCGTGGCGGGACCCAAAAATTGGAAATTCCAAAAATGGGTAATTTCCTAAACCGCCTTGACTTTCTCATTCGATTGGTACCAATTTCACAAAATTCGGACCAAAACTAGCCAAGTTATGGTGCTAAAATTAGATTTTTGTAGCGGGACCCAAATCTGGGCCCCCCATTTTTCACTCTAGCCGGTCCTGTGCAGACCATGATCGCCGAAAGGTGATTGAGAGTTTTCAGACTTGTAGAGCTCACCGAGATCTACATTTTCATGTATATTTTTGAGCCCGTAGTACCGATTTTGAAGAAAATTCTCGATCTCCCCCCAAAAAAATTTTTTTCAGAATTTCCAGAAACCAATTTTTTGCAACATCCAGCTCTTCCAATTTCCGCTCAGGAGCCCCAATTCACATGTCTCTCTATCTCATTTTATTTTTGATTCCATATGACTGATCAGTTAATCCTTATAGATATAACTAATCCCCAATTCAATTTCCCGTCTTCTTTCTCTTTTTCATTTTCATTTTTTCATATTTTTGCAAAAGAATCATGTATGACTTTTTGATATTTTTTGGAGTGGTTAATCTCTTCTATTTTTGAATTTTGGATGAAAAATTCTGAATTCGTTGATGCAAAAAAGGTTGCAAAAATTTATGTGCACATTGGTGATGACGCAGGTGGTGAGGTGGTGAGAACCTTGTACTTTTTGGGCTGAAAATTGACCAAACTAGACATTTTTGTGGTGCTAGAATTAGTGCAATTTGTCGTAAGATATAGTGAAAAAAAAACAAAAAAAATTTTCACCAGTGGGGTCGAACTTACACCCCGCAGTTTGGTGGCCGCGCGCGTTACCGGTTGCGCCATACGGCTGCGCCACACGGCGCCTTCTTTCCCGCGGCATTGCGTGATGCACCCGTAACCTAGCGGTTAGCGCTGCTGTTCAGGAATTTTCCAACCCGGGTTCGAACCCCAGAGGGGTCAATTTTTTTTTTCTTTTTCTCATTTCGAATTTGGTTTTTGCAGCTGAAATACGCAATTTGTCGCAAGATGTGGTGTATGCTGTCAGAAAAAGAAACAAAAAAAATGCCTTCAGTGGGATCGAACTTACCCCCGCAGATTGGGGGCCGCGTGCGTTACCGGCTGCGCCATACGACTGCGCCACACGGCGCCTTCTCTGGCCCGGCATTGCGTGGTACACAAGTAGCCTAGCGGTTAGCGCTGCTGTTCAGGAATTTTTCAACGCGGGTTCGAACCCCACTGGGGCTAAATCTTTTTTTCTTTTTGGTTTTGGTTCTTGGAGCCGCACTAGACGCCTCAAATATCATCTGAAGCCTTATTGTTGATACCTAGTGGAGCAAATTTGGTGGGGATGACTCATTTTCTCATTTTCCAGTTTCATTTTGGAAGAATAATTAAAATTCATATATCGAACAATAACGAAAATTAATTTGTCTGGCTGTGCTCCAATAAAAATGGAGGAGCACCGAAAAAAACATGTATGCCTCTCCGGAGCAGCTCCAATAAAAGTCTGGGGGCAGCTCTAAGCAATCAACAAGTCTATATCGAGCAGCTTCTCTAAGCACCTCCCGAGCAGCTTCTCTAAGCATCTCCTGAGCAGCGCAGCTTCTCTGAGCCTCCCCAATTCGTGTTCAATAGCTATTTTGATCTTTGACTATTCTGACTCATTGTCCGCACCTTCCAGAATCTTCTAGAATGTGTAGCTTGCTCAGATTCCAAAACTTCTCCAAACTGACCGATCAAACCACTAATCCCCTCCAATATATCTCATGCAAAAAAGAGAAAAGAGAGCACAGGAATATAATTTCCTGTCCCACCCCCCCCCCTTTCCATGATGCATTCCTTGTCACTTTCACATGTTTCTTCTTCTTTTTCTCCTTTTTTCCTTTTTTTTTCATCCGCGTCCCTTTCTCATATATACTCTATTATGCACCTCATATATATATGAGATATGCCTAAGCTATTTTTCTTTTTTTCGCCGCATTCCTTCTTAACCGTATGTGTACTCTAACCCCTCTTATCCCCTAGTGTCTAGTCAATGCTCATCCGGCTCATTATTGCTCATTTTTTGCACGCTTCATGAGAATTTTAATTGTCCAGGCCCGGCCCAGCCCGGCCCAATGCACATGTCTAGACCCTCTCGGAGGCTCCGCCCCTAAAATTTTGGGGCTCGCATGTTCATGGCATTTGTGTCTTAATCCCCCAATCCTTTTGACATTATTTTCACCAATTCATTTTCACCACCAATTCATTTTCATTTTTTTTCCAAAGTTATGGATTCAATTAGGATTAGGCCCCGACTATACATTTTGTGTGTTAATGGGGGATTACTGGATTTTTTGGTTTTTTTTTCTGGAATTTCCAAAGAGAGATGAAAGATCAGGCGTATATGGGCTCCAGAGCTACTAAGGTTTTTTGCTCCAAAACGACAAAAAGTGTTTTTTACCCTAGGCCCCCTTAGGCCCCACCTAGGCCCCCTTTAAGGGTTTTTGCATATGTCAGACGCAGGCTTAAACAATTTGGGCTCTGGAATATTTTGATCTACCGCATAGAGTGTCCATTCCAAGCAAACGTGCTCTACTGCGAATATAACGATACTCTATCAGTGTAAAAGCAAGTGCTGGCCGAGGATCCGACAACTTGACGGCCCCGATATCTCACCACGACTACTACCGTATAAATTTAACTGCTACCGTAAGAAAACTCGAAAAAAAATCGATTTTCAACAAATATTCATTTTTTTTCTGAGGAAGAGCTAGAAAAATCGCTGAAAATCGATAAATCTTACGGTAGCAATTAAATTTATACGGTAGTTTTCGTGGTGAGATATCGGGACCGTCAAGTTGTCGGATCTTCGGCCAGAACTTGCTTTACCACTGATCGGCATAATATCACGGATCGGTAAATCTTATTTTTGGGCTTGTCTGGCACCTTAAAGACGCATGTGAGAAAAAAACCTTCGGACCCTGAGCATGTGATTGCTCATTTGAACCGTCTTGACGCGCTGATTCGAACGGTACCATTTTCATATCATTTAGGTCAAAATTTGGGCAATTACAGTAGATTTTGAGTTTTTGTGGCGAGACCCAAATGGGTACTCTCCCGAACCGTCTTGATCCCCTGATTCGATTGGTACTAGTTTCACAAAATTCGGACCAAATCTAGCCAAGTTATGGCGCTAAAAATAGGTTTTCGTGGCGGGACCCAGCCCTGTGCAGCCCATTTTGGTCTTGCGGCGTTCCAGACGCGTAAAACTCGCTGAAATTTACATTTTGATATAGTTTTGAGCTCATCACCGAGCCCCCTTCTAGAAAAACCGTGCCTACCCTGCGCCTTTAAGGAAATCCCTCAAAACCAATTTTCAGCCACTACCAATGTTAATCCTCTCCTCCTTTGCCACCATTTTTATCCACATCACCAATATCATCTTCATCGATTTTACCCAAACTCCCTCCTCCACTTCCACTTCCACTTCTGATGACACCACCACCATCATCCCAGCAATCGGATGTTTTCCATTTGCTTACTCAAAGATGTTCCTCTTCGCCACATCTATCTTCGGAACAGTTTGTGTCATTTGGAGATTTTTGTTGAAGAAGAAGCCGGCGGAGAATGTATTGTGCTACAAGAAGCAGTTGAAATATGGAGTCTTTGGATTGCTCGTGATGACTATTGCACAGAAAGTCGGATGGTGGTATTTGAGTAGAAAGGTTCCGGTGAGTGAATGGTCACTAGAGGGGGCTTAGAAAATACTCGGAAAAATAATTTTGGAAACATTTTTTCCGGAGTTTTTCCCGAAGAAATTTTACGGTGGAGAATTGAGAATTCCGATTTGTCGCCCGGAAATAATTTCCGGGAAATTCGTTACAAGGAAAATTTTCCGCGAAAAAAATTCCGAAAAAAATCGGATATCCAGAAATCTGAGCATTTTGGCTAGAACTTGAATTTTTGATACTGTCTTAAGTAGGGCTTCAATGAACTTATTCTCGACTTTTCCCGACTTCCGTTCTTTTCCCGGAAAAAATTACTTATAGGAATATTTTCCGACTTCAATTGTTTCCAAAAGATTTTTTCGGAAAAATCTGAATCTGGAAAAATCGGTAAATGTTTTCCGGATCTTTCCCAATAATTTTTTCGGGAAACGACAATATCGATTTTTGGCGGTATGCTGAATCAAAACTTCCTGAATCAGAACTGTCCCGAATTAGAACTGTTCATATCTCAAAAGTGGCTAGAAATAAGTTGTCAACTGCAAACTTGCTCCAAATTTAATTTTAAGAAAGTTTGCAGTTGACAACTTTTTTCTATCTCCACCCACTTTTGAGATATCTGATTTGGAAAAAGTTCTGATTCAGCATACCGCCCGATTTCTCACTCGGAAATAACTTTCGGGGAATTCGTTATCAGAAAAATTTTCCGTGAAAAATAAATCCGGAAAATCGGAAATCTGAGCTTTGATCTTTTTCCCGACTTTTCCGAAAAACTCACGATTTCAATTTTTTCCAAAAGATTTTTTCCGGAAAAATCTGAAATTTCGTTCTCCCATTCCGACCAAGAGGCCCTGTGCATTTTTCTCTAATTTTTCAGATCGGCTTCGCGCTAACCTTCTTCTCCGAGCTCTCCGCCATGGGATTCTTCTTGGTCTTTATCCTGGCTGGAGCCTGTGCTTGTGACGTAAAGTACCGTCAATGGAAGGAGTACCTGGGATTTGTTGTGGTTTTCACTGTGATGATCACATATGCAACCATGTCTTTCATGGGGACCAATGTGAGTAATCAGCAGACTTTCTAGGAGCCGGGAACTGGAATTTTTTGGTTTTTCAGAGATTTTTTCCGAGTTTTTTTTGTTCCAGATTTTTTATCCTTCCTGATTCCAGATCGATTTACTGGTCCATGCCATCTACACCATCTCCATCGCCGTCTACATCATCGACATCCACGTGCTCTCCTGCAACCAAATCCGTGTTGTTGTTCCAAGTGTGCCACCGGAGAATGAGATGGAAAAACGACAAAGTGCACAGGACAATCAACTGTTTTTGGGGGATTCATTTATGGTTTGAACCAGGGCTGGGCAAATTATTTGTTTGATTATTTGAATTGCTTGATATTTGGGGTAAAAGTCAAATAAATTGCTTGACCAATTTATTTGATTTTTTTAAATCAAATAATTTAATTGGTCAAATATATTTGGCTTTTTTCAAACAAATTCAAGCAAAATTTACGGGCTTTTAAAACCGATATTATGTGAAAAATCGGTGGAATTACAGTATTTCGACTGTTTTTGGAAATAAGTTTTGGTTTTCATTCATTTGATTCTATCATTTTTTTTGAGAAGAAACGCAAAAATACTTCAAATCAAAATACACGAGAGTTTCACTTTATCGTTTCAGGGACATTTTGTAAAAATAACACATGTTTGAATTATTTGAAATTGCTTGATTATTTGACAAATAAATTCAAATATTACTTGACCAAATAAATTGTTTGAGAAAAAAATTCAAGCATTATTTGGTCAAATAAATTGCTTGACTCCTCAAACAAGTGCCCACCCCTGGTTTGAACGGCATTTTGTAATTTTTTTTTGTTTGTTGAGAAAAAAATGAACTGAATGAAGTTGGGGATCAACGAATGTTTATATTTTCAAAAATATATATTATCATGATGAAATCGACGGATTAGCAGCAGCAATTTATGGAGATGGAACAGTGCGCGGAATTTTGGCTCCCATGAAATGGAATTGTTCCTGAAAAAATGAAAACATTTATGGAAGAATTCATGAAAAGAAATAAATTTTTGCCCGCGATGAAAAATTCTACAGGGATACCACCCCTAGATTCAGTGTTTTCAGACGCGACGCGGTCTGCAACGCGGTATTTTTCGCCGCACGATCCGCACCCATCGCCCATGCCTGATGGCAACCAGTGTAAAAGCAAGTGCTGGCCGAAGATCCGACAACTTGACGGTCCCGATATCTCACCACGAAAACTACCGTATGAATTTAATTGCTACCGTAAGATTTATCGAATTTCATCGATTACCATCGATTTTCAGGATTTTTCTAGCTCTTCCTCAGAAAAAAATATCCGTTGAAAATCGATTAAAATTGATGAAACATGATAAATAAATGAACATTTTCGAAATTTCTTACGGTAGCAATTAAATTTATACGGTAATTTTTGTGGTGAGATATCGGGGCCGTCAAGTTGTCGGATCTTCGGCCAGCACTTGCTTTTACACGGATTGCCTTAATACCCGCTAGACCGTGTGTCACACCTTTTCATTTTTCAAATTACCGCCAAACAAGCAATATCGCTGAGTGTCAACTGGTTAACCGAGTCAAAACGTAGTGCTACGAATACTGTAAACTGCGATATTTCTGCGAAATTTCGTGACAGTGTTTGCAGAAAAATCAGGATTTTTCGCATGAAAAAGCGATAAAATATGTAAAAACTGTCTCTAGTTCCTATGAAAAATTGGAATTTTCCAATATTCTTGCCTAGCGTTCAACAGAGTGCACTTACAGCATTTTGAAATTTCGTTTGTGCTCAAATGAGCTCGTACTGCACCAAAACCGTACCGAAAGCCAAGCTAACATGGAAAAATACTCACTTCCTACACCATAACCCGATAAGTTTTGCGTCGGTAGAATCTATAAAGCCCGGGTTGGTCTGAAAAACAATTGACTCTTTTTGATTAGGCTCATAAAAACTCACGGTTGGTTCCTTCGATGTGAAAGTCACCCTGAAGCACCACCACCTGGGTCGTTGGCTTGGTAGACGATCTAAAATATTTCTGATTAGATTATCGATTTCTTCTAGGTTTTATTTACTCTCTAAAACAACTTCCAATGCATTGGTGGGCCAGTTTCAATTGAACTGTTTCCTGCAGGTGTTTGTGTTCCTTTTACTTTTCTATATTACACAAAACGAGCATTCTGAAAAAATCCAGAGCTATATTCATTTTTTTTCATTTCCTTACCTCAAGAATTCCAGCTGAATAATGAAAAAAATCTTAAGAGTGCCAAAAAAAAATTCAGAAAAATCATAGTTTTTCGGCCGATATTCACACTCAGCCCAGGAGAAGAATACAAAGTAAAATGCTCCTAGCCCCCCCCCCCCCCCTAGGAGCAAGGAGGAGCATGGAAACTAGGTCAATCGGATTCGTCATGGTTACTAATGGAACAAGGGATGAATCTAGGTCAATATGAAATATGAAACTGACACCAATTCTAATAGGAGAAGTGACTAGGACGGATGAATCTAGGTCAGCTTGATTTACGAGGCATTGCTCAGGAAAAGGCAAACTCTGCTGGGGACCCCCACCTCAGAAATGGCTGAAATTTGTTCCAGAAGTTTATATTGATACTCCAAAAAATTTCAGAGTCCCCTGACAATTTTTATCTGACTTATGACACTTCGAATGGAGAACACCAATAATTTCAGGACCCCTTCCAAAAAAAATTTCCCTTATCCATATATTTTTTCCAGCACCACTCACAAAATAAAAAGTGATTGTTTGAACTCTTCGTTGTTTGAAACAAATCCAGTCAGATCCGCATATCTTTATTTAGAACAGCTCACAAGGAGAGTGTATCTAGTCTGGTCAAGAGATCAAGCTCAAGGGGGAATGAGCTCTATGGGAAACAGAAAGAGCAACAGTGTAGGAGGCTATGCTTAGTAGACACCCTAGGTTATAATTGATGGTTTCGTTTTGTTACCCCAAAATTATGTGCTATTATGCCAATCAGTGAAAAAGCAAGTGCTGGCCGAAGATCCGACAACTTGACGGCCCCGATATCTCACCACGAAAACTACCGTATAAATTTTATGGCTACTGTAAGATTTATTGAATTTCATCGATTTCCATCGATATTTCTTGCTCTTCCTCAGAGAAAAAAATTCGTTGAAAATCGATTGAAATTGATGAAACTCGATAAATCTTACGGTAGCGATTAAATTTATACGGTAGTTTTCGTGGTGGGATATCGTGGCCGTCAAGTTGTCGGTTTTTCGGCCAGCACTTGCCTTTACACTGATTGCCATAATAGGCAAATTCGATAGGTACAAGTTTTTTGATTGAAATTACTTTTTTTTGGAAAAATGAATACCGTCGGTAGCACTCTTCCGGAATAATCGGGCTATCACTCATTTGTTAAGGATCAAATATCCCAAATTGGCATTCAAAAAAATTTATGATCGCTTCTGCTATATTCAATCGCTTCCACTCCATTGAACTCGTATTTTTTGAACTTTCGGTTCTCCTTATCCAAAAATACATGAAATCCGTGAGATCAAACTTTCTTATGGCTTATCACTGGATCAGAATGCTCACAAGACCAGGCACACCAAACATTCTGATGCGTCAGAATTTGATTTTTGAATTCAAAAAGTAGGGACTGGCTTGTTTTTTTGTCTCTCCTAATCCGTTAGTCCAGTGGGTGTGGCTTTTGGTATTTGGAAAGGAAGAAGAGATTTAGTCCTTTCTTTCTTGATCTTCAGCCTAGAAATGAACAGAGAGTGCTCAATTTGTTCGCGACACACTGACAGTTTTAATTATGGGGTGAGTGGTTTTGTAATTAAGACACATTGTATGTTCAGAGCAACATATCTCGGTTGTCTTTGAAGCTATAAAAAACTGTCAACTAAAGAAATATTCAGCAAAAAATTTTGAACTTTTTACTAGTTAAACATTTTTTGATAGCTTCAAAGACAACCGAGATATGCTGCTATAAACAAACAGGGATTATCAACTGCTATGTTACAACTGCTACTGTCTCAACTGCTATATTTGACTCTTCTGCTTTGGATTAACTGCTATTTTTGTCATTTGTGATGTCTCATGATCCATAGCAAAAGAATCAAATATAGCAGTACGGAAAATGGCCAAAAAAAACTGAAAAAAAAAGTTTTTTTGAAAATTTTTGTTGAGCCCTGGTCTCAACTGCTCTATTTGGCTCTTTTGCTACGGATCAACTACTATAGCCAGAGCAGTTGAGACATCAAAAGTGGCGAGAATGGCAGTTAATCCAACATAGCAGGAGAGCCAAATATAGCAGTTGATAAATAGCAGCAGATTTCATAGCAGCTGAGTATCTACCTACTTTTTTGCGTGAATTACAGCAAGCTCATTGGGCCTTGCTCGGTCATTTTTTCTCATTTCAAACCGTTTTTTATGTCATTTTGAACCCAAAATTCCCATTCTTCCAGGCCATTTCCTGCAACGCTTGCAAATTGTTTTTTCGTCGAGTCCTCGGTGGAATGCAGTTCGCCGAATGCCCAGGTTGCCAGCACCCTGCTTGCAAGTACTGCCGTTTCCAAAGATGCCTTCAGGCTGGAATGATTATATAAAAAATTCCAAACACACATGAGAATAACACTTCCTTGACAGCCGACAACGTAGGGTATAATTAATGGTTTCGTTTTGTTACCCTAAAATTATGTGCTAGGTTTGATTTTGAAAAATGAGCATTAGAAATTGCTCCATATATACTAAACCAACATTAGAGTTATCAACATACCAACATTAGAGTATGGAGTGAATTTTGTTTGATTTAGCCTCCATCATTTTCAACGCCGTTTGTTTTTTCTGGAATTAGTCCAAGGATGCCTAGACCCAAAATGTCAATTGTGTCCAGTACCATTGGGAGCACTCTTTGAAAAATATCTCGCCGAAACTTGTTAGCCTCGCATAGCATATAACTATGCGCTCTGCTGAAAAAGAAAATCCGCCACGTTGAAAAAGCAAGGCCATTTCAGCTGGAACCAAGTTTTTTCCACGTGGCGTCATCAATGGGGCGCGTGATCATTTGCTTCATTCTCCTAATATTGAAGATCAAGTATCCCAAATTAGCATTCAAGAGAGTTTATGATTGCGTCTGCTATATTCAATTACTTCCACTCCATTGAACTCCTACTTTTTGAACTTTCGGTTCTCCTTATCCAAAAATACATGAAATCCATGAGATCAAACTCTCTTCTGCCTCTGGCTTATCACTGGATCAGAATGCTCACAAGACCAGGCACACCAAACATTCTGATGCGTCAGAATTTGATTTTTGAATTCAAGAGAAGCCTAATCTCTAAGTCCAGTGGGTGTGGCTTTTGGTATTAGGAAGGGCAGAAGAAGAGATTTAGTCCTTTATTTCTTGCTCTCCTATCAAGAAATGAACGGAGAGTGCTCAATTTGCTCGCGACACACTGACAGTTTTAATTATGGGGTGAGTTCTTGTAATTTAGACGCATGGTATGTTTATAGCAGCATATTTCGGTTGTCTTTGAAGCTATGAAAAAACTGTCAACTAAAGAAATATTAAGCAAAACATTTTTAACATTTCACTAGTTGAAAATTTTTTGATAGCTTTGAAGACAACTGAGATATACTGCTATAAACTAAATACTCAACTGCTATGAAATCTACTGCTTTATCTCAACTGCTATGGGGGTGATCAACTGCTAACTGTCTGAACTGCTATATTTGGCTCTTCTGCTATGAATTAACTGCCATTTTTTCCATTTTTGATGTCTCATGATCCATAGCAGAAGAACCAAATATAGCAGTTGAAACAGTAGCTATAGCAGTTGAGGCCAGGGCCGTGTGAAGCAAATATTCCGAAAAAAAATCGAAAAAAAAATTTTTTTTCGAAAATTTCGGATCAAAAAAATCGAAAAATGATTTTCCGGGATTTTTCGATTTTTTCATGAAAAATGGGTTTTAAAAAAGCGGTGGAAACATAAAAATATAAAACCAAAAAGCCGGTTTTTTCGAAATTTTTTTCGGTTTTTTCCGAAACATTAAAAAAAAACCAAAAAAAAAATTTTTCGGACGAACATTTTTTGCACAGCCCTGTTTGAGACAAAAGAAGTTACAACATAGCAGTTGATCACCCCTATAGCAGTTGGAATATAACAGTAGATTTCATTGCAGTTGAGTATCCACCAGCTTGGCACGGTCATTTTTGCCCGTTTCAGACTATTTTCTATGTCATTTTGAGCCATTCTTACTATCATTGAGCCCCCTCAAAAATTCATTGAGCCCAGGGCTGTCAGACGGCCGGCCGCGGCCCACGGCTTTTTGCGATAAGTCGGCCGCGGATAACAAAGCGAGATAAAAAACCGGCGGCGGCCCGATTTGACAGCCCTGATTGAGCCCAATATTTCGGTAGATACTCAACTGCTATAACTGGATTTTCTTTTATTGATGAACTGCCATTTCTTTCACTTTTGGTGTCTCAACTGCTATGGCTATAGCAGTTGATCCATAGCATAAAAGCCAACTATAGCAGTTGAGATAATTTTTCCCAATATTTCCATCCTTCCAGGCCATCTCCTGTAACGCTTGCAAGATGTTTTTCCGTCGTGTCCTCGGTGGAATGCAGTTCGACCAATGCCCAGGTTGCCAGCACCCTGCTTGCAAGTACTGTCGTTTCCAAAGATGCCTCCATGCTGGAATGACTGCTGAAATGTCTCCCTTATTCTACATAACCGCTGAAGACAACAAGGAGCTCACGGATTTGTTAAGAGCCCTCAAACTGAGTAATTCAATCCGAGAAAGATTCTTCAAGGCAGTTTATACCACCGAGGACTTCTCTGTTGAGGATCTGGCTAAGGTCCCGGGCACAATTCGTTTCAAGAAGCGGTCCGGCTCCATCGAATTGGATAATGGAGAGTGGGGATTCATGAATGCGGTCACTTCAATCGACTATTTGAAGAAAATCGAGTTCATGAAAAATCTCGATTTGGTAGATCAAACTATTCTTCTGAAACAAGGCTTCTTTCAATTCTCTTTGTTTGCTTGTGCATTCAATTCTACTAGTCTTGGACAGTCATCCATTACGTTTCCCGATGGATCCACTGTTGTTCCCAAAGGTCTGAAGAATTCTGAGCAATTGGAGCATAATATATCTTATCGACTCCCGGGAAAACTTCTGATGCTCGGGATGACCAAAAAGGAATTTTTGCTGCTTTCCCTGGTCTTGTTTTGTAATCCAGGTGAATATTTTAATTTGTTTTACTCAACTGCTATATTTGGCTCTTCTGCTATGGATTAACTGCCATTTTCGCCATTTTTCATGTGTCATGGTCCATAGCAGAAGAACCAAATATAGCGGATGATACAGTAGCTATAGCAGTTGAGACCAAGGCTGTGCGAAAAAAATATTCAGAAAAAAATCGAAATAAAATTTTTCGGGATTTTCCAATTTTTTCGAAATTTCTCGATTTTTCTCACGAAAAAGGGTAAAAAAACGGTGAAAATTAAGAAAAGTATAACCAGAAAGCCGGTTTTTTCGAAATTCGTTTTTCGAGTAGCTATAGCAGTTGAGACCAGGGCCGCGAAAAAAATTCCGAAAAAAATGAAAAATTTTTTTTTTGAAAATTTTGGACCGAAAAAAATCAAAAACTTTTTTTTTCGAACTTCCCAGAGCGAAAAAAACGAAAAATGATTTTTCGAAGTTTTTCAATTTTTTAATGAAAAATGGATGAAGAAGTCGGTAAAAACATCAAAACATATAACTAAAAAGCGGTATCTTGGAATTTATTTTCCACCGAAAAAAAAATTTTCGGACGAAAAATTTCCTTGCTGGCCGAAGATCCGACAACTTGACGGCCCCGATATCTCACCACGAAAACTACCGTATAAATTTATTTGCTACCGTAAATTTCATCGGATTTCAGCGATTTCCAGCGAGTTTTCTAGCTCTTTCTCAGCAAATAAATAAATATTCGGTGAAAATCGATTGAAATTGATGAAATTCGATAAATCTAACGATAACAATTAAATTTACACAGTAGTTTTCGTGGTAAGATATCGGGGCCGTGTCGGATCTTCGGCCAGCACTTGCTTTCACACTAATTGTTAATTATTTCAGGGTTACCCGGGTTATCTGACGGAGCAAGGGGTATTATCAATTCGCATCTGCATAAATATGTGTCTGCACTCAATAACTATTGTTTGATCACTCATCAACGGAATGGGCCGACTCGTTATGCGGATTTGGTGATGTCTGTGACTACTGTTATCGGCTTGACTGTTAGAGATTTGAGTAGCCACTTTTTGTTGTTGAAAATGAACTGTCCAAACTTAAAGTACAAGAAAGTTTTTGATCATTAATACATCTTCAAGGGAGGATGTCAGAATGGGTGCTTTATTGAGAAAATTTTCAAAATCGGCCGTGTAAATTTCGAAGTAAGATAGAGCGCACTTTCTGACATGCTCCGTTGCACGTTTTTGAATTTCGAAAGTTGTGTTACTTTTATTCAGTTGTTTTGAGATGAAAATCTTTAGTTTTCATAAATCTTTATAATTTTTATTTTTGTGTTTGTAATGAAATTTCATGCAAAAACTGTCTAATTTGACTTGTAATTTCAAAAAATAACAAATTAATTTTCGAAAGTGTGCAAGTTTGGGTGACGGTGATTGCGTATCCAAGCATTTTATTTGCCGCGCATTCATCGTACAAATGAGTTTTGTATGGATTTCAATAGAATTGAATAGAGTACCGTGTCGACACGGTTTTCGGCAATTTTTACCGCTCGAGACAAAAAAATGTTGCCGGAAAAAATCGTGTCGATCGGCAAATTTTTTTGTCTTTACCGATAGCGATCGGCGGTATATCGGTAACCGATAAAAAAATTTCTCTCGGTAACCGATCGTCGGTTACCGACGGCGGCTGTCGGTAGTCGGTAACCGAATCTCGGTAACCGACCAGGAATTTACCGATCGGTTACCGACGGCATGATCGGCATGGCCGTGGCCTAGGATTTTCACCCGTGTACTCCTCTTGGACAAAGTTGTTTTCATCATATTTTGGCCGTTTTTGAGCATAATTGGGAAAAATTTTTAAACAATCAAGTATAGAAATATAAAAAACGGCTTAGATCAACAATATCACACCAACAACAATAGTGAAGTGGTGAACAAAAAAAAAAAGAATCAGAAAATTGATTTGGAGCTGGGCATATTATTTGTTTGACTATTCAAATTGCTTGATATTTGAGGTAAAAGTCAAATAAACTGCTTGAACAATTTATTTGACTTTTTAAAATCAAATAATTTATTTGGTCAAAAACATTTGACTTTTTTCAAATATACTCCAGCAGCGTTCTCACATCAAAATTATATGAAAAATGTGGTGAAATTCCAGTACTTTGACTATTTTTGGGAAGTCAATTTTTTTTATCCTCTGGGTTCAATAACTAGTGAGAGGAAACACGAAAATACTTCAAATCAAAACTCCCGAGAATTACATTTCCTCATTTCGCAGACATCTTTTTTGAAAATAACACATGTTTGTATTACTTGAAATTGCTTGATTATTTGAAAAATAAATTCAAATATTACTTGAAAAAATGAATTGTTTGAAAATAAAAATCAAGCATTATTTGGTCAAATAAATTACTTGAGCTCTCAAGCGATGCCCACCCCTGATTCGGAGAAAAAATTTTCAGTCAAAGAAAAGTTTGTTGTTTTATATTGTTCGAATTATTCAAAAAATCGAGTGTTTAATTTGAATTGAATTGAAAAGAGATTCTCCTGACCTGTTTGCGGTTCCAAGTTACTGATTCTAAGAAAATGTTGAACTGCGACCTAGTTAAATTTGTCTGACTTACAGTAATTCTATTAGAAACGTTAAAAAATTTGGAGAAAACCGTCGAAAAATTACAAAAAAATTTTGTCCACGAGGATTACACGAGCCTTCGGTAACCGCCGATCGGTTACCGATTTTCTCTCGGTAACCGAGGTGGAATCGGTAACCGATTACCGTCGGTTACCGATATTTCGGTTACCGAGAATTTTTTATCATCGGTTACCGAGAGAAAATCGGTTGCCGCCGGTAATCGTTCGAATTTATGCCGCCGATATGATTTATTCTCGAACATGTCGGCAGTAATTTTTTCGGTTTTTCCGATTTTACCGAGCGCTTCTACCGTCGACACGGTACTCTAGAATTGAATGCTCGCGATGCGCTCTAAAAGATCAAAAATACTCCATTTTGACTATTGTCGTCACCCATTCATTGAAAATGCTCCTTTTCTCTCGAATTGAGCTCAAAACTGAGTGATTTGCGCGCTCAAGACTACGGTCATCCAAGACAAGTCCGCAAATTGACGTGGCGGTGTTTGCAGAGATTTCGAAATTTTTGAAGTAAACAACAATATTGCTCACCTTAAATTCGTGAAAAGTGTAATAATTTATGAAAATTTGTTTGATTTTTCATGTAAATTCTTTGAAAAATTGAATCTTAACAACATTTACTCTGAATTTGAAAAAAAAAGTTCAAAAAATCAATAATTTCCAGAGTTCTCTACTAAAAATGCTGAAACTGAAACTCGGAGCTCTCCTGCTCCTTCTACTCATCATTCACCAATCCAAAGCAGACTACGAGGACATCTACTCATCGCCAAACTTCAAAAAGGCCACTGCCAACGTGACAACCGAGGCGGAATGGAAAAAAGTCAATGAGACACTCGACTATATTCACTATTTGATGGCTAACGAAACTGAAAAAATGACCGAATTCACTGGCTACGGAGACGTTTTGATCAATGCGCAGAAGAATCTCAGCTACCTCGACACTGTTCCAGTCTACTATCGTTGGGTCAATCACAGTCATTTGGAGCTGTGCCTTCCGGACTTCTTCAATAACACTTCAATCACTCAGCTCTCCGATTACAACAAGACCCTTGTCGATAAATACCGTCATTTTCAAGAAATCTTGAAAACCATTCCAATGAATATCGATCTGGATTTGAAGCAAATCGAGCAGTACATGTACTACGTGCTCGATGAGAACATCCACGTGGATGTTGCCATCGACGCTCTCCACTTCTATCGACACCTTCAATGCCTTGACTTCCAGAACGGACCATTCAACGATATGTGGTTGAACAATATCACCGACTTGTACAGAGTCAATATGTACTGGAAGAAGAGAGAAGAGCAGCAGAGTGGAAGTGTCGTGAACATCATCAAATGGTAATTAGGGAAAATTGTTTAGAAATAATCAATAAAAATTACAGGATCATCATCTCCATCACTGCATTCATCTTCCTCTTCGCCGTCTACAAGGCCGTCAAAGCATGCTGCTGCTCCGATTAATTGTTTTTTTATAATTTTTGTTATCATTCAATGTTGTTGTTTTGTTGTTCATAAATTGTTGTTGTTTCTCTGTTCAAGTTTTCCAGAATGCTCGGTTGTTTTCCGCGTTTTTTCGTTTAAGATGCTTCTCATATCTCAAAACTGAGGAGCGCTCAAGACTACGGTCATCAAAGACAAGTCCGCGAATTGACGTGACGGTGTTTGCAGATAATTCGAAAATTTGAGCGAAAACAGCAAAAAATGCTCGATTTAAATTCGTAAAAAGTGTGATAATTTATAAAAATCTGTCTGATTTTTTATGTGAATTCTTTGAAAAATTGAAGCTTAACAAAATTTACACAAAACTTGAAAAAAACACAGATACAAAGGTGTTTTTCAGAGTTGTTTTCTAAAGATGCTGAAACTGAAACTCGGAGCTCTCCTGCTCCTTCTACTCATCATTCACCAATCCAAAGCGGATTATGAGGACATCTACTCATCTCCAAACTTCAAAAAAGCCACTGCCAAAGTGACAACTGAGGAGGAATGGAAGGAAGTCAACGCAACGGTCGACTACGCAACTGCACTGCTTTCGAGCAACAATGCAAAGTTGTCGGAGATCGAAGACTGGGGAAAGGAGTTGATGGATGAAGTGAACAGATTGCAGTGAGTTTCTGAAACAAGCACCGCCCTAAAGATTGGAAGAGAGCGCAGACAACAAGACTGTCTGTTTCTTTCTTCTCACATATCAAATTACGACAATTCTGCAAAATGAAGTGACAGAATTCTCTATTTTTTCCAGCTTTCCCGATGAATTTCTGTTATACCTCAAGGAAAACACTCAAGCATGGGAATACAGTCACTTCCAACTGTGCACCGCGATGGAGCTGAACGAGACATCGAAGTACTACGCCTACAAAAAGAATCTGACCAATTATTACCGCCATCTCTACGGAATTTTGGAGAGAATGCCAAATACCAGTGGAATCGACTTGAAGAGACTCAACAAGTACTTCTCGTACATTTCCAATGAGGCCACCCAGTTGACTGTGAAAGTTAAGAGTTACTTCCTCGTTAAACATCTCCAATGCCTTCAAAATGTGATCAGTTCATCTGACAAGTTTGTCATGGATGACATTCAGGAGGTGTACGAATCTTATCAGTTCGAATCCCATCTATACTTGAAAACAATCAATAAATACCCCGTTCTCCCGAAATGGTATTGTAATACTTCCTATCAAAATTTATGCTGCAATTTCAGGATCTTCTCCTTCTTGTACTGCTACTACTTGTGTCTTTTTGCCTTCTTCGTGTTCTACAAGTGATGTGACGCTATTCCCGATGAAAAGTAATCTTTTTTTTGTTTTCTTTCATTCTATGTTGTTGATTTTTTGTTGATAAATTGTTGTTTTTTTTGTTCAAGTTTCTCAAAAATTTCGGTTGTTTTCCGCTGAATTATTTTGATGTGAATTCATTCATTGAAAATGTCTACGAAACTGATTGAATGCAAGACTACGGTCATCCAAGACATGTCCGCAAGTTGACGTGACGGTGTTTGCGGAAAGTTCGAAATTTTGGGCGAAAACAGCAAAAATTGTTTTTTTTTCACGTTTTTCTTTGAAAAGTGCTTTATTTGACACTAAAAATTGCCGAAGAGCTTGAAAAAAGAATGAAAACAATTTTCCTATCGTAAATCGGCACAGTTTGAATGAGAAGCTACGGTAGCGTGGGTCTCGCAGCGATGTTTTCCAAAAACAATTCATCACAGAATTTAACCCAATCTCTTCCAGAATTCACCACTAAAAATGCTGAAAATCGGAGTTTTTCTGCTTCTAACTGCTGCTCTGCTGCATTCTCATGTCGACGCTGCACACGAATGCATCTACTCATCGCCAAACTTCAAAAAAGCCACTGCCAACGTGACAACTGAAGAGGAATGGAAGGAAGTCAACGCCACGGTCGACTACGCGACTGCACTGCTTTCGAGCAAGAATGAAAAGTTGTCGGAGATCGAAGACTGGGGAAAGGAGTTGATGGATGAAGTGAACAGATTGCAGTGAGTTTCTGAAACAAGCACCGCCTTAGAGGGGGAGAGAGCACAGGCAACAAGACGCCTTATTTCTTTTTTGAACTACCGCTAAATAGCCAGTTTTGCTGAGCATCGGCTACCCAATCTCCACACATGGCTGTGAAAATCACTGTAAAATACGACAATTTTTTTCAGCACTCTCGATGTCTTCGTGTTATACGTCGAGAAAGGCATTCAGACATGGGAATACAGGCACTTCAAACAGTGCACCGCGGTGGAGACGAACGATGCATCAGAAAACTACGCCAAAAAAATGAGTCTGACCGATGGATACCTCGAACTATACGGAATTTTGGAGAGAATGCCAAATACCAGTGGAATCGACTTGAAGAGACTCAACAAGTACTTTTCGTACATTTTCGATGAGACCGTTCAGCTGAATGTGAACTTTGAAACTCACTACCTTTCTCAGCACCTTCAATGCCTTCAAAAAGTGATCCGTTTATCTGACAATTTTGTCATGGATGACATTCAAGAGGTGTACGGATTTTATCAATACTTGAAAAAGACCAAGAAAGAGAGCAGTCTCCTGAAATGGTATTGTGATATTTCAGTTCAAAATTCAGCAGCAATTTCAGGATCTACCTCGGCTTCATCTTCGGCGCTGTCTGTTTCGTGCTCTACAGACTCTGGGGCGCTATTCCCGATGAGAAGTAATCATTTTCTCTTTTTTTTTTGTTCATTCTATGTTGTTGATTTTTTGTTGATAAATTGTTGTATTTTTTTTGTTTCAGTTTCCCAGAATTTTCGGTTGTTTTCCGCTGAATGTTTTTTGGTTTGAATTCATCCATTGAAAATGCCTACGAAACTGATTGAATGCAAGACTACGGTCATCGAAAACATGTCCGCAAGTTGACGTGACGGTGTTTGCGGAAAGTTCGAAATTTTGGGCGAAACGGCCGAAATTTTTAATGTTCAATTCTTCAAAAACGCGCGTTATTTGACAATAAAATTGCCAAAAGAGCTTGAAAAAAATTGAAACAATTTTCTCATCGTAAATAGACATGGCTCTCGCAGCAATTGTTTTCAATAAACAATTCATCAAAAATTCTATTGATTTTTTTTCAGAATTCACCACTAAAAATGCTGAAAATCGGAGTTTTTCTGCTTCTAACTGCTGCTCTGCTGCATTCTCATGTCGACGCCGCACACGAATGCATCTACTCATCGCCAAACTTCAAAAAGGCCACTGCCAACGTGACAACTGAGGAGGAATGGAAGGAAGTCAACGCCACGGTCGACTACGCAACTGCACTGCTTTCGAGCAAGAATTCAAAGCTGTCGGAAATCAAAGTTTGGGGAAAAGAGTTGATGGATGAGGTGCACAGATTGAAGTGAGTTTCTAAGGAAGAGAGCGCAAACAACGAGGCTGTCTCTGTTGCACCTCGCATGAAAAGTGTCTAATCTGATCGATAGTTTCTATGAAAATTTCAAAAAACTTCCGAATTCTGTGATTCATGCCAAGAGTTCAATGGAGCGCACTTTCAGCGTTTTTCAGTACCAAATGAATTTTTTTTTCCAGCATTCTCGATGTCATGGTGCTTTTTTTCAACAAATGGGAGCACAGTCACTTCCACATCTGCACCGCGATGGAGCTGAACGAGACTTCGAAATACTACGACTACAAAATGAGTCTGACCGATGGATACCGCAATCTCTACGGAATTTTGGAGAGAATGCCAAATACCACTGGAATCGACTTGAAGAGACTCAACAAGTACTTCTCGTACATTTTCGATGAGACCGTTCAAAAGGGAGCGGCTCTTGAGGATCACTACCTCTCTAAACACCTTCAATGCCTTCAAAATGTGATCCGTTCATCTGACAAGTTTGTCATGGATGACATTAAGGAGGTGTACGAATCCTATCAATACTTGAAAACGATCAAGGAACCCACCAGTCTCCTCAAATGGTATTGTGATATTTCAGTTCAAAATTCAAGCAGAAATTTCAGGATCTTCTTCACCGGCTCCGTCTTCGTCTTTGTCGTTTTCGTGCTCTACAAGTTCTGTGACACTGCTTTCGGTGATAATTAATCATTTTCTTTGTTTTCTTACTTTCTATGTTGTTGAATTTGTTGTTGATAAACTGTTGTTGTTGTTGTTTTCTGTTTTGCTGCTCCTTTCTTGGCGAGCGCCGGCATCGGTTCCGCCAGAAAACCAACAAATATTAATAATCGTAACATTCATACCAATTAATCAATAATACCATACAATTAAATTGAATAAATCAGTCTATTATAGGGAGCGGAAAAGACTGATACTAATAGAAAAAAAGAGGTATAGAATGTGTTACGATTTGAGAGATGAGTACGTATGTGTGGGTGGGTGTCTTTTCTGGAAGTGTTTTTGAGGAAGTTGAATGGGGGGTTGGGATACTCGCAATACCATAAATAGGCGGGGAAAAAACCAAGAAGAAAAGTGGAAAAAGGCAGGAAGAGAAATAAGAGAAAAAGGCGAGGAAAAGGAGGTGATGGGAGCAAAAAAATCGATAATTTTCTGGTAGACAACGCAAAAAAAACGAGGATGCTGATAATGAAAATTACGAAAAGAGGACCTGAGAATAAAAATGGAATTTTTCAACGAGCGAGAGGTGGTGTAGACGGACGGTACATTTAACACGAAAAAGCATAGGAAGGCGAAACGGAAGAAAAAGAGATGAGTACAGAGGAGAGAAAAAGAGAGAAATTGCACTTGGAGGAGGAGGAAAAAAAGAGTATAAAAATTATTATCGGTTCCTAAAAAGCGGGATAATAACGTCAAAAAAGAGGGACTAGATAGGATCGGATGACATGCAGAGAAAACGATTATGTATCACAGTTCAGAAGAGCTGAGAACTTGTTATTGCCAAGCGGCGTCTGTTTCGCCTCTCGCTTCTTCTCCTTCTTCTTATCCTTCTTATTCTTCTTCGGTGTCGCTTGTGCCGCATCCTCAATGGATTTTGGAGCAGCAACTTCAGTGGGCTCTGGACAGACCGTCTCTCTCTTGGCAGCCTGCTCCTTCTTCTCATCCTTCACCACTACATCCTTCTGCTGATGCTGTTCCTGTTGATGATGCTCCTTCTTCTGAATCTTCTTCTGCTCACCACCAGTCGTCGACTTCTGCTCCACATTCTCTTGTATCGTGGTCGGTTGTTGAACGGATGCATCGACTGGCTCCGACGCCTTCCGATTATTCGCCCGTGAAGCAGCGCCTCCACCACGTTGTCCGCCACGCCCTCCACGTCCACCACGTTGAGATTTCTCTCCACGTGTCGTTGTGGAAGTGTTCGTGGCTCCAGAATCCGAGCCTCCAGAGATCGATGATCGTCGGTAGCTGCGATCCGGGTATCGGCGCTGCTTATGACCACCAGCACCGCTGTTCTGACTGCTCTGACTGGCCTTAGAGTCATCCAAATTCGAGCTCACATCACCAGCAGCTCCCAGTGAATCATTCTTGTTGACCAGTGATCCCTTCTCAATCTGTCCCATCGTAGCCGACTTCTGAAGCTGATTATGATGATGATGATGGCCACCGCCGCGAGCCGTGTACGTCTTCTGCGCCGGTCGTCCACGATTTCCACGATGATGACTGGAGGAGGTGGAGTGAGACGGATGTGGTGGCAAGTCAGAAGACGTCGACTTGTTCATGTCAGACTGGGCGGAATCCGATGCTGTTGACATCTTCTGAAACTTCAAATGAATTGAAGCGATTTGACAGGGGAGGGGAGGTGCAGAAAATGAATAGAATACCTTAACATCAGACGTCGGATACTGTATCGGATCCACTGGCGGCACCTCTTCATCCTTCTTCTCGTGCTGATGATCAATCGACTCGCGCTTCTTGATTCTGGAAAATTTCGGAGGTTCTATGAGCAATATACGTGTTTTGGGAGAGCGAAGCGCAAAAAATTGGCTCCACGACATTTCGAAACTGCGTCGTTTCGCAACCATGAAATTTCAAAACCCGACATATCGAAACTGGTAAAAGCTAGCCATGTGTAACCCTATTCAAATTTTCTATCGGTTGCAAAATGTCCCAGTTGCGAAACGTCTAGTTACAAAGTGTCGCGGTTGCCTGGCTCCCACTTTCAGAGGTTAACAACAATCGATTGACTCTTCCTATTTGTTAGTCACATAAATCGTAAGCTATCCAGTCAGTTGACCCAGATAAACTTACACAACAGACCCTGGCGGTGCTCCTTGCTCATACGAATGCTGCTGCTGATGATGATGAGGTCCTCCGCGGTGATGATGGTTTCCTCCTCTCTGCTGATTGTGGTATCCACCATGTTGTGGTTGCTTGTGACCCGACGTCGAACTTCTCGTCGACTGCGTCGTGTCTGGAGCGGTATTCTCATGATCTCCGACAGCCTGATCTTCTGTCGATTTATGACTTTGTTGCGACGACTTCTCGGCGCGGCGCTTCTCCAACTCGAGGAGTTTCGCCTGTGTATCCACTGGCTTCGCATCTCCAAATGGATTCGACGACACCTTCTTCACCGCCGCCGGCTCCTCAGAGGCAGTAGCCACTGAGAGACGAGAGCTGGCACGCGAGAATCCATTGTCAAAGTGCTGTTGATTCGTCGAGTGAGATTCGGTTCGAGACCGTGCGCTAATCGATCCAGCCGGCTGTTGATGGTATCCCTGACTGAATCGACAATCATTACTGCTACGATGATGCTGATAGCTGCCGGATCTCTGAAGTGGTCCCGGATGCTCCTCGTGCTCTCTGTACTGATGGTTATATTGTGGTCCACTATTCTGGCGATCGTATCCTGGATTCTGAAACTTTAGAGGATTGGATTGCCGACTTTTGACTTAAGTTCAATTTTTAAGACACTTCATTGCGTAAAAATGTTATAAAATTGGTAGATACTCAACTGCTATTGTCTCAACAGCTATACTTGGCTCTTTTGCTATGGATAAACTGCTATTTTCACCACTTTTGATGTCTCAACTTCTATAATCATAGCAGTTGATTCATAGCAGAAGAGCCAGATATAGCAGTTGAGTATTTGCCAAAAAAATTTGAATAACCGCACAAAGAAACTCACCCTAGGAGCTCTGAAACTTCCATTATTGTTATTGAATCTGCTGTCGTTGCTGTACCCACCATGACCGCTTCGATTTCCTTCAAATTCTTTCATTTGGTTAGAATAAGGGGTTAAAATGGGCAGGACTTACCTCCACGACGATCATAGAATCCACCAGCTGGCATCGTTCCATAGCCTTGGTAGTTGTTGCGGTTACTGGAAAAAAGGGATTCGTCAAGACGGTCTCATCACGGAAAAAATTTTACTGTAGGACTTTTGGCTCCGCGACATTCCGAAACCTAACATTTCGCAATCCGACATCTCGAAACCGTTGAAAATTTCCAACTTTTTCAACGGTTTCGAAATGTCGCGGAGCCCAAAAAATGACAATTTTGTACGGAAAAAAATCTCGAAAAATGCTCAAAACAAAATTGGGTTACTGTCAGATTTTAAAGGCGCAGCTCCTTCTTTTTCTTACCCTCGATCATATCTGCCACCTCCACGATCACTATTCAAGCTACTCTGACTGTTATAATGATTGCGATTTTTCTGGAACTCTCTCCGCTGGCTAAAGTGACTGTCGGTGCTCTCGTACTGTCGATCGCTCGAATATCTGGATGTCACTCGGCCCAAACTCTCCCGATTCTGACGAACGAACACCTTCAGCACGCGTTCCTTGAACTCCTTATCATGTCGGGTGAGCGCGTGCAAGAGTCCATCTTTATTGTGAAACTCGAATTCGGCGTTTCCGTCCTCTTTTCGGAAGTCCACGTGTTTAATGTTGTCACCGCCAAAGTAGAAGATCAGCTCCTCCTCCACATGCGTCGATGAGATGTTGGTGATTTGAGCGCGGAACGGCGGGTGCTCCGGAATGTTTCGACGACGTTCCGGCGAGAGGGACGAGTCACCGGTCACCCCACCGTCCACCTCGTCGGTGCCATCCTCGTCGAGGTCTTGGGGAAACTGAACAGATATTATAATTAATTTTATTGTCAATTTAAAGAGCTGCTTACCTCCTCCTCTTCCATCATTTGAGCCCATGATGATACGTTTTCTTCACACACCTTCAAAGAAATTATTGAGAGCATATTTGTCGATTTGGCAAATCGAAGGAATGATTTATTATTGATTTTTTGAAAAATTTGGGGAATTGTTGGCAAAAAAGTCGGCGTGAAAACCCCGAACACCTTTCGGAAGTTTCATGGCGTGGCGTGGATAGCAGGCTAGCTCGGAATTCTGATTTGACCATACTTGTGAAATTTTGGCCCGGCCCGGATTCAAAAAATTTTGAATTTTTTTTTTCGAAAACTTTTTCAAAAAACTTCACATTTTTTCACTGAAAATTCATCAAAATAGTGTAAAGTGCTTCAAAAACACAATTTATTTTTTTTAATGCTCAATAAAATAAAATTGCTCAAAATGCTCAAAATGCTCAAAAAGGAGCATAAAATTTTTTTGGAAATTTTTTTTTTCGATTTTTCAAAATTCGCGGTAATTTCGTCGGGCCGAGCGGGCCGGGCCCTAGAAATTGCTGTGAAGGCACGGACCGGTTTTTGAGACTGTTTTCGGATAATTTTCAGACAATTACCTTGGAAAAAATTAAAGTTGGAGGCATTTCCGAAAAAAACTACTGTAAAATCGCAAAAAACTTCATGGACGCCCTACTAATAATTTGGGATTTTTCAATTTGAATTGGGCTTGAAATTGGAATTAAAACTTCCAAAAAAAATGCCAAAATTATCAAACTCGCCAAAAAAAAATCCGAAATTTTTTTCCCGAGCAAGCCTGGTGGGCAGATATGCTGCGCCATTAGAATGAGCCTGAGCCCATCCTCAGACTATTTTTTTTAAACAAAAAACTCACCTGCAGAATCTGCTGCGCCTTTTGGCCACTTCCAGAATCTGCAGGTTCCGTCACAGACATCTTGCTACTGCTTCTGGATTTATTCAAATTTTGTGGTGATTTCTTGTACGGTGAGCCAGCGGCGGACAGACGATCGACGGCGATGCGTATCGACTGAAGAGACGGATCGTCGAGTGGTGGCGGTGGACGACGCGGTGATGGTGTGGTGGTAAGAAGTTTTCGTGGCGAACACGACGGTGTTCGCGGGAAATCGCTGGGTGAAAGAAGTTTGGATTCTTCTGAAACAAGATATTGATCGGCGGTGGAGATGAAAAGTCAAAGAGCAAGGGAAGAGCCCCTATAAATTCCAAATATGACAGTAATCCTCTTTTAAAAGTGTGGGTGGGCCTGCCCTTTGCGCGTAGCAGTGTACGCAGAAAAGACACGTGAGTCCACGACAATGTGGGAGGTTTTTGGGGTTTTGGGGTCAGTAGGTTCCATGAGCGAACTTTTTATTCCCAATTCCCACAAAAGCTACAAAGAATCATCATCATTTCAGACGATCAGGTGATCGTTTTCTAGGTAATGTCTTCCAGTTTTCACTGATAAGCTTAGATGGACTGACGGGGAAGGGGGAAACTGTCAAAAAATTAATTCGAATGGCAGGTGTAGATGGCACGTGACGCCAATGATAAAAAATGCTTCCTGGAGTCTTTTTTTTTGTTATCGGAAAGGTGAAAAGCAGGGATGGAAGCGAGCGCTTTTCAGGGAACTTTCGGCAACTTGCCGTAGAATTAAGTTTCTTTGCCGTCAACAATCAGTAAAGCAGAAAAACTGTTCAGTAAATTGGGAAAATGCTCAGTTTTCTCATATGCTACACCCAAAAGTAATTGGGTGGCTCAGTTGCTAGTAGCATGGATTATTTGCTATGGAATAGCGAATGCATCTTCTGAGAAATAGCAAAAGATCTGCTAGCAACTGGGAATTTGCCGAAAAAATGCCTGCCAAAAGACTCCGGCAAAAGAAAGGCAAGCTGCCATTTTTGCTGCCCATTTGGCGTTTTTTCTGGCATCGGTTTGTCAGGGGCAGTAGAGTACGGCAAGTTGCCAGAGTTGGGGTGGTCTTTGCATGGATTTTGCAAGAGGGATTTCTCCTGATATCGTAGCTTTTGCCGTTTTGAAAACGGAAAAAACTCTTATTCGCCTTTAAGGCAACTGAAGGGCATTGAACCTCTCCTCAAAAGACTGTTCAACCCCACTCTCAAAACAAAAAATAGCAAAAATCCAGCAGAATCTTCTTCTCTCCACCAAAAGTACATCAAAAAGACAAGAGATGAGAAAGACGTAAGAAAACAGTAACTGCCCGTTGCGTGTATGTACGTCTTTTCCACCAAAGAAGATAATTGGTTTGCAGGAGACGCAGGTGCCAAGGAGCACACCTGGTCGAGAGTGATAGAAGTATCGGGGGTAGGAGGAGAGGACGAAAGTACAAATTACAAATGGAACAGACCATCTGCCACCAGAGGTCACAAAAAATCGATGCGAAATCTCCCATAATCCGCCTTACACCGGGAACAGATTGGTTATTTGTGGTGGCTTTAAAACACAAAGAATAGTGATGGGGGAAATTAGGTAATTCTGAGGAACGGAAGTATTACGGAAATTGGATTTCTTGGTGAAAAATGAAAACCTGGGCAGCAGGGTAGCTCGGAATCGAACAACGGAAATTATTTTTTCTCGAAAATCGTTTTTCGGAAAATATGGCGAACGGAAAAAATCGAGATCATCAATGATCCCTACATTGGGCTTTGAGTTGAGAAAAACACCAAAAATTGGCAGAAAAAGAGCAAAAAGCATCAACTTCGAGCCTAAATTGCCAATTTTTGGAATAAAGTCAGAATTTCCGTTTTCGAAAAAATGATTTTTTTTTCAACATTTTTTTCCGAACAATCCTGGACAGAAGGTGCTTGGCAGATTGCCAATCACATGTTCTCTGCAGCAAAACTCAGTTGAATCAGCTGGAGGGGCAAAGAGGATGCAAGACTAAAAAACCAAACAATTCGAAAATATAGAAATCCTACGTATTCATGTGACTGAAAGTGACAGCTTCTCTGTCAATGACATCTACAGAAAACTTCTAAGACACGTTCCCATGAAGACCAGACTGGTCAGCTGATCCAAAATGGATTCCAATTTCCACTTGGCTTCGTGCCAAGTCCGAATCGCCAAAACTTGATCGGAAGAGAGGGGAGAGAAACTTCTTCTTCTTTCTCTTCTCAATGAGATACAAGAGATAGAAGGATGAAGAAGAGGAAGACGGGGAAGTGTAAAAAACTGCAAAGTTGCAAAAAAAATTGATTTTCCGTCAAGGCTCTGCGTGGAACTCGTGTGAAATGGCGGCTAATTTAGCGGGTTGTTTACAAGAGAACTCCATTTTTCCACATTTTTTCAGGGTGTCAGAGCTCTTCATAATTAACTTGTGCGGACTATCTGAACAACTTGATCGAGTCTTAAAAAACCGTTGGGAAACGAGGAAAAAGTAGAAGAAAATACTCGAAAGTGCAGTTTTTGGCACCTTCTTCTTACGAAATTCAACCTAATCTGACGACGCGTTCTATTGAATAAACTGTTAGCTTTGGGCGGTACAATGATATCACATGAGATTTATGAGACAGTACGGCGCCACCAGCTAGAGCGAACAACGTGACTTTCAGATCTTTTTCAGATGAAAACTGAATTTTCTGAGACTGTCGAAAGGTCATATGATAGGTCGCCAAGTTTTTAGAGGGAAGAAGAATATTGTGATGAAATCGAGTGGGTGAACACGGAAATTTCAGCCAGAAATGACGAAAAATCTTGGCGAGGGAGAAAAATTGCCGGAGGCTGTAAAACCATGCTTGTGGAATCTGGACTGAGCCCGCTAAAGCCCGCAGGCCCGGGCCGGCACGCAAGGCTTCCACTTGGGAAAATTTTCCCCGAAACTATGAAAAAAACACAAAAATTGCAGAAATAGTCAATTTTCGGCTTGCAAAATATGTGAGATTCACAAAAAATAGGCAAAAATCTGCTCATTTTCCGATTTTGAAAAATGAAATTCAAACTTCGCGGTAACTGGAGGGCCATGCGGGCCGGCCCATCACAAGTATGTGTAAAACAGTCGAGCCAATGCACTTTTCGTTCAAAAACCACAAAATCGTCCTGGATTTCAGGATTTTCGACAAGTCTGGCGGAGAGAAATGGCCGAGAAACAATCGAACCAATGTGAATTTTCTGTTGAAAAAACACAAAAACGTCCTGGATTTCAGGATTTTCGACAACTATGTTTTCAGCTGAAGCTCAGCTAGCAAAACGCCGTTTTGAAAACTTGGCTTGTACTCTGGAAGTCTTTATTGTAAGGCTTCTTTAAACCGGAAACATCAAAAATCGCTCGGTCTGGATTCCCAAATATTCTCTATGAAACTCTACGTCTACCGGAAGCATATCGAACCCATAATGTGTCAAAAAAAAGATGAGCGAGGGAAGAAAAACGAACGTGGGGCCCTCCCTTCACCATCCCGGAGAGTCTTTCTCCTCCGAAAAACCCCCCCAAGGAGGACGAAATAGTGGGCGAACTTGAGAGAGACAGACGATGAGCGCGTTGACCGTTGGGACGATGGAAAAGTGTGTGTGACGAGTCGATGGGAGATAGAACACGAAACGTGGAGCGTGATGGCATGGATTGAATGAGTGGAGGAGAGTGTAGAGAGAAAGAAGGACGACCTCTCTTTTCTCCGTTCGATTGGGGAGAGAAAAGGAGAAAAGGAAAAAAGGAAGGGGTTGTGGTTGTAGTAGAAAGGGGAGAAGAAGTGTCGTTTGTGTGTATATGTTGGCCAGCCGCCAAGTTATGAATCCTTTGTGTTTCATTTATTTGGACGGGGAACCGATTTTCACTCAGACACCGGGAAGGAAAATTCAAAATTATGGGTTTTCTGTTTGAAAAAACGTTCGAAAATTATTTTCGGGGCTCCGCGACATCTCGAAACCGTTGAAAATTAGGCTGGAAATTTTCAATTTTTACTATTTTTGAAAAAAAAAATTTTTTCGGTCAAATTTTTTTATTGAAAAAAATTGAAATCTTATTTTGTTTTAATTTTTCCTGAAAATCGACTAATATCGAGTCAAAAAATTTGAAAATTTCAAGCCAATTTTTCAACGGCTTCGAGATGTCGGGTCGCGGAGCCACCGAAGTGAATTTCACTCAGACACCGGAAAAAAAAATTTAAAATTATGGGTGTTCCGTTCGAAAATACGTCCAAAAATTATTTTCGGAGTTAAAAACAACGAAAAACTCAACAAAAAAATTAAACTCACTGATAGAATCCATCAAATTTCGCTCGTCGATTCGCATTGTAAGAATTGACGGTATCTTACTCATCGCTTCTTTTTCTTTTCTCTGTTAGAAAATCGGATAAAACGGGTTAGAAATTAGTTGAATAATAATGAAAAATTGGAAAAAAAATGGGGAAAAAGCAAGAAAATTTCAGATTCGCGGTGAAAAATACCTTATGGTAGAGCAAATCGCGTCGGGACGCCGTGAACAAAATGTGGGATGCGCCTTTAAAAATATTTTTTTCTGAATGAGTTTTTGAATTTTCCATCGAATTCAATCGAATTTTCCAGCGTTTTCGATGGATTTTTTGAAGAGGAAACAGCAACTTTATTAAATATTTTTATTGAAAACATAAGAAAAACAATTTTACGGAAAAAAAAACAAAAAAGCGAGTCTTAATTTAGTCCTTCCGATTGAAAATCATCCTTTGAATTTTCAATCTCTCCTCCAGGCGGCCTAAAAAATATTCAAAAATTGCTGGCCTAAAATCCGACAACTTGACGACCCCGATATCTCACCACGAAAACTACCGTATAAATTTGATTGCTACCGTAAGATTTATCGAATTTCATCAATTTTTATCGATTTTTCTTGTTCTTCATTGAAAAAAAAAATATTCGTTGAAAATCGATTAATTTTTCGAATTTTCTTACGGTAGCAATTAAATTTATACAGTAATTTTCGTGGTGAGATATCGGGGGCCGTCAAGTTGTCGGATCTTCGGCCAGCACTTGCTTTTACACAAAAAAAACTTACGAATTCGGTTCCTCAGGTGAATCACCACCTGCATTCGGATCACAGAAACCATACTGATTACCAAGGACCCCGCAGAAGAGATATAAACCATTAGGTAGAATATTCTGGAAAAAAATTTTTTCTGCAAGTACTCAACTGCTATGGGGGTGATCAACTGCTATATTTGGCTCTTCTGCTATGGATCAACTGCTATCACCCCGATAGCAGTTGAGAAAAAAAATTATCGATTTCTTACGGATCACAATCTGCCTTCTTCTTCTTAGGCACCTCGACAATCTTATCGATATACTTGATTTGTTTTTTATTCGAATCGTTTCTCTCTATCTTCGTCACACTGTACCCCTTCACAGCATTCTTAGTCTTCTCAATCAATCCACGTGGAGCCATTGGATTCTGAAGTCCCTGAAGACGTTCCATAGCATCCAGAATATAAATCACTTCGATTCGATTGCTCAGGCTTGACAAGGTCAATAACGCTTTTCTGATCGCTTTCATGTTCAGTTTTAGTGGTGGGATCTCCAGAAAAGCATTGAGAAATTTTTCGATTTTCGGAAGTTCTGCTGGGAGCCAGACACCAATTTCCATATTGGTTCTATCGTAATTCTTCATGATTTTCGATTGAGATTTGAAGAATTTTTCGATTCTCTTATGGAAAGCTGCGAGATGCTCTCCGATGTGTTGATGGTGGGTCCAACCGACACGGACTATGTTTTGGTCGGGGATGCTGGAAAATTTTTATCGATTTTTTGGTTTCAGCTGATTTTGAGGAAGCGCAACACAGCCAGAAATGTGGTAGATACTCAACTTCTATTGCTATATCTCAAGTGCTACAGGGTGATCAAGTGCTATCGGGGAGATGATATTGCCTCAAGTGCTTTGCTGGATCATCTGCTATAGATCAGGTGCTGTTTTTCGGTAGATACTCTACTGCTATATCTCAACTGCTATGAAGGTGATCAACTGCTATGTTGTAACTGCTACTGGCTCAACTACTATATTTGGCTCCTCTGCTATGGATCATCCGCTATTTTCCTCATTTTTGATGTCTCAACTGCTATTACTATAGCAGTTAATCCATAGCAGAAGAGCCAAATATAGCAGTTGAGACACTAGCAGTTACAACATAGCAGTTGAGTATTTGCTAAAGCGGATTTTCAACTGCTATTTTCTCAAGTGCTACAGGGTGATCAAGTGCTTTGGGGGAGGTGCTACTGACTCAAGTGCTTTTCTGGCTCAACTGCTATAGATCAGAACTGTGCGAAAAAAAAATTCTGAAAAAAACCGAAGAAAGTTTTTTTTTTCAAAAATTTCGGACCGAAAAAAATTCGAAAAAAAAATTTTTTTTTCGAAAATTTTGGAGCAAAAAATTTTTTCATTTTTTTTCTCGAAATTTTTTATTTTTTTTTCAGGAAAAATGGATGAAAAGACGGTGAAAACATATAAATATACGACTAACAACCCGTTTTTTTCGAAATTTTTTTTCGGAAAATGACCGAAAAACCGAAAAAAAAAATTTCGAAAAATTTTCGCACATTTTTCGTATAGATCAATTGCTATTTTTCCAATTTTCAGTGTCTCAACTGCTATGACTTTTGTCTCAAGTGCTATTTTTCATGTGCTATCTTCCCCTGAGACAGAAGTCATAGCGGTTGAGACCTACCTATAGCATATGATCCATAAAAGCACTTGATCCCGCACCATATCATTAGATCATCCCTCAAGTGCTTTTTTTGGCTCATCTGCTATAGATCAAGTGCTATTTTTCATGAGCTACCGCCTCTGAAACAGAAGTTATAGCAGTTGAGACATTGAAAATGGGAAAAATAGCACTCAATCACCTTGTAGCACTTCAATTGCTTTTCTGGATCATCTGCTATAGATCAAGTGCTATTTTTCCACTTTTCAATGTCTCAACTGCTATTTTTCAAGTGTTATCTCCCCCTGAGACAGAAGTCATTAGAAAAATAGCACATAATCCAAAAAAAGCGCTTGATCCCGTGCAAGAACTAACCTCAACCTAAGCACCTCCTGATCCACCGTCGCTCCATGTCTCTGGAGATAGAGGAGCTCTTGAACATTCTCATAATAGTACTTGTATCCATCTAGAGCATTGAACACCCGGGTCCATGCATTCGCAATCTCTTGTCGTTCCGCCTGTTTGGCTTCCAGATTTTCCAGTGTTTCACGTTTCGATGGAGGTGGCTTCGCCAGAATTTCGGGAGCAGTTAGGAGGAGGAAAAGGAAAAATAGTCGCATTTTTGATCAAAATAGTGGTCAGAAACTGAAGAAAATTGTATATAGAATGAAAATTTGTTTATGAAAAACGGAAAATTGATACCTGATTTGAGTTGAGCAGAAAAATAAAAATTTGGAAAAATAATACGGAAAATTCCACGTCGGAACTGAGAAGTTGAAAAAAATCCACGTCATCACAAAAAATTTGAAAAAAAAGACACCAAAAAAACCCGTGAAACGTTCTACTCCACAAAAATGGAAGCCACGTCACCGTTTATCGATTTTCCGGAACGAAATTCAATTAGATTTTTCACCAAGTTGGTGTACACCCTTTACGAGCAGTGTGGACAAATCAACGCAATCAAAACGGATTAAAAAAAGAAATGGACGAAGGTAAGGGCAAATACTCAACTGCTAGTGCCTCAACTGCTATGGGGGTGATCAACTGCTATATTTGGTTCTTCTGCTATGGATCATCTGCTATTTTCCCTTGTCCCGATGTCTCAACTGCTTTGACTTCTGTCTCAGGGGCGAAAGCACATGAAAAATAGCAGTTGAGACATTGAAAAAGGAAAAATAGCACTTGATCTATAGCAGATGATCCAGAATAGCACTTGAGTCAGTAGCAACCCTATAGCACTTGATCACCCTGTAGCATTTGAGAAAATAGCAGTTGAAAATCCTCTTTAACGGCAATTACTCAACTGCTATGTATCTCTACTGCTATTTCTCAACTGCTATGGGTGTGATCAACTGCTATTTCTCAACTACTATGAAAGTGATCAACTGCTATATCTTGCTCTTCTGCTATGGTTCAACTGCTATAGCCTATGGATCAAGGCTGTGCGAAAAAATTTCGTCCGAAAAGTTTTTTTCAGTCAATTTTCCGAAAATTTTTTCGCCATTTTTTCGAAAAAATTTTTCAGAAAAAACAGAAAAAAATTCGAAAAAACCGTTTTTAGTTGTATCTTTTCATGCTTTTACCGACTTCTCACCCATTTTTCATAAAAAATCGAAAAAATTCGAAAAAAAAATTTGAAAAATCCCGATAAATCATTTTTCTTTATTTTTTTCGGTGCAAAATTTTCGAAAAAAAATTTTTTTTTCGATATTTTTCGAAATTTTTTTTTGCACAGCCCTGCTTTGGATCAACTGCTTTTGCTATAGCAGTTAGACACCAAAAGTGACGAGAATAGCAGTTGATCCATAGCAGAAGAGCCAGATATAGCAGTTGAGACACCAACAGTTACAAAGTAGCAGTTGATCACCCCGATAGCAGTTGAGACACTAGCAGTTGAGTATCTACCGACAGAAATGAGTTAGAATAACTGGTTTGCGTTCAGAGTCATCGGACCCCCATAGAATGTACTGTAGACATTCGAAGAAGGAAGTTTTGGTGGAGTTGTCCTCGTCTTCTGAGGAGTCACTTGTGTTGGCCAATAAAGCTGATAATATGGAGATTCGACGGTCAGGAAGTGAGTAAATTGTATCGAAAATGGTTGGAAAAGCGCTTAGAGACCCGCAAAACATTCTGAAAAAAAGAAAAAAACAAAATAACGCCCAGTGGAATCGAACCCGTGGGTCGAAAAATTGGCGGACGGCAGCGTTAGCCACTGCGCCACACAGCCGCAAATTACTGCAGCGTGAAAGTCGTAGAGGAGAGGGCGCCCGGACAACAAACTCCGATTTTTTAGAGAACCTATCGGAAGATGATGGAGCCAATGGCACGCTGGATTTAAAGGCGCACTGGGATCAAATGAGCAAGGAGGAGATTGAAGAGGAGCTCAGAATTCATCAGGAGGCATGGGAAAGGAAAAGAGGCAGATCCGAGTTTCCGGATCAGGTTATGGTCCCCTACATGCCACGTATTCCGGGGAGAGCTGTGGAGAAATGGAGAAAAGAGGTAGGATTGGTTATTTTTTTTTCTTCTAGAAACTCGTAAGATCTTTCAGATCCAGTCTGAAATTGAAGAGGATGACTACAGTTCCGTACAGGAAGAGATGGAGGAAGAGGAACCTGCTCATCTAGCAATTGACGTGGATGATCAGGTAATTTGAGAGAGGGAAACGCAGAGAAGCTAGAGTTTCTGGCTTCTCTGCGCTCTCTCAGATTCTCCTAGAAAGAAAGATGGAAAGCGAGAGAAAGAAAGAGAGAGAGAGAGAGAGAGAGAGAGAGAGAGAGAAAGAGAGAGGGAGAGAGAAAACACTGTATGTTCAGAGCAGCATATCTCGGCTGCCTTTGATCCTACCAAAAAGTGATCAAATAAAAAGATGTTCAACATAACATTTTAAACATTTTACTAGTTGACATTTTTTCGATAGCATTAAAGGCAACCGAGATATGCTGTTCCGAAGTACCGTCTTCGTCTCTAGAGGGGGTCAATATATAGTATGTTCAGAACAGTATATCTCGGTTGCCTTCAAACCTATCAGAAAGTGGTCAACTGAAAAAATATTCAGCATAACATTTTGAACATTTTACTAGTTGAACACTTTTTGATAGCTTTGAAGACAATCGAGATATGCTGTTCCGAACCTAAAGTACTGTTTTCGTCACTAGAGGGAGCCGCTCAGTACTGTATCTTCGGAGCAGTATATCTCGGTTATCCTTGAAGTTATCAAAAAGTGGTCAACTAAAGAAATGTTCAACAAAGCATTTTGAACATTTTAATAGTTGAACACTTTTTGATAGCTTTGAAGACAACCGAGATATGCTGCTCTAAACCTACAGTACTGGATAGCCTATATCAAATCTCGCTTTTTCAGGATGATCAAGGGCAAACTCGCCTCTATACGGGAACTGACAAACCTGGATCTTGGACTGAGAAACTCAAGTCTTGCCTCCCTTCATTCACCACTGACTCTGGATTTTCTGAACTGGACACTGCTTCCCAATCTTCTTCCTCATCTGAAACAGCTAAGGAGTCTGAAAACGGTCGAGCCAAGTGGAAAACAAGTTTCTATGGTGTTGTTGGGCTGGTGG
The DNA here is from genome assembly GCA_000143925.2 of Caenorhabditis brenneri. Taxonomy (NCBI): domain Eukaryota; kingdom Metazoa; phylum Nematoda; class Chromadorea; order Rhabditida; family Rhabditidae; genus Caenorhabditis; species Caenorhabditis brenneri. The sequence continues at coordinate 46,456 of GL379815.1, forward strand.
TGATTCTAGGATTCTTGGCACTTTTTGGAGGGCTTCCCCCAGATTCTGGAAGTTTCTTCAGACTATCAAGAGCTTCAAAAGGTAAGTTCTCTCAAGGTTGTCGAAATTTCGGACCATGGAAGGCCGTCATTTGTTATGCCAATCTGCCCAGCACTTAATTTTGAAAAATTTGGCGGGAATTTGAATTTTCAAAGTTTTTGACGGGAGTTCAAAATTTTGAAAATTTTGGCGGGAGTTTGAATTTTCAAAGTTTTTGACGGGAGTTTGAATTTTCAAAGTTTTTGGCGGAAGTTCAAAGTTTTGAAAATTTTGGCGGAACTTCGAAATTTCAAAAATTTTGACGGGAGTTTGAATTTTCAAAATTTCTGGCGGGGAAACAAATTTTGGAAAATTTGGCGGGAATTCAAAATTTCGAAATTTTGGCGGGAATTCAATTTTTTAAATTCTCTAGCAGAGCCGCTGTAACTTCCACGACAGTAGTAACAAAATCCAAAAAGTTGCTGACCTGAGAAAAAAATTCCATTTTCCAGCCACCCCACTGCACCAACGCCTCCACGAAACCACTGTTCTTGGCCATGTCATCGGTGCCGTCGATCTCCAAAACTCAATTATCAACTCCAATGTTTCGGTTCCATCGCTCATCGAAGAAGCCACCGACATCCACAACATCCTCCCATACCCTGGTGATTCATTCAAACTTGTGAAGGATCTTGTCGAGCGTTTCAAAACAAATGCAGTGACCGGGAAAACATTTAATACCGGTGGGCTAGTAAAGTTTGTTGACGACTTGACGGCATGGACCCCGTTGAATATTTCAATGGATCCAAAACGAGAACAGTCGCTGGAGTCGTTGAGAAATGTGGATCTCAATATGACAGAAAACGTTAATAAGTGGCTTGACACATTTCGAGATCTAGAAACAAAAAAGACTAAATACCTTGTAGAGTATGTAGATGTTTTCAAAAAAGCATATGAATCCTTGGAAAACTACCTCAAATCGTTTCCTCCTATGATTGAAGCCCTGTGTATGGATCTGACCCCCATCAAGGAATTGGATGGTTTAAAGGAGCAACATCTGAAGAAAATTGCTGAAATCAAGGCTCTGGTGAACCCAAATTCCCAAGTTTTGAAGATATACGTGCCCATGTTGGACGAATTCTTTCAAAATGATGACGTAAGAGTGGCTGTGCAGATTTTGAATGGCCTAACACCATCAGTAAGACGGAGCCCACCACCAAAAGCCCTTTTTGCATTTCCCCGTGGCATAGAAGACCTGAATAAAGTCCCAGAAGATCTCAAGGATCCATGGCTCATGAAAGTGCTAAATGAGAATCGAGATCTGGACAAGCTTGCCAAGTCATTGAAGTATATACTCCATCTAACCGGAAATATGAACTATGCATCTCAACTGTTCCATAGATTCAAAGCAAAGAATTCACCGGAATCTTTGGTTCCAGATGAAAAACATCTGAAATATCTGAGGGAACTTGGAAATCTGAATCTGAATTACATGAAGCCCATGGCATCGGTTTGGAAATCGGAAAAGATTTTTGAACTTCTTCAGGGTCAAGATGACACTGAGTTAGCAAAGCTTTCAGTCTCTGCTGATGTCTTAAAACTTGAGACGGATAGAAACGATATTTGTGAAGCTCTGTCCCTTAGCTCTAAAAATCTAGCTCTAAAAATCAAAGAGGATATTATAAATACCAACTATACTGAGATTATGTTCAAGTATAACAGAAATGAAACAATACATAATGGCATTGTTAATCAATTCAAGGAATTGGTGGACACTCTCACCACCTGGTACCCTCAGATAGAAGCCAAGACCCCCGACTTGTCTGCTTCAATTTCGAAAATTGCTGAAGAAGCAGCACCCTTGGAAGAGAAGCTTATCAACTCTACCAATTGGAACCGAGAAACATGGGAGGCCTCACGAAACACGTTTGAAGATCTCCAGAAAATTGTGTACTTTCTCAGCGAACCTACTCCAAAACGGATGAAAAGAGAAGCGAATGAGTACGCTGACCTTCGAAACTCGTTTCAACAACTGAGGGATGTGGAGGACGCCATTCAGAATATCACAACGAAGCCGTTGGAGTATGGATTCGATGAGCTTCTGAACTTGAATATCAGTGAGACTGCTGGGCTATCCAGGGAGCTTGGATATTCACAAAGGTTTATGGAGACACTTGTTCATTTGGACGCTGCGATCGCTACGATTGAAGGAGAAGGGCCAAAAGCTGGATGGACGAATTCTGGAGAAGCTGTCACTGCTCTGAAGAAGATTAAGCATAAGGAGGACTTTGGGCCCGTTGAAGAATCTCAAAATCTTACGGAGCACGCAAAGGTTTACAAGGTTTTGGACAAAATTGGAGAGACTATACCGAATATGACCCTGGACACTTGGAGGAAGGAGGTGGAGTCTCTTCCGAATCCAGATTCGAAATTGACTGAGGCTTTGTATCAGCTGGATGGTTTGGAGTATGCAAAGATGAGAGGAGAGATGGATATGGAAGAGGCTTTGGGGAAGGTTGAGGAGTTTTTTGACGGTTTCTTTGAGAAACCAGTTCCCGAGAAGGCTGAGTGAGTGGCTTTTTTCGGCCCCGCGGCGCTTCGAAACCATTTTTTTCTTTTCAGAGAAACCTACCTCGACCTATCAGTGCCACTTTTCTTCATGGGTATCCTCACCCTTCTTCACATTTTGCCAGCAGTCTACTTTTATAGATATGAGCTGTATCTTAAAGGTTAGTTGCCTCAAATTCGAATTCGGGGGTCTGAGAGCTCTGAAATTAGCCCCAAATTGCCTATACCAGGCTAGATTTCATTTTTGACCTACCTGCGTTGCGGTCGCGGTGCGGTTCTGCGATAAAAACTGAAATTGAGCGAAACTAGTCGATATGGGGCTCATTTTGCAGGTTTTGGGCTCAGAAACTTTGATCTGACACCAAAAACTTCTAAAACAACAAGTTCGGAGCCCCCAGGCCTGAGAGCAGGAGCTTTGAGGGGTGTCCGGATGTCCGGATGCCTAGGTTCGAATTAGGGACTCTGTAAGCTTTGGGATGAGCCCCATATTGCCTATACCAGCCTAGATTTCATTTTTGATCTACACGCGTTGCGGTCGCGGTGCGGTTTCCCAAGAAAAACGAAAATTGAGCAAAACTAGGCAATATGGGGCTCATTTCGCAGGGGTTGGGCTCAGAAATCTTGATCTGACATTGAAAATTTCTGAAACAGCAAGTTCGAAGCTGAGAGCAGGGGAGAAATAAACTTTGAGGGGTGTCCTGATGTCCAGATGTCCTCTGAACCTCACTCAAGGGCCCTAAACTATCTTGATTCAAATTCGGAACACTGAGAGCTTTGGAATGAGCTCCATATTGCCTATAAAAGCCTAGGTTTTATTTTTGATCTACCCGCGTTGCGGTCGCGAGGCGGTTCCACGACAAAAACTAAAACTGAGCGAAACTAGTAGAAATGGGGCTCATTTTGCAGATTTTCGGCTCAGAAATCTTGATCTGACATTGAAAAATTCTCTAATTTTCAGCCTATCGAGCCAATCTCTCTGGACCTGCTTACGAACCGCCGAAGCCCCCAGAGCCTGTAAAAGAACCACACGTTGCATGCCCACTACCGATTCGACAAGTCAATAAGAAAGGCGTAATTCTTCGTGTCCAGGCAAAAGGTGATCCGGTAGAACCACCTGTCAAAAAAGAAGAAGCGACAAAGAAAGAACTGATCTGGGACACCCTGCCTTCAGGCGAACCAGAGGACGATGAGAACATGAAACCCGAAGAAGAGTCTAATCTTTTATGGGTTCCGATTGGAGATCAATGGGCAGAGAAGGATCCCATCTCCTATGGATCTGATGACCTGAGATCCATTGGAATCGATACCCTCTCCACTCAATCTGACAAATCTGACATGATGGATATCACCAGAAGTGATTACACAATCCCTGTCTGTTCGGATTCTGAAAATGAGGATATTCTGGATAGAAGAGAGTACGCAGAGTTCCCGAAAGAAGCAGAGATGACACTGGAAGAAGTTTGGGAGAAGTACAAGTATCCATGGGCTCTGAAAAATCGATTGACCCTTCAAGGATATCGGACGATGACGCAGATGCATGTGAAAGATGTAAAGGCATGGGGTCTGATGGAGGCAGCGGAAAATGATAAGGACAAGAAGAAAGAAGAACTAGAGAAGGAAAAGGATGTTCAGGTGAGTGTTCTCAGAAAAAAAAACAAAAAACAAAAAGATTTCACCCCAATGGGGGGTTGAACCCTCGTCCGCTAATTCAAAGACAAAAGCGGTAGCCACTAGGCTACGCCTGCCGCAAAAAGACAAGAGGGAGGGGGCATAGATGAACCTTCCTCTTTTCAGGCGCGCATACAATGGGATCAAATGCTGGAACGAGACATGGACGAAGTGCTCCGGCGACGTGTCAACCAGGAAGAAGTGTGCCGTATTCAGATGAAGAAGCAGAATCTGGAGCAGAAGCTTGTCGATTTGGAGAAGGCGAGCAGAGATCCACGTAGGTTTATTTATTTATCGAAGCAAGTGCGCTCCATTGAACGGCGATTCAAATTTTTTTTTCAAGCTGCGTCGCAGTTCCAAAAAAAAAATTTGAATTACCGCCCAACATCGGGATATTTGCATTAGAGCGCGTTTGGACACTCATCGAGCCCGTGACATCACTTTTCGTTTCAGTGTGTAACGCCGAGCGATACATCAGAGATTCGTACATCCCGGAGCCTGAAGAAGAAATCAATATCACCCGAATCGCATTTGAATCGGTTAACAAAATCGACAACTTCATCCAATCCACCTATCAAGATCGCTACGACCACATTTATCGCTGCCGATCGGATATGTACACCCATGACTGGGCACGTGTTAAGATGAGCAAGGATGAGCCGGAAGACTGTGATTTCTATGATGCATGCTATGTGTATCCATGGCCTGAGGTGTTTGAGAAGGTTGCCAGTGAATATCATAACAATTTGATTTGCTCCTCGTCGCCAATGTTCCCCCAAACTGTTGGAATTCTTTGGCATTGGTTGTTTGAGCATGATGTTCAGTATATGGTTATGCTTAATCAGTTTATTGAGAGTGAGTCTTTTTTTTGGATAGAGCTCGGTGAGTTACATGGAAAATCCTCTTGGAGGTATGGTCGAAAATTTCATTTTTGACCTGTTTTAGGACCTTTTTTCGCTTTTTTAGGACTGTCTGCTGTGTTTTGGGTTCTAGCTCAAAAAGGAAGCATTTTCATGGGAAATGGTCAACTACAAAATTGCTCAGCTAATAATTTGCAACAACTTTACAGTTGACAGGTTTTTGATAAAAACAATGGTTCAAAAGTTATAGAGTGTCTAAGTATTAACACTGGAAAAAAAATCGGAGTAGGGTGCTTTGGCGTCAAAAAACAGGTCAAAAATGGAATTTTCGAGCTCGCCGAGCTCTATCCGATGGTTTAAAAATCTCAAAGACAAAATTTTTTTCCAGAATACATCCAAACCTCCGAAGTGTGGTTCCCATTGAGACAGGGAGATGTCTTGCGAGTTCGTCGTAACCGTATCCGTGAATACCTTATCGAATGTACAGATGCCAAGCAGAAATTTGATGCGTGTGGAGTGCAGAGAACGTTCAAGATCACTCTTATTTTGTGAGTTATCTCATTAGTTTCCGGAAAAAAAAGAAAAACAATTTTGAAAAAAATTTAGGCACGGAAGAAGGACCGAAACCAAAAAGCTCAAACTTCTTCATATGATCGATTGGGATCAGGATGGATTACCGAAGGATTGGCAGCATTATGTGAGAGTTGCCGAGAGGATCAATCGGGAATCTATGAAGGTTTGTGGATTTTTTTTGAGTATTGTGACCTTGTGAGGGCCTTGATTTTGGGGGGCCTCGACTTGGGACCTTGATTGGGGGCCTCAATTGGGGGCCTTGATTGGGACCCTTTTGGGGGCCTTAAGGGCCTCGATTATGCAAAACTGGGAAAAAATTAACCAACGGATGGTATAAATTTCATATAAGCTTTCATTAAAAAAAATGAGCAGCGAAAGGAAAAAAAACGGAAGCGCTCAGTACTAAAAATCAGCTTTTTCCCAGTTTTGATAGAAAAATTCTGATACAACCCTATACGAAATTGATATTAATCGATAGAGGATTTTCTACTCTACAATTTCATGTATTTATATCCCTAGCTTTTGCAAAATCAAGCCCCTCTGACAACCCAAAGTTCCGATTTTGCCAGTTTCTGAAGCTACCAACTACTAGACCCATTTTTCATTTCCAGAGACCAGTTGCTGTAATGAGCAAGCACGGAAACGGACGTGCAATGACTCTAATCATATCCCTGATGGCTGCTATTTTGGCTCGTCTCGACGATGACGTCAGTATCCACTCGATGGCTCAGGGAGCACGTGCCTCAAAGCGTCACGCAATCACATGCTGTAATCAGGTCTATTTTTGGCGGATGGTGCACTATGAGTTGTTGTTCCGGGTAAGTTTTGAGCTCTATTTTTGGCTCCGCGTCACTTCGCAACTACGACATTTGGCAACTAGTACAAAACGACGTAGGAGATATGGGTCACGTTTAGAAATAAGATACATGTTTTTCGAAAAAAAAAATTTCGAAAAATTTATTATTTTTTGGTTTTTTCGGTCATTTTTCGCATTTTTTAACCGAAAAACCCGGAAAAAATTTCGAAAAAAACGTTAGAAAACATGTTTTTACAGCCTTTTCACTCTTTCTCTGAAATAAACGGAAAAAATTCTAAAAAATTCCGAAAAACCATTTTTCGATTTTCTTTGCCCTGGAAAACTCGAAAAAAAAAGTTTTTCGATTTTTTTTTTGGAATTTTTTTTTCGCACAGCCCTGATAGAGTTTGTCAGATGCGACCTCGAAATTTTTATATATTTTGGCTGGAGTACGTGCCCGGAGCCAGTTGCCCAAGTTAGTTGCGAATTGGCAAGTTGCGAAATGACGCGGAGCCCTATTTTTGGATTTTTCCCACAATCAAAAAAATATTCCAGTGGTTCAAATCTCTCCGCAACCAACGTGTCCAAATGGACGAACGTTTCGCAGCCTACCAAGACATTGTTCTAGCTCATAAAACCGAATTTCTGAGAATCGAGTGCCGAATGTGGTGGTACCACTTTGAGTGTGAACTGGCAAGATACAAACGAATGGAGCATATGGTTGAGTACCTCCGCAAAATCAATGAAGGTTTTCAATACGAACGGAGAGAGGAACGACGTGGTGCCCAAACGCTCTACGACGCTATGGATAAGGCTCCGGAGGATGATCAGAGACCACCGTACTTGAGTGTGGAGCCAATCAGAAGAAAACCATTGAGAGAAGGTGACAAACCCCGTCAAAAGGGCCGTCAAGACCCCGTGCTGGATCGTGACGAGTTGACTGAACAGGAGAAAGTATATGCGGAATTTGAAATTGATCCATTGGTTGGTGGTCGGAAACTTGATGGGTGTTACCATTGGGTGAAGCCGAGTGAGCAAAAAGAAAAGTTTGTGAAGGGTGTACCGGTGCCGGAGAATTGGAAGTATTGGTATACGAAGGAAGAGCAGACGGGTGTGGTGGTTCCTAATCCATTCTTCTAGATTTTTTACTTGAACGCTTTTTTATGATGTATAATTTAAATGAATAGAGTTTTGTTTGGTTTTTATTTTCATAGTTTTTTGACGCAGGCTGAGCAGCGGTGTCTGGGGACCGGTCAGCCATGAGAATAGACTTTTAAGCCTAGTTTGAGCCTAGATTATCTGGTTTTAGGCCAATTCCAGGGCCTCGTCTAGGCTTTTCAACGGATGTATTAAGGACTTTTACAGGCTGTTTGTGTGCCATTTTTAGGCCACTTTTCAGACTGTTCCAAGGTCTTTTTAGGCAGTTTTTAGGCTTAGTTTAGGCCGTTTTGAGGCCTAGTTTTGGAAAATTTCAAGCCTATTTCAGGCTTATTAAGGGCTTGTTTTAGGTTTTTTTTGTGCTGAACTTAGGACCGATTAAAAACCGAATTTCGGTCATTTTAGGATAATTTCAAGCGATTTCAAGCCGGTATTAGGTCAAATTTAGACTATTGTAGGTTAGTTTCAGGCTAATTTATGGTTATTCCCACCTCAGTTTAGGCCTATTTTTCATTCATTCCAGGCCGAGATCAGGGTTTTTTCTAGGAAAAAAACCAGACGTTTCGCAACTAGGCCGTTTCGCAACTGGTAAAAAGTAGCTAAAAACAGGTGTATGACTATTTTTGACGACTTTTATCGGTTGTGCGAAATGCCACAGTTTCCAAATGTCTAGTTTGCGAAAGGTCATGGTTGCGAAACGTCTAGTTGCAAAATGTCGCTGAGCCATCTAATCGGTTCTTCGTGAGATAATAATCTAGTGGGTCCCCTTTCAAAGGGCCCTCCCACACCTTGATCTTTATTTTTTACCGACACCCACCGCCGTTCCACCTGTCCCATCGGCGTCATTATTCAAAATCAAAGGAACTAATTTTCGGCTTATTGCGAAGCGTATCCTGATACAAATCTATTTGAAGAAGCTCTTTTATAATTAGCGGATTATGATGAAGCAAAGCAGGTGGCTAGGAGATATGGACTATGAGATTTGAAAAGGGATTAGGAAGAGGTGGTAGGATGGGGGAAGGGACTTGTGTACCGCGCCTCCGGCGCTTCGGCAGACGTTTTTCAAGCTGACACCTTTTTTGTCCCTTACAGTTGTCTAACTTCTTAGAACCGTGAAAAAAATATTTCCTTCAATCTTTACATCTGCCAACTCTTTATTATTTTTTCTTCAAATTCCACAATGACTCATAATTTCTTACTTTGTCCAACCTCTTCTCCTTCTTTGTTCTATTCTTTTTTATGTTATACTACGGATTCTACATGCCTCCTGATTTTGCCTTCCCACTCCATCTATGACTCAGAATGTGCTTCTCTTATATCCAAATTTATTTTTGGATAGGTCACACTTTTGATGACGCTAATCCTCTGCTTCAGCACCTCTCTTCTAAAAACATTGTCTCTTGTTCTCCTCATTTCCGCGCGCACCTTCCCACACCCAAACCCATCAAATCGGTGTTAGAAGTCATGACTTCTTCCATTATCTCTAACTTGTTTCTTTTTGTCTCTAACTGCTCTACCTATTTTTCGAATTTCACCTGTCGTTACCGCCGAAGGGCTTCTTGGCATAGGGCTCCACCAGGCACTGACCAACACCGAGGCGCTGGGATGAGGCAGAGAAAAAGAGAATCGGCTCTGAAACTCATAGAGCTCTCTTATCAAGAAGAGCGCGTGGTATGTTGAAGCTCATGTATGTCCTCACGATTGGCAAGAGGAGATACTAAGGATTACTTACGGACTTATGGTTAGCGGAATGAAAAGATGAGCACATATTTCAGGGAAACTATGGAAAATGGGTGAAATGAAGTGTTAATCTGCCGTAAATCCTGTAATTAAGGGGCACCAGGTACTGTATCACGGTCCGGCAAAATTGAAGCGAGACGCGCAAAACGGCTCACAGTTAGCAATGGACTTGAACATTTCTCTTTGATTTTATTACATAAAAAGATGCATTTGAACACCCTGAAACCGAAAAATCGGTTTCGATAGGGCTTTATCACTTAGTTTTTGAGATAATGCTTGTTGAAAACGTTGCATTTCACTTGATTTTAGTTAATTTTAGTACAAATATTGCATTATCTCAACAACTAAGTCAAAAGGTCCTATAGAAACTAAATTTTTCGGATTGAGCGTGTTCAAATACATCCTTACATGCAATAAAACCAGAAAAATCAAAGAAAGTTTGGTTGTTTCATAGTTGTTTCGCACTCGTGTTGATTCCGCCGGGCCTAGAAACATATCAAAATAAAGATCTTGTAGAGTCCCACATGTCTAAAAATGTGGAGTCATCGTTCGACTAGGATGGCTGGGCCCAGAAACTCTATCCGGTCCTGTGCAGTACAGGATGGTTTGGCGGTGATGTAACGTTTTCAGACGCCTAGATCTAACCGAGCTCTGCATTTTGATGTTTTTGGGAGCTCACGATTTTTATTATTGGGGTCACGATTCTGATTCCAAATGAAGTTATCGCATCGCCCGCGCTGGTCTCAAGATTTCCTTCAACTTTTACATCTGCTAACCATGACTCAGAAAACATTGTTTGCCCAACCTCTTCTTTTCCTTCTTCTTCTTCTCCTCTGTTTCTTTCATTTATACAGCTGATTCTACCTGCCTCCTGATTCTAGGGCTTCTCATTTCAGTTTGCTCTGTATGACTCAGAATATGCTTCTCCATCTAAATATATACTTTTGGATATAGGTCACACTTTTGATGACGCTAATCCTCTGTTTCAGCCTCCCCATTTCCGCGCGCACCTTCTCACACCCAAATCCACATGATCGGCCTCTGATAACACCGCAGCAGGATGCCCGCCAAATCTGAGAGCTTGTGAGTTTCAGATGTATGTCTTCTCTGTTCCATCCCTCTATGCCTGATCTCGCGCCTGCCCCACGGTGATGGTCGGTGCCAGATACCCCCGAATCTGTGAGTTTCGTGAGTTTCAGATGTGCGGCGGCGCGGATCTTTCCCTTCTCTGCTTCTTAGGCATCTCTCTAGGCGCTGATGTTGCCGACGGCGTCTCCGCCGCGCTCGCCCCTCGGTGATGGCCGGTGCCTGGCACCTTGTGCTTTTGAAAAGAAAGAAGTGTATAGCAGTTAGAGACAAAAAGAACAAATAGTATAAGAGAAGACGATGAAAGGAAAATGAGGCGGATGAGTAATAGGAAGAAGGAGGCAGAAGCTAGAAGGCTAGGCTAGGGTAGATGGAAAAGTTGCACGTATACAGATGAAATGGCGGCTAATAATAGAGGAGTTTTGAAGTAAATTGGAAGGAAATTGGTTCAATTTGTATCAAACTGAAGGGGTTTAGTTAACAGCATAAAGGCACTACTCTGATCAAAACTGCCTAGATCAGAACTACCTAAATTAGGCTACCTAAACCTACCTAGATCTGATTTGTCCAAATCAGTACCAAGTTAGGCTCTGGGACGTTAGGCGTACCTGGATTTTGCAAAAACTGAGGATGTGATTATATGAAACTGTACAGGAAAAAATTCTTTATCGAATGGTATCAATTTCATATAGGGCTCCATCAGAAAAAAATGGACCAAAAAGCCAAAAAACTGAGGCTCTCAGTACTAAAAACTTGCTGTACCCAGCACGGTGGACTTGAACAATTCTCTATGATTTTTTTTGATTTCATGACATGAAAAGATGTATTTGAACATGCTAAATCCGAAAAAATCAGTTTCGATAGGGCTTTATTACTTAGTTTTTGAGACAATGCTTGTAGAAAACATTGCATTTCACTTGGTTTCTGTTCAATTTTAGTACAAATATCGCATTATCTCAGAAACTAAGTGGCAAAGCCTTATTGAGACCAAATTTTTCGGACTCAGCGTGTTCAAATACATCTTTTCATGTGATAAAACCAGAAAAATCATGGGAAATTCGGTTGTTTCATAGTTTTTTCGCACTTGTGTCGATTTCGACGGGCCGTGTACTAAAATTCAGTTTTTCCCTGTTCTGACAGAAACGTTCGGATACAAACCTATACGAAATTTATACCATTCGATAGAGAATTTTTTCCTCTACAAGTTCAGTCATTTACATTTCCAGCTTTTGCCTCTCCTCATGGTCCTAGAGACGGGGTACTCCCACAACCCCGCTTTGAGATCAAGAGTCATGTTATATTTAGTTCTCAAACTTCCCAATTACGATCAAAATCTTCGCCGTTTCTCACAAAAAACGCATTCCACTGTTCTTCTCATCATCATCAAACTGTTTCCCGCCCGTCTGTCATACCGATTAAGATTAGATCTTTTTGATGGAACAAGTGTTTCTTTGTGGTGAACAGGAGAGGGGGGGGGGGCTAATAGACCACCACGGTGCTAAGACCGTCTGCTAAGATGCTAAGACCGTCTACATCATGGCCAAGTACAGGGACCTAGTCTGACGTCACCACTGTCTGCTAAGACGGTCCATCTTTCCCCAGTACCTAGTCTGACGTCATCACTATTCCCCAGGTACTGCGGGCTAATGTCCAACATGGTGCAAATGCCAGAAGGTCGCCTGGCTACTAAGACGGTCCATCTTTCCCAAGCACAGGGACATAGTCTGACGTCATCACTGACTGCTAAGACGGTCCATCTTTCCCAAGTACCTGGTGTGACGTCACTAGTATTCCCCCGGTACCCTCCTATCCAGTCAGCCATCATACCAAAATCTAATCGGTCCAATGACATTTTTTCCATGAGCACCGCATCTTTACAATGACAAAACTTTTGTCATAACTACCGTACTCCTTTACAATGTGCATTACACTGTGCTCCTGCTTCGTCATCAAAAGTAGTCTTTCATAATTTGTTTATATGTCACACTTTTGTCTCTTTTTTTTCTCTCTCTCTCTTTCTTGCCTTTTCACCACCACCACCGCTTCTTTCTCCATATCAAATCGATCGACGCGATTGCACACACTCACATACACACACAAACACTGCAACAGACAAGAAACTGCGCGGTGTGCGTCTCCAGATGTGTGTGTGTAGAAGGAGCTTGGCCTCCAAAAATCTCCTCGCCGTCTTCGCCTCAAAGCATCTGTTGCCAGGGGGCAAGAGAACTAGAAAAGGAGAGGATAAGGACAGCATGCGCCCCGCGCTCTCGAAAAAACTCAAAAGGGGCGGGGCGTGCATGAGATCGAGCCCTGGCTCCGAGTGTCACATATTCATTTGTGGCAAGGCATGAGGTGTGGTGCGCGCGCGCCTATAACTTGATTAATAGCGACTAGTTTAGTGGGTTCAAGGGCTGGGGAACAGGGCCTGGAAGGGTAATCAGGCAGTCTTGATAGGATACTTAGACTAGACTAGGCCTAGACGGCAGTGTTCGGGGCTCAGGGATCAGGTCTGTCAGGATATGGACGCCTGAAATCGTAGTTCTCAGTATGGGGATTGGCGCCATTAGATCCCGATTTTAGAGAAGCGTCGGGCTAGCTCCAGGGCTTCCCAGACAAACTTAGGTCTTATTCAGGCTTGTAGGCCGGGCTCGGCGCCCCTAGATCTGGCTCAGCGCCCTTAGAATCGGGCTCACCGTCCTTAGTTCGGGCTCACCGCCATTAATTCGGGCTCACCATCCTTAGTTCGGGCTCAGCGCCTCTCTCCAGATAGCGTCATCTCCTAGGGCTCGGCGTCATCACATGCTTCAAAGTTCCGCGCGCACCACACTCGCCTGCCTAGCCTTATCAAGCGCTCTCTCTCCTTCCCATCTGTCCTTCCTTGCTGTGGTAGAGACACAGAGCGCCGTGCGGCGCACGGGGCTAAGCAGTGTTGACCACAGCAAACGCCGGCCTTACTCTCCATCTCTGCGTCCTCTTTGCACTCTGGCATCCCGTTTGTCCCCCCGTCGCTTGTCGCAGCAAGCGACACACTGGCGAAAATCAATTCTCCTTCCCCACAGACGCCCTTACACAGAGAGCGTGCGCGCGCGCACACACACAAACAGCGCACTTCTTCTTCGACTTCGCAACATTCGAGTCTCCTCCACCAACACTCTCTCCCTCTACCCTCGCCTTGCGAGGCCGCTGCCGCCTACTGCGACGGGGTGGCGAGAGAGCACGTTGACCGTGGAGTGCATGGACCTCTAGCAGTGTCTGGGGACTCCACCGATCATCTGTTCTCTGTGTGGGAGACGAAGACGCGCGACACACACTCGCAGTCGTCCTTCTTATTCCCCTTCGTTGTGTTGCTGCTATGTGGTGACGAGGCTGCAGCAGCAGTAGGAGACACATAACATTTATATGGTGTTTAGATGAATTCAGCTTTTATGTTATGTGGTGTTCTGGGGTTATTAATTATTGAGATGTTTTGTTGATGCTCTTATGTGTCCTTAGGGAATTAGAACTAGTAAAATATAGGGAAAAAAAAGAGTAAACAAAAATTTTTTGTTTACCAGATTTTGACCGGAGCTCCCTAGGGGCTAGTGACTAATTATTATTTTCTAGTTTAGGATTATATTTCTAGCAGCATTTTCCGGTTTTTCGAGCATAGTTCAGTGAGAATTTTGACGCTCCTGAGGTAGCTTCTATGCACAAATACCTAGCAGCATAGTTAATATTTCTAGGTTTTGACCGGATCCATAAAGTGCTAGGCTTCGTAAAGTCACAACATGTTTAGGATTTCTAAGCACAGTTCAGGACGTTTTTACGATTTTTTCGTCAGTTTTTGTACTAACGTCTAGGTATATGTCGTTAGTAGCATAGCTAAAACGCTAGAAGCATAGTTAAGACATTAGTAGCATAGTTAAGACGTTAGTAGCATAGCTTAGGACGTCTTAACGATTTTTTTCATCAGTTTTTGCACTAACCGTTATGTATAAATCGTTAGTAGCATAGCTAAAACGCTAGAAGCATAGTTAAGACATTAGTAGCACAGCTAAGACATAGTTAAGACGTTAGTAACATAGTTAAGACGTCAGTAGTATAGTTCAGGACGTTTTTACAATTTTTTTTCATCAGTTCTAGTACTGACTTCTAGGCATGTATCAGTACTAGCACAGTTCCTTTAGAATTGACGCTCGTCAGACTCTTCCCTTTGCCTTGTTGGTTGACCTCTTCCCCAAAAATCAATATTCTTGTGTCCTCATTAGTCGCTTTCCTCTTCTCATAACGTCTTCACCATCATCCTCTTTGCCACGTTGCATACACCCTCCAAATCTCCATCATTCATCTCCTCTCCTCATATGCCACGTTGCGCGCGCGCGCATTCCGTGACCCCTACCCACCATAGAAGGCTCCCCCTCTCCTCATAACGTCTTCACCACCTTACTCTTTGCCACGTTGTATGCCTGTGCGCGCGCTCCTCATAACGTCTTCATCATTGCCACGTTGCGCGCGCGTTCTGTGACCCCGGACCGTAATCGTCACGCCATCTCTCCCTCTCCTGATTGCACACACTATTTCAACCACATTCTGACATGTAGCTCTGCGATTGGTGTGCGTTGTCCCCCCACCAAGGCTCCGCCCCCACCCCAATACAATGTTGCGTCTGTTCATTCCTATGTACGTCTTCGATGGTGTCCCGGTATCATAAATGGTTGCGACTCTTCGTTACGATGCTTAGACGCGGAGTGTCGTAGTGACCAAGGTCCATGGTGCTAGGACACCACAATATGTCACGCCGTCTTTTCTTTCCGCCCTTCACACCGTCTTATCCTGTCTTTCTCACTCAAATTCTCATTTTTGCAGGTAATCGTCGTCGTTGTTGTTGTGCTCAAGTGCTCAAAGCGTACAGTCTACTGCCCCAAAGTCTCCAGAAGTCGTCTAGAAACACCAGGACATCTTCTTCCGGCTGTATAGCTAGAGCAGAAGCTGCTGACTCAGGGCCTCGTGCCTACCCTACTTCTTATTCCATCTATCAATTCAAACCAACCAAAAAAACTTCTGAACTTGCCCTGCAACCATGGGGGAGCCGAGTTCAAAAAGGCGTGCGACAGAGTCGCGCGATGGGAGTGTCTCCTCCACGGACACCCGTGTCGCCGTAGAGCTGACCGATCACCGCCGTAAGCAACTCATGAAACAAATCAACTTTGTGGAGCACATGCCCGACGAGCCTGAGCCAGAATTCCACGCGGACAACGGAGAAAAGTATGATGAGCAGGAGGATTTGCTCAACATGGAAATTCCGGAAATCAATCACGAGGTGACGACGGGTAACGGTAAAGGTCGGCTCGTTCTCAAGGATATCTTTGTGGAGAACTTCAAAAGCTACAAAGGACGCCATCAAATTGGACCACTTCATAAGAATCTCACGATGGTTGTGGGACCGAATGGTAGTGGAAAATCGAATGTCATCGACGCGTTGCTGTTCGTTTTCGGATTCAAAGTGAGTTTCTCAGTTTTTTTCGGTGATTAGAAAACTGAATTTTTGTTGCAGGCCAAGAAAATCCGTACCACAAAAATGACATCGTTGATCTACAACCTTGATAATGAGTGCGATTACGCGCTGGTGGAGGTTCAATTCGTGGAGATCTTTGAGATGGTATGTTTTTTTTTTGTGGAAATTTATTCTGAGCAATGGAGCCAAGATAGAAACTTTAGCTTCAATTACCTGAGTAGACAGGCAGACAGGCAGACAGACAGACAGACACAGACAGACAGACAGACAGACAGACAGACAGACAGACATACAGACAGACAGACAGACAGGTAGGCAGGCAGACAGGCAGACCGACAGACCGACAGACCGACAGACAGACCGACAGACCGGCAGAAAAACAGACAGAAAAACCGGCAGACAGACAGTACAGACAGACCGACAGACAGACAGGCAGACAGACAGACATCTAGACAGACCGACATACCGACAGACCGACAAACAGACAGACAGACAGACAGACAGACAGACAGACAGACAAACAGACACGCAGACATACCGACAGACACACAGACAGACCGACAGACCGACAGACCGACAGACCGACAGACCGACAGACAGACAGACAGGCACGCAGACAGAATGGCTGACAGACAGTACAGATAGACAGACATACCGACAGACACACAGACAGACAGACAGACAGAAAAACAGGCGGACACACAGGCAGACGGAACAGACCGACAGACATTTAGACACACAGACAAACAGGCTGACAGGCATACCGACCGGCAGTCCGACAGACAGACCCACAGACAGAATGGCTGACAGACAGTACAGATAGACAGACAGACAGACAGGCACGCAGACAGACAGGCAGTCGGACAGACAGACAGACAGACAGACAGACAGACAGACAGACAGACAGACAGACAGACAGACAGACAGACAGACAGACAGACAGACAGACAGACAGACAGACAGACAGACAGACAGACAGACAGACAGACAGACAGACAGACAGACAGACAGACAGAAAGGCTGACAGAAAGACAGACTCTCTATGTGAAACTAACTCGTGGCCACGTTTGGGGAAGCTAGGCCTCGTTTTGGAAATCTAAGCCACGCTTGAGAAAGCTAGGCCACATTTGGGAAAGCTAGGCCACGTTTGGGAAATCTAGGCCACGCTTGGGGATCCTAGGCCACCAATAGAAGGCATTGCCATCGGCTTTGTAAGGCTTCATCCGAGCGATATCGTGTTTTTTTCGCCTCCTGACCTAGAAATATCTTATGATCTCAATACAGTAGGCGTGGCCAGACTAGGACCCCTCGTACCAGTCCCCGCATCCTTTTTCACACCTTTAACTCATTAATTTCAATTGTAGGACAACGGCAGATACGAAGTCAACCTGGCAAACTGCATCAACATTGCCCGCACCGTGCAAAAGACCGGCAGTACGTATTACTACTTGGATGGAAGAACCGTCAGCCAGAAAGAAATCCAAGAGGTCCTGAGAAGAGTTGGAATCGACCTCAATAACAACAGATTCCTCATCCTCCAAGGAGAAGTCGAGGCGATCTCTCTGATGAAGCCGACCGCAAGAGGTCCCGGCGAGGAAGGAATGCTAGAGTACATTGAGAGCATCGTTGGCACCGATCAATTGGTCATTCCCATCCTCAAATTGGCTCATCGATGCAGAGTTCTGGAGTACCGGGTGTCGAACCATGCGATCCAATGCCGGCGCCATCAGGCAACTGCCAATCTTTTCCGGAAAGTGCTGCAAGGCGCGATTAACTATATCAATGCTCGCAACAATCTCAACATGATCAACGGAATTCTGGCGAAACATGCCCTGGAAGGCCAGAAAGTTGCTCTGCGAGGAGCTGAGCTGTCCACCGGGGAGAGAAAGAACGAATTGGATGCAGTGGCAGAGCGATATGATGCTGTGAAAGGCGAGATGAGGACTGCGGTCCAAGAGAAATCTGAGATCTACAAGGAGCTGAAAACCTTGGAGACACAGAAGCTCGACTACACGAATTACATCAACGACTGGCATCAGGAGGACAGACGTCACAAGAACAACTGCAAAGCCGCACTGCAAGCCTTCAAGGCGATCGTCCAGGAGATTGAGAGTATCAAGGCGGAGATCTTGAGACTCAACAATTCTCCACAAGACTACAAGAATGCTATGGAGAACATGCAAATCGAGTTGGAACAACTCCGCAATCAGAAGGCCAACATTGATCGTGTCTACACCCAAAACATTGCAAAATACGATCAGAAAGTAACCCAAGAGCGGAAAAAATTGGAGAAATTGAACGCTGAAGTGGATGCAATGGCTCAACACTACACCGTCCAACAGGAGGAGCTGCTCGTCGCGGAAAATGAGTTGCGGGAGATGAAAGTGACGGATCCAAACGACTTGAAGGGTGCGGATGAGATGAAGGAGGAGTTGAAGAATCTCGCCAAGGACATCGAAAAACACAATGCGGGGCTTGCTCGTGTTCAACGGGAATTGGAAGGATTCCAGGAGAAAATAAGAGCTGGTATGGTAGCCAGGACTGAGGCGGAGAAGATGTCCAATGAGGCCTTCAAGAACAAACAGAAGTTAATGGACGAGTTGCAATACCTCAGCCAAATGGACGTCGACAACTCCTACCACAAAAGAGCCACCCATGCTCTCGAGAAGCTCAAGCGTGAGGGAAAATTCGACGGATTCATTGGCAGATTGGGAGATATGGCCTACTGTAATAAGAAGTACGACGCCGCCATGTCCACAGTCTTCGGCGCCAATCTCGACTGGCACATCGTACAAACCAAGGAGGACAGTCAAAAAGCGATCGAGCACTTGAGACTGATGAAGCTGCCTCGATCCACCTTTGTCTCTCTGGATGCCTATGACAAAGACACGAACAAAAACAAAGCTCAAATGTATCAATCTACGGATAGATTGTAAGTTTTTTTTTTCAACCACATTTTTGTAGCACTAACAGAGTTGTGCGAAAAAATTTTTCGGTTTTTTCGGACATTTTCGAAAAAAAATTTTTTTTCGAAAATTTTTTGGAGGTCATTTTTCGCACAACCCTGTTCACTAACCCTGCACAGTGAATTTTTTCGTACGTGTCTTCAAAAAGCTTCATTCGCGGGCTTTGTCTCACTGTAGGGTCGCGTGCCAATTGCGTGGCGACTCAGCGATACGTAGTCATTTTTCTCATTTTGTTGAAAAATTAAAAATCAGAGCCTAAGCTGTTTTTGAATCGAATTGAATAGAAAAGCCCGTGTGAGATTGTACGTACAAGAAAATTTTCCGTGACCCTGACTTCTTCCATTCATCGCTGACTTTCAGCCCGGCACCTCGACTCTTCGATCAACTCCATTTCGACAATGAGATGGCGAAACGCATCCTGTACAAAGTGATGGGCGACGTTTTGATTGTGGACTGTGCAGCAGACGCCATTCGCCTCCACAAAAAGCAGCGTGGAGTTTATCGCTACTCCACCTACGACGGCACCTACGTGGATTACAACGGATCCCTCAGTGGTGGTGGCAAACCGTCGACCGGACGGATCCGGCTCTCCAAAAAGAAGCCAGTCTCGTACATCACTCAACAAGCCGAGATCGATCGTGTCAATGGGGAGCTTGACCGCTGCACCAAGGAAATTGAGGATGCTGACAAGAAAATGGCTGAATCTTGTGCTCTGATCAATGAGAATCAAGAAT
The DNA here is from genome assembly GCA_000143925.2 of Caenorhabditis brenneri. Lineage (NCBI taxonomy): Eukaryota > Metazoa > Nematoda > Chromadorea > Rhabditida > Rhabditidae > Caenorhabditis > Caenorhabditis brenneri. The sequence goes on from GL379815.1 coordinate 66,117, forward strand.
ACGTGAACGCCTACATGCTTCGAGTCAAAGCGACTCAGGAGAAAATCGCAGAAATTGAGAACAAAGCGATGATGCTGGAGAATTTGATTCCAGATGCCGAGGCGAGAAAACTTCGCATCACTCGGGTGATCACGGAGAAAGATCAACAGGCGAAGCAAGCAGAGATCGAGGAGCTCCGAAGAGCCTTCAACGAGTTGTTCCAGAATATTGAGAATAAGAAGACGGAGAGAGACCGGTTGGAGCAGGCCATCGAGGCCATGTTCGGTCAAATGGTTGGAGTGAATAAGGAGAAGCTGAAAGAGATTTCCACTTACATCGAGAAATTGGAGCGTGAGATCGCCGAAATTCGCATCAAATTCGAGAACGTTCCACAGACTGTTGCGGGTCTGCAAACCAAATTAGTGGAGCTCGAGAGAGTTTGCGGAGATAGGAAGGCCGATCATGATAAGGCTGTTGCTTCAGACCCTCCAGAGCGTCAGGATCAACTCCAACAGCTCATGGATATGCTTGAGGAAATCAGAGTGAGTTTTTTTTTCATTTTTAGGGTTTCGTCACGTTTTCCACCTTGGCTCCGCCCCTTTTTTTGACGCCAAGCGCCTCCTCGCCCATCCTTGCTGACCAAGGCTGTCAAAATGGTGGCCGCGGCCAAAATCGGGTTTTTTAATTTTGTTTTTCCGCTACTCGGGAGCCGGGCCGGCCTTTTTCAGAAATTTCCATGACCCGGTCAGTCCAGCCCAGCCCGGTCCGGCCCGCATGTCCCGCCAGTTACCGCGAATTTCGAGTTTTTTTTCCGAAAATGAAAAATGAGCAGAATTTTGCCTAAATTTTCATAATTTTTCCTCCAGTGCGGGCCATGCGCACCGGGCCGGGCCTGCGGGCTTCAGCGGGCCCAGCCAGCCCAGCTTGCCACCGTTTTCCACGTTGAATTGCGTGTTCTAAACGTCAAATTTCAAATTTCATTTGGCTCCGCCCCTTTTTGCTGACCAAATCTGTCAAAATGGTGGCGGCGGCCAAAATCGGGTTTCTAGTTTTCTTTTTTCCGCTACTCGGAAGTTACGGCCTGCCGGGCTTCAGCGGGTCGTGGCAGCCCAGCTTGCCACCGTTTTCCACGTGGCTCCGCCCCCTTTTCTCAACTCAATCAATTTATTTTCAGCATGCACTCGAGGCGAAAAACAAGGAAATGGATGATATCCGGGTGGCTATCAGCGAACTCGAGAACGAGCAGGCGACCGCCTATACGAATTATGCAGCCGCCGAAGAAAACTACAATGCGACACAGGTGCTTCAGAACATTATCGAGAATGATATTGTGAAAGCCGAACAAACACTCAAAATGATTCCCCATTTGTGGTTGGCACCAGAAAATTTGGATCCGGAAGCGAAGTGGGTCAAGCTCGACGACCCGATGCTCAACGAGAAACTTAAACAACAGTATCTCGTAATGCCTGAAGAGGTCGAGAGAGGAGTCGAAACGAAATACAAGGAACAGTTCGAAGAGACAGTGGGTGCTGTTGTTTCGCAACAACAGCTGCAAGATTTTAAGCAGCAGAAGAGAAGTCTCGAGAGAAACTTGGAACATTTTCGCATCGAGCACGACGAAAAGGGTATCAGCGACTTTGCCCGTCTCGTTTTAATCCAGATGAACGAGGTGGAAATGTACAACAAGGCTGCAATCGCGCTCCGTCAGCATCGCGAGAAGCTCGCCGAGTTGAGAGCATTACGGTACAACGAGTTCAACAAGGCCCTTGTCTTCCTGTCAACCACTACCCAGTTGCTCTACTCACTCATCACAAATGGTGGAGATGCATCTCTGAAGTTTGTGGAGGAGGGAAGATCCGATGATCCATTTGTCGGAGGAATCAAGTTTAGTGTTCGGCCTGCCAAGAAATCATGGAAGCTCATTGAGAATCTTTCTGGAGGAGAGAAGACGTTGGCTTCCCTCTGCTTCGTCTTCGCCATGCACCACTACCGTCCAACTCCACTCTACGTCATGGATGAAATCGACGCGGCGTTGGACATCCAGAATGTTCGACTGATCGCCGAGTACATCAGAACATCGGAACGAACTCGCAACGCTCAATTCCTCATCATTTCACTTCGCAACCAAATGTTCGAGCTTGGTAATCGCCTAGTTGGAATTTACAAGACAGAAGGGTCCACCAAGAACATCGTCATCAATCCGGAGATGATTGAGCAACGCTCGAAGCGTGCCTTGGCAATTCTTGAGAAGAAACTAGCCGAGTTGAGGATTGAAGAAGGTGGACCACCGCAGCCATCAGCCGAGGATGCGCGGTTGGCTCAGGAGATGAGTCAGGTTCGAATTGCTCCGAAAAGTAAGTTTTTTTCTTAAGATTTGGGGGCCTTAGGCTTACGAATATCTAGTCACATCCCTGTAAGAAGAAGGGGGCGGGGCTGATGAGCCCGGTGGGTGGCGAAAAGGGGCCTGGAAGAGTGGTTAGTTTATTAAGATAGGAGATACTTCTCCGAGCCTAACGATAGTTCTTAGGGCTCAGATGTAGGGCTCCGGGGCTCAGCGCGACAATTAAGAGGCAACCTCTGAGGCCCCGAGAACTCGATGTGACTAGGAATTCTAAAATTGGCTGTAACTTGGCACTTTTCCAGCTGGCCACGCCCCCTTTCAGCTCAAAAGTCAATTTTTTCCCGGAAAAGCTATCGATGTCTACTTTTCGGGAATCGATAGAAAACACCTTTAGAAGCATTTTCACAATCCTTCATGCTGAAAATTTCGTGAAAATTTTCGATTTTTAGCGCGTTCCTCATCCTTATCACCATATTAATCCCCTCAATTTTCAGTTCAACGCCGTCTGGGAACCATTCGACTCCAACAGTTTGGAATTGGGTCGTCGCCGGCGCCAGGATCTCGGTGCGCAACTCCAAGAGCACAAACTCCAAGAGCCGAAACTCCAATTTCTCCAGCCAGAAGTTCCACAAGACTGACATCGGCCGAGCCCGACCTCGTCTATGAAGACAGTGACGATCAATACTACGAGGCTGGCGAGGATCGGCAACCACGGAAGAAGAAAAGGAAGCAGGTGATTACTTCGGATGAGGAGGACGAGGATGATGATTCTGTTACACCTCCACCATCCAATCAGCCTTCGACTTCTGATGGGCGTGTCCAGGGAGGGGATAGGTTCGGAATGGATAAGTACGCAAGACCCACACCTACTTTGGAGCTGGCATCGGATAAGAGGAGGAGGAAGTAATAATTTTTTTTTTCTTTTTTTTCATTTTTTTTTCATTTTTTTACTGAATACGGGTTAATTTTTTATGTTCATCTCTCATTTTCTAAAATTTTTTTTTGTTTTTTATTCCCAAAAATTTTCAAATCCTCTGCAATTATTGCGTTTATTACTGGTCAATCTAAGTTATTTTTTACTTTTTTTTATTATACATCGATCTTGTTGCATGCTTTTTTTTTGTACATTTTTTAAGTCATTCCTTGTATCCAGCCCTTCATGTTTTTTATATTTGCTACCCTATACTCAACTACTTCCTTGCTTATGAGAAATGATCTTGGATTGTGAAGTGACTTTTTATTTTTTTTTTTTGAACAAATAAAAAAAATTAAAATAATAATAATCTGTTTTTTTTTTTGTGAATTTGGGGTCTTGGCGGCAAAGGGGGCGGGGCTTGGGATCAGGACTCTGCGAATAGTTTTCGTCCGAAAAGTTTTTTTTTCGGAAAAATTTTTTCGGCTAAAAATTTTCCGCCATCTTTCCGAAACATTTTTTTCGGTCCGAAACTTCCGGAAAATTTTTTTTACGATTTTTTTTTCAGAATTTTTTTCCGCACAGCCCTGATTGGGATCCGGCTCGCTTGGTTTTTCAGACGGACAATTATCATCCAAGCTTCGAATAGTCCCAAATTTCCCAAAAATCGATAATTCTCAGTGTTCAGGCTCCCACAACGAAAAGCGACAGTTGCCCCTTGAAGGCGCGAACATATATTTTTCGAAAAAATGGTCACACATCAACAGCGGAATAATTTGATTATGTATTTGCTTTGTCTTCCTCTACCATCTACCACATTTCCATATATTCCCACGTTTTGTTACCGTCCTGACCCCTGACCATTGTATTGCTCAGCCACCACTCCCCATCTCCCTGCTCCCCCTTCTTTCATCATTTGCCCTTTTTCTCTTTTCTCTTTCTTTTCATTTTTTGAATGAATGTCATCATGTTTTTGCACAAATAATTTGTTCTTTTCGTGATTGTTTATTTTCCTATCGTGCTGTGGGGGGTTTGAGACGAATGTACTTCTTCAGTAGGTTGATACGAATAGAGAGAGAGAGAGAGAGAGAGAGAGAGAGAGAGAGAGAGAGAGAGAGAGAGAGAGAGAGAAAGAGAGAGAGAGAGAGAGAGAGAGAGAGAGAGAGAAAGAGAGAGAGAGAGAGAGAGAGAGAGAGAGAGAGAGAGAGGAGAAAAATTAGAATTAGATTTAGAAGAATACTTTTGTAGTGGGGTAGAGCTTTTCGATAATAAATTCCGTGCACCTTTGAGGTGATTTGTGGGATTTTCAGGTTAAATTGTAGTGTACTAAAGACTCTGCTATTAAGGTAAATGAGATTTTTCTCACTCAACCAGAGAAATTCCGAGTCATGTGCTCACTTTCTAATTATACATTTTCGTTTCATATTTTGAGAGTTGCTCAGCATGCTTCACGACCCGGCGAAATCGACATGGGTACCAAAACAACTATGAAACAACGCGTTTTCTATGATTTTTCTGATTTCATTACATGTAAAATTGTATTTGAACACGCTGAGTAAAAAAAAAAATTTGGTCTCGGTAGGGCTTTCTCACTTAGTTTTTGAGATAATGCGACATGTGTACCAAAATTGAACTGAAATTAAGAGAAATGCAATGTTTTCAACAAGCAACGTTCCAAAAACTAGGTAATAAAGCGCTATCGAAACCGATTGTTTCGTATTCAGGGGGTTCAAATACATCGGTTCATATAATAAAATAAACAAGAAATCATAGAAAATTGTTTAAGTTCGTTGGTGACTGTGAGTTGTTTTGCGCGTCTCGCTTCTATTTCGCCAGGCCGTAATACTCTATGCAGGCTTGCTCAGGAATAAAAATTCGGAAAAGATGTTTTCCGAAAATTTTCCCGATCAACTATTTCGGATAACTGAAATCCTGGTTGTTTCTGGAGTCGTTGTTCCGTAAAAATTTTTCGTGAAAAACTCAAAAATTGCTGAAAAAACAGAAACGAATTTGATAATTTTGGCTCAAATTGTATACGAATTTTTTCCAACAAGCATTTGAAACTTACATCAATTTCAATTCTTTGCGATTTCAAGCTCAAAATGAGTTCAAAAATCACACCTTTTTAGTAGTGCTTTGATGAAATGTATCCCTTTTTTCACGGTGCGGCCAAATCGACGAGGGCCGAAAAAAAGCGTCGGCGAATGCAAGCGCGCTCTGTCTGCAAATGTACGCAGCGAAATGAATAAATTTCCTTCCTACTGTAGTATTTTTCAGTTTTTCAAATTGTTTTCGAGGAATTTATTGAAAAATAAAGAAAAATTACAACAAAAAACGAAAAATTTACAAAGAAAAAAAGAGAAAAAGAGAATTTTAAGAAAAATAAGTGAGAAACAGTAAAAATTTACAAAACAAGTGAAAAATTGACAGGGAAAAATGTGAAAAAAAGAATTTTGAGAGAAAAAGTGAAAAACAGTGAGAATTTTCGAACAAACTTCAAGTTGAATAAATCGATCTGAAATTGGATTCCCAACTTTTTCCCTTTTTTCCAGAATCAGCGATCCATCCGGAAGAAATCCCTCATAGCAATTCCTCGAATAATTCGACTTATCGATTTCTGAGAATATTTCATTCAAAAATTGAAATTCCTTTAAAACATAGCGATCGTCAGAAATAGGTTCAAAATGAAACCAGCAATCTATTTTGTTTCACTTTAGGCCGAATTGATCGATTTCTTTTAAAGAAATTTCGAGGAATAATTTTTTGAAAATCGGGCACCACTGATTTTTCGGAAAAATTCCTCGATACATGAACTTTTTTCGCTCAAAATGATTCAATCGTTTTAAATCTTTCTCTAAAATGATCAGCAGGCTTCTGCGATCATCTTAAGACCAAATAAAAAAAAAGATTTTAAAGAAATTCCGAGAAATGATTTTTCGAAAATCTCGTGCCACTGATTTTTGAGAATTTTTCCACAAAAACTAAAATTTCTTCGTTTAAAAATGATTCAATCGTTATAAATCTTTTCCTAAAATGATCAGTAAGCTTCAGCGATCATTTTAAGACCGAATTGAGAAAAAGATTTTAAAGAAATTCCGAGAAATGATTTTTCGAAAATCTCGTGCCACTGATTTTTGAGAATTTTTCCACAAAAACTGAAATTTCTTCGTCTCAAAATGATTCAATCGTTATAAATCTTTTTTTCAAAATGATCAGCGGGCGTATCCGATCATTTTGAGACCGAATTGAAAAAAAGATTTTAGAAAAATTTCGAGAAATGATTTTTTGAAAATTGGGCACCACTGATTTTTGAGAATTTTTCCACAAAAACTGAAATTTCTTCGCTCAAAATGATTCAATCGGGATAAATCTTTTTTCAAAATGATCAACGGGCTCATGCGATCATTTTGAGACCGAATTGAAAAAAAGATTTTAGAAAAATTTTGAGAAATGGCTTTTTGAAAATTGGGCACCACTGATTTTTGGTAAAAACTTCACAGAAACTGAAATTTTTCTGCTCAAAATGATTCAATCGTTATAAACCTTTATTTAAAACAATCAGTAGGCTTCTGCGATCATTTTAAGACCAAAATGAAAAAAAGATTTTAGAAAAATTTCGAGAAATGATTTTTTGAAAATTGGGCACCACTGATTTTTGAGAATTTTTTGCTTAAAACTGAGAATTCTATCAAAACAAACTTGGAAATTTTGATGAATCGGCTGAAAACTGTATCAGCAATCTTCTCCAATTCGTTTGGTCCCAGATTGACCGATCCATTCACTGAATTCAACGACGTCGACATCTTTTTTGTTGGGAAATCAGTTTCTTGCCTTTCTTCGAGTGTTAAACAGAAAAAGAGAGTGCAACGAATGATGAAAAGATTTTTTATGATGTACTTTCACTAAAAAACATGGAGAAGCGGAGGAAAAACAGCTCAAAATTGAAGAAAAGAGAAAAAAAACGAATAATTCTCAAAAAAAATAAATTTTTTTTGCGTGGCCGAAGTGCGTGGCCGAACTTTCTCCACTGAGTAACTTGTAGCCGGCCGCGGTCGAAATGGCCGTACCGTGTTTTCCTGATTTTTACTTTTCTGTCTTTTCTCGGAAGATTTTCCAACTCCAATTTTTTTCCTAATTTTTTCCTATCAAGGGAATTTTTTTCTCACGTGAGTTTGGAATTTTCTATAAATCGGAAGTTTGAAAGTAGATTCTTCTGTAAGTGGATTCTGAAGTTTCCAGCCCTCACTGGAGCCTGAGAGTCTGGAAATCTTTATCTGAAACCGCCAATAATGCATTGTAAATAAGAGAGTGGGGCCAGATATTCAGATTAAGATTCGCAGACTTTCAGGCTCCAGTGAGGGCTGGATATTCCAGAATTCACTCACAGGGACAGCGACTCTCAGACCACCAGTTTATAGAACATTTCAACGCCACGTGAGAAAAACATTCCTTTGTCAAGTTGGATTAGAAAATCTCATCTTTTTAGTAGAGCTTGATGAAATGTTTCCGGTTTTTACTGACTTTTTACTTTTTTGTCATCTCCCAAAACGTTTTTCAACTCCAATTTGTTTTCCTTTCTGAAAATTGTCGAAACCACCAGAAAACCAAATTTTCCTATTCCAATCACGCCTCTTTTGCTCACTTTACACTTTCCAGGTTGAACCTATGCCACCTCCAACCAAAAAACCCGCCCTGGCGGATGACACTGGAACCCCGACCCCACCAAAACCTACTGTGTGCTCCCTGCCAGAAGGAAAACGGAAGTCAATCATGAGAGATCTCGGAATCCACGCTGCAAGCGACCCGGGAGAAGTGGTGGACAATCCTCCAGGACAACCAGAAAATCTTCTAGAACTCCAAATTGAGAAACTTCACATCATCGAGGACACCAAGGACACCCGCATGGTCATCTCCTTCATCAAAGTGGAAAATTTCAAGAGTTTTAGAGGAGTGCACGAGATTGGTCCGTTGCACAAGAACACGAACGTCATAGCTGGAGCGAATGGAAGCGGAAAGTCCAATGTTATCGAGGCTGTGCTGTTTTGTTTCGGAGCTCAGGTATGTTTATTTCTGTTTATGAAAAAATATTGTTTATATATTTCAGGAAGGAAGCGCGCGATGCAAAAACCTCGTCGAATTTATTCACAAAACGGAGGGTTGCGAGAGGGAGGATAGCTGTAGAGTAGAGGTTACATTCCATCGGATTAAAGATGAGGTTAGTTTTCTATCTGGTGAGCTGGGAAGCCTGAGCCACCTCTCAAAAGGATAAGCATACGGTTGTTTCTGAAGATTTTTTGAGCTTAAGCCTAGGAGCCTAAGCCTAAGGACTTTTTTCAGCCTGAACGTAAGCCTAAGAATTGAGGTTGTTTTGAGGCCTGAACCTGAGCTCAACGTTAATTTGAGGCCTATACCTAATCCTGAGGTCATTTTTAGGTCTAAGCCTAAGCCTAGAGCTATTTTAAGGCCCAAGCCGAGGCTTAGGCTCATTTTACGGGCAAAGCCTATCCTTAAGGTTATTTTGAGGCCTAAGCCTAAAATTGAGGTCAGTTCAAAGCCTAAGCCTAGGCCTAAGGTCCTTTCGAGGCCTACGCCTAGGCTTGAGGTCAATTTAAGACCTAAAAGCCTAAGCTTAAGGGTATTTTGAGGCCGAAGCCTTAGCCTTGAGGCCTAAGGCTTAGTCTAGGGCTATTTTGAAGCCTAAACCCAAGCTTAACCCAAAAAAATGGCGTTTTTCCTTCCAGGACCGCCACAAATTCACATGCTACTCGGACACCACCTTCACCATCGCCAGACAGATCCAGAAGTCTACTGGACGCTCCACGTACTACTTGGATGGAGAAATAGTCCCACTGGAGCGCATCAAAAATGAACTCAAGAGGATTGGAATTGATATGGCCTTCAACCGATCTGCCATTCTCCAAGGGAATATCCAGGAGATTTGTATGATGAATCCAATTCAGTTGCTGAAATTTGTGGAGAACTATGCGGAGACTTATCGATTCATTGAGCCGATTGAGAAGTTGGAGAAGAAAGTGGGGGAGCTGAATGTGCAGTTTTCGAATGAGAAATGCCAGTAAGTCATGGGAGAGTAAGGGAATTATTGGCAAGTTGCCGCGCAAAATGACCAGCGGCAAGCTTGTAAAAATGCACGGCAACTTTCTGACTTCCGGGAAGACAAGTTGTCACTTGCTTGCTAATTGCTTACGGCAAGGCAAGTTGCTCAGCGCTCGGCAAGCTAGCAGCAAGTTGCTGTTGCGGCAACTTGCCGTTCTCTCAGGCAACTTGCCTAACTTTCTGGCAATTTGCCGTTTTTGCTGCCAATTTGCCGATGCTTGCTAAAAATTCCAGTGAGAATATCTAACCACTGCTGCTTCCAGGTACAACGCCATCAAACGCCACATCCCAGCCTTCCGCGATTCCGCTATGGAGAACGTCAAGTGCATAAACACACACAACCAGCTTACGATGAGCCAAGCAAAACTCCACAAGTACCAAATCCTCATTTTGGAGCCAAAACTGTTAGTTGCCAGGACCGCCTACCAGGAGAAGAAGAAGGAAGCCGTAGAGAGAAAAACGGAGGTGGAAAAGAAGAAGCAGGAATCCACAGATGCTGTTGAGAAGGCGGACCAGTTATGGAAGACTTATAAAAATGCTGAAAAGAACTACTCCCAGGTCAAACAACGATGTGATCAGTGGCTTGAGATGAATCGGAAGATGAAGAATGAGTTGAAGGAGGAGAAAGGAAATATGGATAAAGTTGGAGAAGAAATCTCTAAGATTCAAGATTCCATGGAGAAGATGAACTCAGAAGTTACAGTCCTCGAAAGCTCAATTGCCACTGACACCCTGCATCTTCAAAATATTTCTTCTAAAATCAATGATCTGGAAACTAACGCCACCCAAAACTACACGCATTACGAGGAAGAAGTCTCCAATGACAAGCAGTTATTGAATGAAATGACAAGGGAGTTAGGAGGAATGAAACAGAAGCAAGCCGAGGTTGAAGTAGAGTTTCGGGAGATTGAGGATAAGTGTCAAAGGATGATAGTGTGGGATGTGGAGAAGGAGAGGAAGAATTTGGATAAGGCAAAGAAAGAGTTGGAGGAGATGGTGGAGAAGCATGAGAAGTTGGAGAGGTAAGACTGGGAATCATAAAGCGGGGACGGGCTTAGCCAGGGATTTTTAGGGGACTGTTTGCCTGGAGGCCCGTGCCTAGTCAGGAATTTTTAAAGCCTGTTGACCTGAAGGCCCGTGGCTAAATTTTATGCTCCAAGCCTATACATTTGTAAAGCGTTTTACCTTGTTTATATGAATTTTCATTGAAAAATATAAAGTTTTCACAGAAAAACTCAAAGCTTTTCGATCTAGGCCATTTTGAGATTTTGCAAGTATAAGAATATGTAATTTTCCAGAGATCTTACCACAAAGCTCAATGAGAAATCACAAATCGAACGAAACGCCTCTCAGACAAGAATCAACGCTTATGAAAATCAACTACTGTGCCAAAACCAGAGATTAACTCATATTACCCGCAGTTTGAACATCTACAAAAGCAGTGGTAGTAACTCTGGAATTGCCTCATTTCGATCTGAAGAAGCAAGAATGTTCATCACTCAGCATCGCAGCAACGTTGATGGAATTATCGGGTGTCTGGTAAGCTCCCTGTAATAGAGGCCCGCTGTTTGTTCAGAGCGACATATCTCGGTTGTCTTTAAAGCTATCAAAAAGTTGTCAACTAACAAAATGTTTAGCAAAACGTTATAAACAATTTATTAGTTGACTACTTTTTGATAGCTTCAAAGACAACCGAGATATGCTGCTCTGAACACACGTACTTAGTGGGACTCTATCCTTTGAGAGTTGAAAATCGGTCTGTAATGACAAAACAATTCCAGGGAGACCTTGTGACCACCAGCAAACAGTACAACAAGGCCATCAGCACAATGCTTGGCAAAAAACTGGACATTGTGCTTTGTGACACAGTGCAGAACGCTGCAGCTGCAATTCATTATTTGAGGAGGAACAAGCTGGAGAAGTTGACATTTGTTGCAAAGGAGCAAGCCAGGAACTGGTCGGATCAAGGAATCAATGCTGATCGGAGATTGTTGTGAGTCGGGGGAATAGCGGCCTGGGTCTTTACAAAATTTTCTTTTTTTGAGTTTTTTGCAAATTTTTTCAACTGAGACCATTCTCCGTTCTGGAGTTCACGAACGGGCTCTCAGAGCTCAAAAACACAACCCTTTTTGGTGGCTACAAGCCGCTCCACTTTAGCTTGTTTCCGAACAGAGTTATAAATGCACCATTAAGCGGCACAGAATTCGCCTAGCACATTTTTTCCACAGGCCCCGCTCACGAAAAAAATTGAAAAATGAGAAATTTCGATTTTTTTGGAAGGGGGCAGAAAAACTGATTTCTCCGTCAAACTGATCAACTGTGATGTAAAAAAACTCTTTTTCAGCCCGAAACCCCTCCTCTTCGACCAAATCGACTTCCCGGGTGACGCCGATCTCCGTGACCTTCTTCGTAAGGTGCTGTATTCCTATCTGGGCAACACCCTCATCGTAAAAGACAGAGCTGAATACTCCTCAATGAGCAAAGAGGCCCAAAAGAAGTTCAATATTGTTACGGAGGATGGTGAATACATCCAAAGCAATGGGAACATCACCGGTGGAGGTGCGTCGTTCAATCGAATTAGGTTGAGGACTGGCTTGAGTGACTCGGAAAAGCGGAAAAACATTGAGAAATTGGAATTGGAGCTGAAGGAAGTGGAGGATAAAATCAAAATGCTTAAAAATCAATGTGAAAACCAGAAAAATGCATTAGCTATGCTACAAACTTTGGAGCAAGAAATCGGAAACTTGCGACAAGAGATTAGTGAAAATTCTCTGGAATCCAAACAGCAAGAAGTGGCCATGAAGGACCGTATGATTTCTACAATGGCAGCATTGACTCAAATTGAATACGACCATGAGCAAAATCTCAAGTTGCAAAAATTCCAAGAGCTCCAACAACAAAACAAGCTCGTGGAGGAGAAAGAAAAGGAGAGGAATATTCTAGAGCAAAGGATCAATGCTGTGTACAAGGAGAAAGTTAAAAAACCAAGAGTGGAGCTCAAGAAACTCAAGGAAGAGTCTCAAATTCTGACTCAACAAATCGAAAAAAGCCGTGCAATGTTAGGAAGTCATCCGAAACGTCTGGCCCGACTTGAGAAATTGCTACAAGAAAAGGAGAAAAGCAGAGACGAGGCAGAGACGAAATACAATAGTGCGAAGGGAAAGAATAATGAGCAGTTCAAGAAGATGGGAGAGGATTTGAACAAAGAAGCAAAGGAGAAGGAGGTTAGTGGTACCGTATTTTGAAATATCTCAGTTAGGAGTCGAGTGAGCAAAAAATTATCAAGTAGAAAAAAATTTAGGACCCGATTTCCCACATTTTGTCAGGTGACAACTTTTTTCTAAGTAGTATATAGTGGTGTTTTTTCTTCCTCAAGCACATAAAATAGCGGAGCTTGAGCTTTTCCGGACCTCTTAATGCTTGTTAAGGAAGAAAAAAAACTCACTGGTTTCGTGAAATTTGAAAAATCTTGAAATAGGCTCCGTCCCCTTCGATGAAAATTGTCTCGATTTTTCCGTCAGTTTTTTCCGACAAAAATTCCCAAAAAAGGGTTCAGGGGGCGGAGTTTGCCAAGTCATGAACTGTCACAGATACAGTAACAGCTATTGCCACGCACAATTCGATTTTTTTTTCAAATTTCACGAAACCATTGAAGTGTTTTTTGACTTCCGTAAGCTTAAGAGGCCGTGCTTCAAGCCCAAGCTCCGCCCCCTATACGTTTTTTGGGAATTTTTTAGGAAAAAAACACGAAATTTCAGTTTTCCGAGAAAATTTTTTCAGAATTTTTTTTCCGTGACTAAAACCAAACCTTTCAGACCGCCTTCCTAAACGCCCTTCAGGAACACCGAACAGCAGTAGATCATCAATTGAAATCTTCCCGGGAGCTTGACGAAGCTGAACTCTGCTCCACGAAATCCGATGAACTTTTCAAGGAGGCCTGCCAACAATATATTTCCATTGGAGATGAAATTGAAGGGCATCGTCAAAATTTTGAAAGTTGTCGGAGCAAATTCCTAGATGTGAAGTCTTGGGATCCTCAACTTCAATTGGAATTGGATCAGGGATCCATTGTTCTACCAGATGATGTCATGGAGGGTCTGGATCAGAAATTCCTGGATCAGTTTGAGGAGCTCGACGAACTCTATGTCGCTGGGAACCTGAATGAAGAGGAGCACTCCAGAAAAAATCTGGAATCGAAACTTGAAAATCTCCAGAAAACAGTGGACAAAGAAAGCATTCGTAAGTACTCCATGGCCACCAGTGCCCTCAACGACGTCTTCTCCTCCAAAGAGAAAACTGCCAAGATCCTCCGACAACACCGTCTGAAACTCAATGAATTCAAGAGAGCAAGACATCAAGAATTCACAGAAGTCCTCCAAACCTTATCCGACAACGTCAGTCGACTGTACCGCCTACTCGTTCCAGGAGGAAACGCCATGCTGAAAATGGTCACCGACTCCCTCACTGACGGCGTTCAGTACAGAGTTCGTCCCTCGGGAAAAACGTGGTCAGACCTTCAGGAACGTTCTGGAGGAGAAAAGTCTCTAGCATCTCTGGTCCTCGTCTTGGCTCTTCTGGAATTCCAAAGCACTCCGATTTTCCTTATGGACGAGGTGGATGCGGCGCTGGATTTTCGAATCGTAAGGAAGATCGCACAGTTTCTGAAAGTGGCGAAGGACAGTCTCAACGCTCAATTCCTGGTTGTATCCCATCGTGAGGAAATGATAAAGGAAGCGGATCGGCTTGTTGGCATCTACGCGAGGGGTCGGATTACAGAAGGAACTATAATCGTGGCGCCGGAGATGATAGGGGATCTTGTTAGAAGCCTAGCCAGGGCGTTTGCAGGTAGGTCAAGTAATATCTCAGTTGTCTTTAGAGCTATCAAAAAGTGTTCAATTAGGAAAATGTTTGAAATGGTTCGCTTAACATTTCTTTAGTTGATAACTTTTTGATAGCTTCAAAGACAACCGAGATATACTGCTCTGAACATACAGTACAGTAGGCTAGTCCTCTAATAAAGGTGATCTGTGTTCAGAGCAGCATATCTCAGTTGTTTTTAGTGCTATCAAAAAATGTTCAACTAGTAAAATGTTTAAAATGCTTTGCTGAACATTTCTTTAGTTGATTACTTTTTCATAACTTCAAAGATAACCAAGATGTGCTGCTCTGAATATGCAGTACTGGATGTACACGGTACGGCCATTTCGACCGCGGCCGGCTACAAGTTACTCAGTGGAGAAAGTTCGGCCACGCACTTCGGCCACGCAAAAAAAATTTATTTTTTTTGAGAATTATTCGTTTTTTTTCTCTTTTCTTCAATTTTGAGCTGTTTTTCCTCCGCTTCTCCATGTTTTTTAGTGAAAGTACATCATAAAAAATCTTTTCATCATTCGTTGCACTCTCTTTTTCTGTTTAACACTCGAAGAAAGGCAAGAAACTGATTTCCCAACAAAAAAGATGTCGACGTCGTTGAATTCAGTGAATGGATCGGTCAATCTGGGACCAAACGAATTGGAGAAGATTGCTGATACAGTTTTCAGCCGATTCATCAAAATTTCCAAGTTTGTTTTGATAGAATTCTCAGTTTTAAGCAAAAAATTCTCAAAAATCAGTGGTGCCCAATTTTCAAAAAATCATTTCTCGAAATTTTTCTAAAATCTTTTTTTCATTTTGAGTAGTATATAGTAAGAGTTGCGCCCCAAGCAAGATGTGAACCAAACCAAAAAACCCCATTCCCGATGGTTCAGATCTTGCATTTCAGTACATCAAATGCAAGACCTGAACCACCGAAAGGCGCACTTTTTGTCACCAACAAGACCCGGGGTTGAACCACAGAAAGACCCCCCCAAACCCGTAGCCCATTTTTTCTAAAACCACCACCCGGACTCGAACCCCCGACCTATCTGCCCGAATCTCAGCACACAAGACAAAAGCTAAGTGTGCTACATCTACCCGAGAGATATATGATATAGAGGTGCCGACCGCAGGCAGTAGTGTGCGACAGCCGATATCACTAGACTCTCTCTCGGAGAGAGTCTAGCGATATCTCATGTTATCGTGAGGGAGCCCCCGGGAAAGAGAGGGACCCCCCCCCCCCCCCCGGGAGAGAGAGGGGTGTGTAAGCTGAGCTTCTCAAACAGAGCGCAATTTTTTCATTATTCTCGTTTTATTCATTTAAAAATACGACTTTTACACTGTTTACATAAATCAATTTTTAATGTAGACTCCTCCAAGACGACCCCGTCTCTACAGGTGGTGCAAATTGAAAAGTGAACAAGCGGTCGAGGTTCCCGGAGAGTTGGCGTCTTAAGCGACTTCTGCCTTTTTGTTCCTTCCTTCTTGTCCAATGTGAGAATTTATTCATAATACATTCTCGGTTTCCAACGGAAAAACTAGAGCTGAAGAACGGATGATTCTGGAATCCAACTATCAGATTCTGCAGTGTAACCTTCCCATCGCACAAGACATTCTCTGATCCCATCGCGAACCCGACGGGAAATAATTTTCTCAATGCGATAGGTTCCATTTGCATCATAAGAACATCTTGTTAGTTCGTGTGTATAGCAAACGCCTTCCACAGGTTCTCCGTTTGTATCGACAATGTTATAAGTGACAGGCCTGCCGGGCACAACTTTACTGATCACAAAAACTTCGGCTGTCCATCCTTGTTCGTATCCTTTATCAAAAACATTCCTTTTCGACGCCAGCCTAACATGATCACCCACTTGGAATTTGATTTTGTGCGTCTTCTTATCTGGGAAGGGAATTGAAAAATCTCCTAGTTTTACTTGTACCGGGACTTTTCCGATTCCTCGGTTAAAACTATTATTGATTCCCAAAACCACTTTCTGCAAAACATCGATATATCGGTGCCCGTATACATGTGTCATGTATTTTGCCAGTCGTGTTTTTAGAGTTCGATTTGCCCGTTCCACGACCCCACACTTTGTATCGTTTTTCGGTGAAACGTGTTTAATGTTATTTGCATCAAAGAGCTTCTTCACGTCTCGGTTGTAAAATTCTTTACCATCATCGGTGAAAACAATGTTCGGCGTTGTCCCCATCTCTTTGAATATGTCCTCAAGTTCTTTTGCAACCAATACTCCGCTTTTGGACTTTAGAGGTCTCACGAATAAAATTCGTGTGTAAATATCGATTACTGTCAGCAAGAAAGTTGTCGAATCATTTTCCTTTCTATATTTTGACATGTCAACCAAATCAGCTTGCAAATCAGTGTATACGCCTGTGGCAAAAGTTTTGAGGCGAGGGAAGCGTTTTCGATTCGGTCGATGTAAAGTGAAACTTTCCAAATCCTCCAACACTTTTTCGACAAGTTCATATTTTAGGCTAGGATACTTTTTCTTCACATGTTTGAAAACGTTTGCAACAGACGTGAAAGCACATGGAAACTTTTCATTGGTATAGGCATCTTTTATAGCTTTATGAATATCACTCCGAGACATTATTGACAATATAGGAAACCTGACATTATTTATACTTTTTTCAGATTTTCCACATTCTACAATAGATTCGTGATCCAGCTGGTGGTGCAGGCCCGGACCCTCTCAAAGTTCGACGTCTTTTTGGCGATGGAGAGTAGGAATGTTCATTCTCGTCTTCCTCATATTTACGTTTCAGCCCTCGCCGTGCCACACTACTTGGCCGATTGAAATATGGATCGTCAATCTCACGTTTAACTTCTTTTTTGACCGGAAACTCGTTCTTCGCTATTGGCTCTATTTCTTCATCGATTTCTCTTTTGATGAACGGTTCCTTTTTGATTTTGTGCTTTGCATCTTTGCTGGGCTCAGACCCAGTATCGGTTCCCACATCATCTTCAGAGTCCGACTCGCTTTTTTTAACAACAAACTTGTTGTCAACGCGTTTCCATAAATTTCGAACAACTTTTGGTTTTTTCTTCTTGTATGGCTCATAGCGAAACTTTTTGGAAGGCCTCGAAAGCTTGACGGGCCCATTGTATGGGTATTTTTCCTTTTCAACTTTTCTCTTCTTTGCAGGTACCTTGTCAACAGGTTTGTATCTTTTCCAGGCCCTTCTTTTTGGTGCTTCCGTAAACTCTGGTTCCTTTTGCGCTTCTTGCATTTCAACTGCAGGAGATGAGGCTGGGCTCGCCAATGTGGCAAAATGTTTCTTCTTATTTGCGACGTAAACAACGTTTTTTGGATCAACCATCAGACGTTTCCTAGGAATTTTATATATTGCTTCGGCAGGAAAACTCGTCGAATTATCAATAGGTTCCGGCTTGAATTTTTTGAGACCAGACATTGGCTCGTTTTCTGAGTGAGGCCGTTTTAGATTCATTGCAACCCCCATATCGTCATGCTCAACTTTCTCCATTTTCGGTACGAGTTCGGTTTTTACAGTCGTGGTTTCTATTGACGGATTTGCTTGTCTAGAAAGGTTTTCTCTGAGCACATCAAACATTTCATCAGTCATTATCGGCAAATCTTGGTGTTGCCGAATTCGATAAAGCAAATCTTGATAGAAACGACATTTTGATGTAGCATCCAGAGTTGAGTCATTCAAAATCGCTTCCAGAAACCTTTTTGCAGATTCAACAGCTTCACCATCTTCGTATGGAATGACATGATATTTTCGTATCAACTTCATTGCAAAAGTTTAGTTGCAACAAGAGCAGGAACAATGAGTGCTTTCAATTGGCTTTTGTTGAGCTTAAATAGTATTTTTCTTGCAGTCTCCACACTATTTGTTCGAGAAAGAGTTGCCAACTGAGAATGGACAGGTTTCAGAATTGCCACCTCTTCTTTGCTGAGAGGAATATTTCTTGAGTTTAGCAAGTTGTACACAATTTCAACAAGAATATTCACTTGCGTAGAGCTAGCAGATTGAATAGCACTACGATTGTGTCTCAAAACTTTATTCAGAAAATCAGAATGAACAATAAGTTGTGCAGCCATTTTCGAAAATAAATGGGAATCAGTTCACCTTTATATAGTTTTTCTCAAACAGGGACGTATGACAATGGATATTCGCACATAAAATCGGACAAGATACGCATTTTCGGGTGACTCAGTGGGTCGTTGTTAATCATCAGCGCCTGGTAGGGTTTGCTCATGACTTCTTGGTAGGCTTGATAGGCTCCTCGCCATTTCTCTCCAAATTGTTGAACTAGGAGATGCTTGATTTGAGAGGCGTCGGACAAATTCCGCATCAAAATGATATATGTGCTGTTGGAGCGTGTGGTTGGGGGAAGGGCAAATGCAGACTGAACAAGATTGAAAATTGCACAATTCAAATGATGGGCATAGACGCAAAACAAATCGTTCAAAAGATTCAACGTCTTTTTGTCTCTGGCAAAAAAGTTCATGAGATCATCGCACACTACAATATTATGCTGTTCGCGGTGTTGTTTCAACATTTCCACATCAGGCATACCTTCGAAAGCGCGCAGTTTTGGCAAATGTCTTGGAATGCTGGGTGTGTCGCAACCATAAAACCAAAAAATGTTATCAATTGGCTCGTCGAATGAGCCATTCTCCAAAATTTTACACAAGAGTGTCGTTTTCCCAGATTGCGTAGCGCCGATAATTGTAGTCTGGGATGGGAACCTGAATAAAAACCCTTGATGATGATTCATGCGCTGTTGTTTCTGCGGCGGCGAAAGTAGTGTTGTCTCATTTGAACTAGACATGGGCACAGGGCGCACAATAACGAGAGTGTGAGAAAAATGTTGAAAGTTATTGTCGGTAAAGTTGTTGCGTCGTCGTTGTGGTAAAATGTCGGGGGTGGCGGCTCTATTAGGCTTTGATTTGGGGAGAGAAGCCCCATATTTTGTGGTGAGCAGGGTTCCGGCGCCTTTTATACCCCCCACGTGTCGTCTGGCGTCTCTTGGCAGAAAAGAGCTGAGCAAGAGGCAAAAAACTGAGCAAGAAATCTCTGCCCTTCTGTCGTCTCTTTGCATAAGGGCAAAATGATGAGCAAGAAACAAAAAAGCTGAGCAAGAAATCTCGTCTCTTTTCCTCCACCGCGGAAGCTGAGCAAGAGGCAAAAAGGCTGAGCAAGAACTCTCTTTGCCAAGGGGGGTAGAAAAAGGACTATAAAAGCCTGGGTTTCACACTAGCTTTTCAATAATGGGCGACTTTTACATTACACTACCGTCAACTGTTCCGAACCCACAGTACAAAAACACTTCTTCTCGATACGTAACACGGCTGCCCGAAGTTTTGAACCTCGAGCGCGACAAATATGTGGTCGCCGCCAGTGATGTGATTTATCCATATTCATATGTTAATGTGGGTAAACAGCTAGACTATTGGATACATTTCAAATCGCGACTTCCGATTCACATTTCAATCCCACCCGCACAATATTCTGACGCTGCTCAGATTGCAAACACGCTAAATGGGTCACAAGTTCGTCTGAAACGGTCTGCAGCCCTGGCTCTGGTGGATAGTGAGATTGCGCGAGTGAAACGGGCCCGCACCGACGAGGTGGGCAATCTTGATGCGGACATTACAAGTCTTGACGAGGGAGGTTCTCACCAAATTGCCGGCGTGTTTGAACCAATTGCTGACGAGTATAGCATGTTGGAAGGATCTGGGCATGCCGCCACAGAAGAAGAAACTATTGGAAAAGAGTTTGGCGCTCTAGCAGCAGCCGACGAAAATGTTGAGACTATTGGAAAAGAGTTTGGCGCTCTAGCAGCAGCCGACGAAAATGTTGAAACTATGGGAAAAGAGTTTGACGCTTTAGCAGCAGCCGAAAATGTTGAGACTATTGGGAAAGAGTTTGACGCTCTAGCAGCAGCCGACAAGAAATCTGCAGAAATGCCACAAAAGCCTGCAAAATCTGACGTTGCGAAATCTGAAAAATCTGGTGGCGCGAAATCTGAAAAATCTGAAAAATCTGGTGGCGCGAAATCTGACGTTGCGAAATCTGAAAAATCTGACGTTGCGAAATCTGAAAAATCGAACGTTGCGAAATCTGAAAAATCTGACGCTGCGAAATCTGAAAAATTTAAAAAATTGTTGTTTGAGCAGCAAGTGTTTGATGATGATGATGCGATGCCTCCCCCGGCCAGCAGCTACCAGGTGCCCCCTCCGGTGGAGGTGCCGGAGCGAGAGACACGTTTTGACAAGCGAAAACTGCAAGAGGAACGAGTGCTAGAACAGGCGATGGACGAAGAGTATCAGGCGCTCGACTCACCACCACCAAAGAGCAGCCACCAGGTGCCCCCTCCCGTGGAGGTGCCAGAGAAAGAGACACGTTTTGATCGGAAAAAATTGCAAGAGGAACGAGTGCTAGAACAGGCGATGGACGAAGAGTATCAGGCGCTCGACTCACCACCACCAACGAGCAGCCACCAGGTGCCCCCTCCCGTGGAGGTGCCAGAGAAAGAGACACGTTTTGATCGGAAAAAATTGCAAGAGGAGCGAGTGTTTGACTCCTCGGGGCCCCAACAGACAATTGCGGACGAGTACGCGGCTATCGACTCACTCGACGACGACGAACTTGGACAAATTGACTCTGAATTTGTAAAGCTTGCGCGCGCAAGAATCGAGCATGAGGTGGCGGCGCGCGCATACACTGCTGCACAGGCTGCGGTAGTAAATGTGTTGGGCGATGAGACAATTTACAGTCAGGCGGTTGAGATGCTGAAGAAACAGAGAGCCCGGATCACCACCGAATCACGACCCTCTTCGCGCGACTTTTTAAAGTTCACAATTGTTGCAGACACGCTCTATTGCGACTTTTTGGACGCTGATATTTTGTTTGTCGAGCTCGACGAACCGTGCGCCTACTTTTTGGGCTTTGTGGATCCAATTGTGCGAAAAAGCCAAAAAGCAGAAAAGAAGATTGACTACTTTGGAAATGTGAGCACGCTATACTTGTATTGCGATGTGGTCGACCCCATCATTGTGGGTAACACTAAAAGCTCCTTGCTTTCAATTATCCCATGCAAAGGCAAGTATGGTGAAATGATTCACTCTACGATTTCTCACCCACGATACCTACCTCTGATGAAATCGACAATCGATACTATTCGTGTTGAGTTTTTAACAGAGTTTGGTGAACCCATAGATTTCAATTGGGGAAGTACTATTATTGTGTTACACTTCAAAAAAATTGAATAAACTTTTTATTTACACAGAGCTTTGTTAATGCCTATAACATTGATCAAGATCTACAAGCGCGAATAGTTATGAGATTGTTGTAAGTAGTTTTGAATGAAAACGTCATCATTGGTGATACCGTCAAATATGTTGCATATTGTTTCAAATGAATATCCGCGAGCTAGCATTGATTGAACAAATATGCAATAACCTCCGCAGGTGACAGCATTGGATTTTTGTTGTCTATGCTTGTTGTACTTTAACTTTGGAAATTTTGACAGAAAACTTTCAATCAGAGCATTCGGTTTTTCCTTCAGTGAACAGAAAAAATGACAAGTTTTCTGGTCGTCAATGAATATACTTTGCCAATGACGTCCCGGCTGATTTTTCGTGTCCGTGTTGACAATGAGGCCAAAGCGCTTCTTTCGAATGTTTTTAATGCTTCCGAGCTCGTCAGCACTGTATACACCAATAAACGTTCTCTTGGCAAACTTGTCTGCTTTGAGGATTCTCTCGATTTCGTCGGAAAACATAGTATAAATAGGCGAGAGTTTTCAGTTATTTCAACTCTTTTTATAATGTCGCCTACACCAGTCGATTTATCTAAAATCGATTATAGAAAACTGTTGAGGCGAAATATTCCTGGCTCTGGACACTTTATGGGGATGCGCTATCAGCGAGGAGGTAGTCAACGTGGTGGAGGGCTAGGAGGAATTATTGGCGCAATAGCTGGTCTCGTACCAAAATTTCTAAGTTCGACGACTGGCCAACAAATTATGAGTGCTGGTAAGGAATTGGCATCGGACCTCGCTCAAGGACAAAACTTTAAAGCTAGCCTAAAAAATATTGCAAAAAAGAGGCTAGAACATCTTTCTGGAAACGGCAAACGAGGCGGCGCGAAAAAAAGGATAAAAGGAGGCCGAGTTACCGTCCTGAAACCTCATTTTGTTTCTGAAACCACCCCTCGAAACAACTTTCTCTAAACATGCTGAGTCGCATGGACCCCAAGTCTCACGATGTCATCGTTGACGACTTGGATTTCACTACAATGCCTGGAACTCAAACTGGTGTTTTGAATTCAAGATGGACTCCTATTGGACTCAAAAATAATTTTCAAGCGTCTGGACCTTTTGAATTTGTCCTGACGAACAATTCTCGGTCTTATTTGAATCTCAAACGTACATATTTGATTTTTACTTTTGAAATCACTGATGCTTCTGGAAACGTTGTTACAATGACTCCCGGTGTCCCGAAATCTCAGGCTTACGCCCCAATAAACAATATTGCTCACTCAATCATTAAAAATTACTCACTCCACATTAATTCACAACTAGCCTTTCATAACTCGTCAAATTATGCCTACAAGAGTTACTTTGAAAATACTTTAATGTATGGCCAAGAAATTAAAAATTCTACCCTCACAGCGGCTGGCTATTATCATGACACTGCTATTGGAGATGACACTAGTCCGGGATTCCAAGCAAGATGTGCGTCTATTCATAAGCAAGGTGCTATTCAAGTTGCAGCAAACATTTCCATTGATTTGATGAATCAACCTCGTGTTTTACTAAACTGCTGTAATGTGAAACTAACCGTTTATCCGAATGATAGCAAATTCTTGATCGAAGCATATAATCGGGCACCTACAACAGAGTTCCAATTCAAAATCAAAGATGTATATGCCCTAGTCAATGAGTTTGATCTGGCCGATGGGTTATCCAATGCTTTGGAAGCGGCAGTTATAGAACACAAGATGATTCAGTACCCCCTGATTTCCTCCCAAGTACGTAGCTTCTACATTGAACCGAATAGGTTGGACGCACCAGCAAACACCCTGTTCACCAGTAAAATGCCTCGTAGAATGTTCATTGGCCTTGTAGACGCTGAAGCCTACAATGGGTCATATGAAACATCTCCATTCAATTTCAAACCTCATGGCATTTCTGATATTCACGTTGACTATTGTGGAATGACTATACCTGGTCGCCCATTCTCGCTGGACTTTGCAAACAACAAATTTATGGAAGCATACATACAATTGCAAGAAACGTTGGGACATACTCGAAATAATTTTAGCTGCAACTCTATTAGCACCCAAATGTTCAAAGAGGGTGGATACACGATTTTCGGATTCGAGTTAAGTCCTGTGGCCCAAGATAGTTCGTTGTTTGAGCTAGTACGCCAAACAAACATCAGCGTCCGCCTGAATTTTAGAGAACGAACTCCAGAAGGAGGAATTTATTGTGTAGTGTATGCAGAGTTTGATCAAATTTTTGCAATGGACCCGCTCAGAAACCCCATAATTGATAGTGCTGTTCAAATTTGAATATTTTGAAAATAAAATTCTTGTTAATGATCCGCCCACTTTTTTTCCAAAAAAGGTCATTTGTGGTTTGTTTCGACACCACGTATCGTGATGAGCTCTGCATTTCTTGATCCTTCTCCCGCTATATTCCCCCAAGCCGATGAACCACATTTTACATTTTTCAATTTATCACCTTCTCCTCCACAAGGTTTTTATAAACATTCTTCAGTTTTGAAACCACACCTTTTTCCAGAGTCTTTGGATTTTTTGATGCAACCCCCGCCGCCTCCTCCACCGACTGTAGTTTATCCAACTATGAAAACTGGTAAGCAAATGATTACGTTGAAGAAGAAAGGAACAAAAAGACAAAAGACGGTCGTTCCAAAAACGCCAACTCTCCGGGAACCTCGACCGCTTGTTCACTTTTCAATTTGCACCACCTGTAGAGACGGGGTCGTCTTGGAGGAGTCTACATTAAAAATTGATTTATGTAAACAGTGTAAAAGTCGTATTTTTAAATGAATAAAACGAGAATAATGAAAAAATTGCGCTCTGTTTGAGAAGCTCAGCTTACACACCCCTCTCTCTCCCGGGGGGGGGGGGGGGGGTCCCTCTCTTTCCCGGGGGCTCCCTCACGATAACATGAGATATCGCTAGACTCTCTCCGAGAGAGAGTCTAGTGATATCGGCTGTCGCACACTACTGCCTGCGGTCGGCACCTCTATATCATATATCTCTCGGGTAGATGTAGCACACTTAGCTTTTGTCTTGTGTGCTGAGATTCGGGCAGATAGGTCGGGGGTTCGAGTCCGGGTGGTGGTTTTAGAAAAAATGGGCTACGGGTTTGGGGGGGTCTTTCTGTGGTTCAACCCCGGGTCTTGTTGGTGACAAAAAGTGCGCCTTTCGGTGGTTCAGGTCTTGCATTTGATGTACTGAAATGCAAGATCTGAACCATCGGGAATGGGGTTTTTTGGTTTGGTTCACATCTTGCTTGGGGCGCAACTCTTACTATATACTACTATTTTCAACCAATTTCGGCTCGTTCTGAAAATGAGCTCCAAATGATTTCTAGTTGCTCGCAAATGGTTTCTAGACCGTTTACAATAACTCACGAACGTGTTCCAGTAAAAAAGAGCCCCAAAAATGGGTCCCCTGTCACAATTTTTTGGTGCCCCCAACTTCCTTAGTACTAGAAGAAATTGTGAAAAATAAAATTTTTCGGCCGATTTTCGAAATTTTTGGTGCTTTTTGTTGTTTTTTGTTGAAATGGTCGAGACTGGAATAGTAAAAAGTTCATTAACGTTCCAAAATTTTCCTCGATTTTTTTCTATTTTTTTCGGTTTTTTTTTCGGACAAAATTTTTCGAAAAAAAAATATTTTTCGAAAATTTTTCGGAAGTCATTTTTCGCACAAACCTGATGCCGGTTCGGGCCGAAATTTCGCAAGTATCAGTCATGCTAATAAGAAAATACACAGTGACAATGCGCGCCCCATTGCGAATCGACGCGACCCTCCTCATTAAAAGTGCTATTTCGCTTCCT
>GL379815.1:91414-116609 GCA_000143925.2 Caenorhabditis brenneri
ACGTATCATTGTTCATTTTACCCACGGGCAACCCAGTAAAACACCCAAAGTCAACCAGATGCTCAAGTCAATGCGAAATCTAATAGAAATTTGTCGGTCCCGAAACTTTGAAGGCTGACGGTTAGAGAAAGAGAAATAGCACTTATAAAGAGGAGGGTCGCGTCGATTCGCAATGGGGCGCGCATTGTCATTGTGTATTTTTCGAATATACCTAAAGTAATTGATAATCTTTTTTCAATTTCAGACTTGGAATGAGTCACTCACTGCAATTCTTGACCCTCTCAATGTGGCAGTAGGAAGACTTAAGTCGCGTGATTGGGGATACCTTGGTCCAGAGAACTCGGAGAACTCTCCGTTTTGGGTTGGATTCCAAAGCAATTGGAGAATCACTGAACTTCGTTCATTTTCTGCTGCAGTCCCTGCCATCGACGAGCTAATCGTTCGCGGTAAACTCAAAAATCAGGGTAATAGTGAGTTTGGATTGGAACTGATTCATCCACTTCAAACGTCAATTGGATGCATGGAAAAAGGAGTCGAAATGGACTACAAAATGACTGAAATAGTTGTATGTTTACTTGGAAACATGTAAGTCTATCGAAATTTTGATGCTCAGTTTTGAGCACTTTCCTTTCCAGGGGTCAATGGCCAACTGACGACTGGAAGATTGATCTCAACTCCACAAAAATCCCGGGATCAGAGTGTATGGATGGTTTCGTGAATGATGATGGATTGTGTGTTTTGGCACTTCCAACGTAAGACCTAAATAATTTAGATCAGGCCTATGCGAAAAAAATTTTGAAAAAAATCGAAAACATTTTTTTCGGAAATTTCGGACCGAAAAAATTCGGATAACTTTTTCTTTTCGAAGTTTTCCGATTTTTTAAATGAAAAATGATTAGTACTCTAATCCCAATTTTTCTTAGCACTGCACCGGAACCCGTGCCAAATACTCCGAAGAATCCAGTGGCGTCGGATGAGAAGAAGAAAAAGGAAGGAGACGCAGAGAAAAAGGAAGCATCGGAGTCATCAGCTACTACTAGAAGTTACTCGTCTGGATTATTGATCTTGATGTTTATTCGTCTTGTTTTTTGAATGAAGTCAGATTTTTTTTTGGAAATTCGTGGTTCAACTTTTCGAATTGATGGCCTAACTTTCCGATTTGATGGCCTAACTTTGGTGGCCTAACTTCTCAAATTTCTCATAATAATGATCTTCATTATCCCATCAAAAAATCAACACTGATAATTCAAGAACCATCGGTCCAATTTCTCCTTAATCGGCGGAAATTTGTACCAATGCTGTGCATATTCATTGAGACTTGACCGTATCTCCCAGTACGGTTTCTTCCATGTGTGTTTATAAACTACCTCATCGAGGAAAGCTGGCTCCACTTGGATAAAGTTGTTCTTGTATTGACGATCGATTTTCCAGAAGATTGAGCGCATCTGGAACGGAAAATGGGTCATGGCACGGAAAATGCGTCAAGACACTAAAAAGGCGCCAAGGCGCGGAAAATGCGTCAAAGCACGGAAGATGCGCCAAGACACTGAAAATGCGTCAAGGCACTGAAAATGCGTCAAGCCACTAAAAATGCGCCAAGACACTGGAAATGCGTCAAGGAACTGAAAATGCGCCAATTCACCAGGATTGCGTCAAGGAACCAAAATCGTGCCAAGGCATCGAGAATGCGTCAAAGCTCCATATCAGTGCGAAATAGTATAAGAATTAGACATTTTCTTGACAGTTTCGACGCTTTTGCGCATTTCTAGTCTCTTGGCGCATTATTGGTGCCTTGACGCATTTCCGGTGCCTTCACGCATTTTTTTACTTTTCGCGCTATCTGGTTTCTTTGCGCGTTTCCGGTGCCTTGGCGCATTTTCATTTTTGGAGCACAAACCCACCTTTTCCGCCTCCTTCTTCGTTATCAATTTCTGCTGTTGCCCGACTCTAAAAATGTACCGAATGTACATTTTGAGGGTCTCACGGTGCTCCAGGAAGGCTATTGCCTCTTGGCGGGCAAATTCTTTGTCCGAAAGGCACCGTTTTTGGTAGGCAGGGGTGGCTGTCTGAAAGTTAGGCCATCTTGGAAGGCTAGGCCATCAATTTGAGAAGTTAGGCCATCAATTTAGAAAGTTAGGCCGCCAATTCAGAAAGTTAGGCCATCAATTTAGAAAGTTAGGCCATCAATTTAGAAAATTAGGCCACCAATTTGAAAAGTTAGGCCACCAATTTGAAAAGTTAGGCCACCAATTTGAAAAGTTAGGCCACCAATTTGAAAAGTTAGGCCATGAGAAAGTTAGGCCACCAAAACTAGGCCACAAACCTCAACCAGATCCATCCGGAACCACTCGTCCTCCCATTCTTGTGTCTTTCCATAGTACACAGCCCGTTTCCCACGGACTGGTCCACCTACAGTAACCGGGGCTACAGTACTCTCTTCCAAGGGTACCGTACCCTCCAGGGCTACCGTAATCTGATCTGCAGGCTCCCGGGATACTGTAGCTACCTCTCCAAAATAATAGCTACCAAAATTGGGCCCAGGGTTATCGAATCGCCCGAGTACTTCCGGGGGTACTGTAGACGTATCCGTGGGTACTGTAGTAGTTTGATCTGCAGGGTCCGATTCTACAGTACCCCAGTACAGGCTTCCAGAGTTTGGCCTAGGATTTTCAAACATTCCAAGTACCTCACCATAATCCAGGGGTACTGTAGAGGTGTCCGGGAGTACTGTAGTTTGATCTGCAGGTTCTTCTCGGGTTACTGTAGCTGGCCAATAGTCGTCAATCCAGTTGTTCAGGTAGGAAATGGCATCTTCAGTGGTTTTTTGGCGATTCACGTCGAAAGTTAGCTGAAAAATTGAGAAATTGGTGGCCTGGAAACGGTGGCCTAACTTTCCAAATCGGTGGCCTAATTTTCTAAATTGGTGGCCTAACTTCTCGAAGTGGTGGACTAACTTTATAAAATGGCCTAACTTTCTGAATTGATAGCCTAACTTTCTGAAATGATGGCCTAACTTTCTAAATTGATGGCCTAATTTTCTGAAATTGATGGCCTAACTTTCAAAAATGATGGCCGAACTTTTCAAATTAATGACCTAACTTCCCAAATCAATGGCCTAACTTTCTAAATTGATGGCCTAACTTTCTAAATTGGTGGCCTAACTTTCTAAATTGATGGCCTAACTTTCGGAATTGATGGCCTAACTTTCTAAATTGATGGCCTAACTTTCGGAATTGATGGCCTAACTTTCTAAATTGATGGCCTAACTTTTCAAATTGATGGCCTAACTTTCCAAATCAATGGCCTAACTTTCCAAAATTGATGGCCTAACTCTCTAAATTGATGACCTAACTTTTTGAATTGATGGCCTAACTTTCCAAATTGAGGGCCTAACTTTCTAAGTTGATGGCCTAACTTTTTGAAATGGTGGCCTAACTTTCTAAATTCATGGCCTAACTTCCCAAATTGATGGCCTAACTTTTCAAAATGATGGCCTAACTTTCCAAATTGATGGCCTAATTTTCCGAATTGATGACCTAACTTTCCGAATTGATGACCTAATTTTCTAAATTGATGGCCTAACTTTCAAAAATGATGGCCGAACTTTTCAAATTAATGACCTAACTTTCCAAATCAATGGCCTAACTTTCTAAATTGATGGCCTAACTTTCAAAAATGATGGCCTAACTTTCAAAATTGATGGCCTAACTTTCTAAATTCATGGCCTAACTTTCCAAATTGATGGCCTAACTTTCCGAATTGATGACCTAACTTTCCAAATTGATGGCCTAACTTTCCGAATTGATGGCCTAACTTTCTAAATTGATGGCCTAACTTTCAAAATTGATGGCCTAACTTTCTAAATTGATGGCCTAACTTTCTAAATTAATGGCCTAACTTTCCAAAATGATGGCCTAACTTTCCGAATTGGTGGCCCAAAAGTCCAAATTGGTGGCCTAACTTTTTCAAATTGGTGGCCTAGAAATCCAAATTAGTGGCCTAACTTTCCAAAATGGTGGCCTAACTTTCCCATATTCACAAAGATCAAAAAAATGTAGTTTGATCAAAAAATTCGTTTCCCAAAAATGAATCTTTTTTATTCATTTTTAATCCTCTCCGTCACTGCCCTCAGTCCACCCAATAGTATAAAAGTTCAGGTCAAACAATTTTTCCTCTCTGTTTTATTTATCTCCACCTCCCTCTAAACAAAAAATGAGACGATTTTTTATTTTTTCACTATGCATTTTTTGTTTTTCCGAAGCGTGGGACCAGATTACTGTACCTGCATTCCGGAGAATATTCCCGTATCACCAGGTGGAAGAGGTTTGGAAGGTGAGAAAACTAGGCCATGGATTTGGAAAGTTAGGCCGTTAGTTTAGAAAGTTAGGCCACCAAATCGGAAAGTTAGGCCATCAATTTGGAAAGTTAGGCCATCAATTTCAAAAGTTAGGCCATCAATTTAGAAAGTTAGGTCATCAGTTCGGAAAGTTAGGCCATCAATTTAGAAAGTTAGGCCATCAATTTGAAAAGTTAGGCCATCAATTTAGAAAGTTAGGCCATCAATTCGGAAAGTTAGGCCATCAATTCGGAAAGTTAGGCCATCAATTCGGAAAGTTAGGCCATCCATTCGGAAAGTTAGGCCACTATTTCTAGGTCACCGATCTCCCTATTTTTCAGCTAACTTTCGACGTGAATCGTCAAAAAAACACTGAAGATGCCATTTCCTACCTGAACAACTGGATTGACGACTATTGGCCAGCTACAGTAACCCGAGAAGAGCCTGCAGATCAAACTACCGTACTCCCGGACACGTCTACAGTACCCCTGGATTACAGTGGCGTACTTGGAATATTCGATAATCCTGGAGCAAACTCTGGAAACTGGTATTGGGGTACTGTAGGCTCGGACCCTGCAGATCAAACTAGTACAGTACCCCCGGATACGTCTACAGTACCCCCAGAGGTACTCGGGCGGTTCGATAACCCAGGACCCAATTTTGGTAGCTACTACTTCGGTGAGGTAGCTACAGTATCCCGGGAGCATGCAGATCAAACTACGGTAGCCCCGGAAGGTACAGTACCCCTGGAAGAGAGTACTGTAGCTCCGGTTATTGTAGGAGGATCAGTCCGTGAGAAACGGGCGGTGTACTACGGAAAGACACAAGAATGGGAGGACGAGTGGTTCCGGATGGATCAGGTTGAGGTGGGTGGCCTAACTTTGGTGGCCTAACTTTTTGAATTGATGGCCTAACTTTCCAAATTGATGGCCTAACTTTCTAAATTGATGGCCTAACTTTCTAAATTGATGGCCTAACTTCCCAAATTGATGGCCTAACTTCCCAAATTGATGGCCTAACTTTCCGAATCGAAGGCCTAACTTTCTAAATTGATGGCCTAACTTCCCAAATTGATGGCCTAACTTTCTAAATTGATGGCCTAACTTTTCAAACTGATGGCCTAACTTCCCAAATTGATGGCCTAACTTCCCAAATTGATGGCCTGACTTTCCAAATTGATGGCCTAACTTCCCAAATTGATGGCCTAACTTCCCAAATTGATGTCCTAAACTTTCTAAATTAATGGCCCAACTTTTCAAATCGATGGCCTAGCTTTCTGAATTGATGGCCTAACTTTCAGACGGCCACGCCTGCCTACCAAAAACGATGCCTATCCGACAAAGAATTTGCCCGGCAAGAGGCCATAGCCTTCCTGGAGCATCGTGAGACCCTGAAAATGTACATTCGGTACATTTTTAGAGTCGGACAACAGCAGAAATTGATAACGAAGAAGGAGGCGGAGAAGGTGGGTTTGTGCTCAAAAATAGAGTCAGGGCGCTGAAAACGCGCCAAGGATCGAGAAATGCGTCAACGCACTAGAAGCGCGCAAAGACAGCAGAAAAAACGGCAAAGATCAAGAAATATGTAGAGGCACTGAAAACGCGTAAAGAATCAAGAAATGCGTCAAGACACCGGAAATGCGTCAAGACACTAGAAAAGCGCAAAAGCTTTGAATACGAGAAGAAAGGTGCCAAGCGTCTAATTCTTCGACCATTTCTCACTGATATGGAGCTTTGGCGGATTTTCAGTACCTTGGCGCATTTGTAGTGATTTGACGCATTTATCGTGACTTTGCGCATTTTTTGTGATTTGACGCATTTTTGGTGCCTTGACGCATTTTCAGTGCCTTGACGCATTTTCAGTGCATTTTCGCATTTTCAGTGCCTTGACGCATTTTTCGTGCATTGACGCAATTTCAGTGACTTGACGCATTTCCGTTTCAGATGCGCTCAATCTTCTGGAAAATCGATCGTCAATACAAGAACAACTTCATCCAAGTGGAGCCAGCCTTCCTGGACGAAGTAGTTTATAGACACACATGGAAGAAACCGTACTGGGAAATACGGTCAAGTTTGAATGAATACGCACAGCACTGGTACAAATTTCCACCGATTAAGGAGAAGTTGGACCGATGGTTTTTGAATTATCAGTGTTGATTTTTTGATGGGATAATGAAGATTTTTATTGTGCCCGAGAGGTTTGGGAAGTTAGGCCACCAA
Organism: Caenorhabditis brenneri; assembly: GCA_000143925.2. Lineage (NCBI taxonomy): Eukaryota > Metazoa > Nematoda > Chromadorea > Rhabditida > Rhabditidae > Caenorhabditis > Caenorhabditis brenneri. The sequence goes on from GL379815.1 coordinate 97,970, forward strand.
AGTTAGGCCATCAATTTAGAAAGTTACGTCATCAATTTGGAAAGTTAGGCCATCAATTCCGAAAGTTAGGCCACCAATTCGGAAAGTTAGGCCATCAATTCGGAAAGTTAGGCCACCAGTTCAGAAAGTTAGGCCACCAGTTCAGAAAGTTAGGCCATCAATTCGAAAAGTTAAACCATGAGTTCCCAAAAAATCTGACTTTATTCAAGAAAGAAGACAAATAATCATGAAGATCCATGGCCCGTACGAGTAAATTCTAGTAGTAACTGATGACTCCAATGCCTCCTGCCCCGGTTCCAGTGATGCATTCTCTTCCGAAGACGCTCCTTCCTTCTCCTTCTTCTCAACCGATGCTTCCGGTTTCATTGGGGTAGCTGGAACTGTTTCTGCTTCTTTTGGTGTAGTCTTCTCCGTAGTCTTTGGTGTTGTCGTAGCTTCAGGTGTTGTTGTTGTTGTTGGTCCCGGGGTGGTTCTGTAACTCAATTTAAAAGCTCTGCGCCTTTAAAGGAACTTACTAACGTCGGTGGTGGTACAACACACAGTCCATCATCATTCACATAACCATTCATACACTCGGATCCAGGAATTTTGGAGTTGACATCCAACTTCCAGTCAGATGGCCACTGACCCCTGAAATCAGACAATTTCCGATTTGAAATGACTACAACAACAGAAAACCTAGAGAGCAAGGCTGTCAATACCGACGGCCGGCCGCAGCTTTTTTTTTTAAGTTGCTGATCTTGGCCAAAAACGTTAAAAAATGAGCTGTGACCGTTTTCACACTTCATTTTGAAACAAATGCCAAGAAAAGTTTTTCACAATTTTTCAATTTTTTGTTGAAATTTCAGCGAAAGAAGCATCAATTAATTTTTTTTCAATAGTAGGACACTGGGCAGTTCACAGCACACATTAACTTGCCGAAATAACTGATTTCGAAAAAAAGAGATTTTCTTGGAATTTAAGAGGCGTTCTGTGAGGGCAGCGAGAAGGCGATGGCATTAGGATTTCACGAAAAAGCCCAGAACCCATAGTTGTCGAATTCCGGGCCGGGCCGGGCCGAGGGAAAATTTTTCAAGGCTCGGCCCGGATTCAAAAATTTTGAAAATTTTTTCTTAAAAATTTCCCATTTTTTTGAAAATTTTGCATTTTTTCACCGAAAGTTCATTAAAATCGCTTATTATGCTTCAATGGCTCCCCGACACTTCGAAAAGTGACGTTTCGCAAGTAGGGATTTCGCCAGTTTTTCTCATTTCGCAAAAGTGACATTTCGCAAGTAGACGTTTCGAAAATTTCATTTTCGGAAATAGTCTTTTCGCAAGTTTCTGAAGTCAATTCGGCCTGAAACAGCAACTTCAGAAGTTGAACCTATTGATACTTCCAACAGTAGGTATATAGGACACCCTGGACACGATGGCGCTCTTAGTTTCTGGCTCCGCCCATTTTCCAGCAGGCCACGCCCACTCTCAGTCCGGAAATAAACTTTTTTCCCCGAAAAGTTATCGACGCATACTTTCCGGAAGTCAATAGAGGACACGAAAATTTTTTTTTAATCGGAAATTTTCAGTATGACGGAGAAGAGTTAGAAAGTTGACTTGAACTGTGAGAATGTTTCTAAAAGTGTCCTCTATTAACTTCCGAAAAGTATGCGCCGATAACTTTTCGGGGAAAAAAGTTTATTTCCGGACTGAAAGTGGGCGTGGCCTGCTGGAAAAGGGGCGGAGACAAAAACTAAGAGCGCCATCGTGTTCAGGGGGTCCTATATACTTACTGTTGGAAGTATCAATAGGTTCTGGGCATTTTCGTAAAATACTAATGTTATCGGTAAAACGGGCAGGGCTAAATTCTCTCAGGGAATGCCTCTTAAACTACTGGTAATTTTGGATGATTTCTGCACAAAACATGTCTGAAATTCATGATCAATGAGAAAAAAAAATGATGAAGATCATCTTCCTGCTTCATTTCTGATAATTTCCCCTGCTCTCTAGAAAAATGCTAACAAGGGATGTGCGTGACTGACCGGGTTAAGAGCCTTCTACAAATTCAGCCACAGATACATTCGGCTATGGAGGATCCGAATTTGAAATAAAAAGTGGCCACTTTTAAACGTGTGGGCCATGATGACCTGATTAATAGTTTTCAAGTGCTCTAACTGACTTCTAAAGCGGTATTTCTTGGTTTTGAAAGGTGCAGGTTGTTACCCAACGTAAGAGAAACAATTTCTGAACATGATACTTTTTTGATCGCGATGTGCATATCATTTATCAATTGCAGGTACTTTAGTCACAAATTACGTATGATACGCATCGCGCGCAGTACTTATTTAACGTATTTTCTACCGGCAGCGAATCACCTGTGTGTGCCACACTGCCATGAAATTCTACTATTAACATTCCGATAGACACTTCGAAGGGTCGAAGGTCACGTTTTCTCTGATTTTTCACTGAAATGAAAAAAAAAATTTTTTTCCACGTGAAAAAGTGGCCACTTTTTATTTCATAATTCGATAGACCATGATCATATCTATATTTTCTGACATTTTTCAAAAGGCCCTTAAGTTGGTCAGTCACGCATATCCCTTGTAAGGAGTGCTAAGGACTTGCTAGAGAGTGCTCTAATTCGAACCAGTTCAAAGAAAAACTTACATATTTCCGAGTAAGCACGCAACCAACTTGAATTTCGCGTATGACTCTTTTCGTTCCTTCTCCATACATCCAATTGAAGTTTGCAGTGGATGAATCATCTCTTTGGCAGTAATGGGCTCTTCCTGCTTTCCCCTGGTTTGTGTTAATCTTTCAGGATGCCGGTTCAAAACGAATTTAGTATGAACAGCCTCGTCAATCGCAACGATTGCAGCAGAAAATGACATTAATTCATCAGTGATTCGCCAGTGCTTCCCGACTCCATCCCAAGACGAATCGCTTGAGGAAAGGTATTCATAAATATCCCTTTCTCCAACGTATGTTTTCTTCAAATCGAGAGATTTCAAAACTTGAACCAGAGACTCATTCCATGTCTGAAAATGAGAAAGAAAATATTATTTATCACAAGATTTCGTAACCAACCAACTGATGCATATTCGGAATTCCATACTTTTTCGCAAACTTCCTTCTCATGTAATTCACATCCTCCAGTAATCCTTCTTCAGTTCCCCAGAATGTATGTTTCGATGGATCCTTTGGAACACACAATCCATCTTCAGCTTTGAATCTTGGCGGGCACCGGGAACCAGCTTCTCCGGGATCAGCGTACTGGTAGTTCATGTATTGCCTGAAAAAAGTGGCCAAAGTTGATATAATTCAAAGTCCTTCTCACCCAGGTCCTATAATACAATCTATTTTCCTATCCTGAGCACAACCAATGAATTTTTGAAGTGGATTTATGAGTTGGGCGGGAGATCGATCAAACTCAGAAAGATCGCTTTGGTTCTTAAATTTTCCAATTTCAGCATCAATCAATCCAGCCGGATTTCGATATGAATCGATACTCAGTCTCTGATACGACCTTGTCAATACGATACGACCTTCGTCTGGTGAACGAAAAGTTACTTGTAGTTCAAGTTCGTTTGACCAGACCTAAAAAAATGCATTACGGGGCATACTTGTCCGAATCCGGGCCGGGCCCAAATGGGGATTTTCGGGGGCCCGGCCCGACCCGGCCTGGGGTCAGGGAAACATAGTTGGAAAAAATTAGAAAAAAATAACGAAAAATCCCAAATAATTCCGAAGAATCCTTTTTCGATTTTTTTCGGTCCGAAGTTTTCGAAAAAAAAATTTCCGATTTTTTTTGGAATTTTTTTCCGCACAACCCTGGTCCTGTGGAAGCTTTTAGGAATGCGACCTTTAACGGTTTTTGAGCTCGGGGACCCCAAAATTTCAAAAATGCGCGTTTAAATAAAATTTGGAAGCAAGCGCGCTTCAATGAACTTTCGGAAGTTTTACGCGCAAAATCAAAAAGTTTTTAACTTGTTATGGCAATCAGTGTAAAGGCAAGTGCTGGCCGGTGATCCGACAACTTAACGGACCCGATATCTCACCACGAAAACTGCCGTATAAATCTCTTCCTATATACTAAAGGAATAGCTCTGTGTGTCTGTGTGTGTGTCCAGCGCTTATCACTGAATAACTTTTGAACCCCTCGACCGTTTCCTATCACATTTGGCATGTAGTCATGGGTCACCGAGCGCTTCAATTCTGTAAAGTTTGGAGCACGGGTTACTGTAGGATTACGGTAGCTACAGTAACCAGATAACTCAGCGATAGCTAGAAAACGGGTTCGAAGTGCTCAGAATTGTTCCATTTTTTGCATGTACTATCTAAGAGTCCCCAATAGTACACCATCAAAAAATGGTGGAGATTACTGTAGGATTACGGTAGTTATGGTACTCCGAAAACTCAACTGGCAAGCTCTAGATAGATAACCTTCCAGAACATTCTCCTTCTTTCCAGAAACTTCTAGAAGCTTCCAGAACTTCTAGAAACTTTTAGAAACTTCCAGAAACTTCTAGAAACTTCTAGGTACTTCCTGAATTTCCAGAAACTTCTAGAAACTTCCAGAAACGTCAAAAGATTTGATTATTTTGGCGGGAATTCAAATTTTCGAAATTTTGGCGGGAATTCGAATGTTCAAAATTTTTGGCGGGAATTCAAATTAGCAACATTTTTGGAACAGGAAGGTGGCTTAGGGTGCATCACTGCCCAATGATCGAAAATAAGGTTAAGCGTGGCAAATTAACCCCCCACTGAGGAGCGCAGCGACGAACTAAAAGGAGGTGAGCCGCCGTAGGCGGCGCCACCGACTGGTTTAATTGCTACCGTAAAAACATCATCAATTTTCATCGAATTCCAACGAATATTGATTTTTTTTTTCTGAGGAAGAGCCTCGATGAGGGACTTACAAACTGACAAACACACAGAAAATGGGTTTTAGAATAATAAAAATTCGAATTACGCTTTGAATTAACGGAGGTAAAACTAAGATGAATATCGTTTACCCACCAATTTGTACATGTTCGGAATCCTGTGCTCTCTGGCAAATTTCGCACGGTACTCATTCAGTTCCTTCAAGAATTCTTCTGGAGATCCCAAGTCCGGTTTCGGAGGGTCGTCGCAGAGTGAGGGTACAAGTAGCATGATTAAGACGATGATTGATTTCATCGCTAACATCTTCTTACTTCTTAATGAATCTTCGGATTGATACAACAAGCGGTGTAATCAAAGCGAACAATGATTCGAAAATCGATCGATAATCCTGTTTTTCTTATTTTTGCAAAGTCCGATGTTCCGGTTTTTCACGTGTCGGGATAAAGGTCGATCAGTTCTTGACGGAAAATTAAAATTGTCCAGAAATTTTAAGTGGCAAGGGGTGGTAAGGTGAATTTTTCTAAAGTGTTTTCAAAATTTTTCATTCGCGGGCTTTGTCTTACTGTAGGGTCGCATTCCTAATATTATGGCAATCAATGTCATTTCAAAAATGCGCGTCAAAATGAAATTTGGAAGCAAGCGCGCTTCAATGAACTTCCGGAAGTTTTACGTGTAAATTCAAAACGTTTTCAACTCAATCAGTGTAAAAGCAATTGCTGGCCGAAGATCCGACAACTCGACGGCCCCAATATCTCACCACGAAAACTACCGTAAGATTTATCGATGTTCATCGATTTTTCTAGTTCTTCCTCACTATCAGACAAAAAAATTCATTGAAAATCGATGAAAATAAACATTTTCGAAATTTCTTACGGTAATTTTCGTGGTGAGATATCGGGGGTCGTCAAGTTGTCGGATCAGCACTTGCTTTTACACTGATTGAGTTGAAAACGTTTTGAATTTGCGCGTAAAACTTCCAAATTTTTTTGACGCGCATTTTTGAAATTTTGGGGTGCGCCGAGCTCAGAAATCGCTAAAGACTGCATTCCAAAAAGCTTCCGCAGGGCAACGACCAGGACTGTGGGACAAAACTCCGAAAAAAATCGAAAAAAAACTTTTTTTCGAAAATTTCGGACCGGAAAAAATTTTTTCGGTCCGGTTTTTTCGGCGAAAAAACGAAAAAAAAATTTCGGAAAACTGTTTTTTAGTTGTATATTTTTGTGTTTCTACCGCCTTTTTATCGATTTTTCCTGAAACAAATCGGAGAAAATTCGAAAAAAATTCGAAAAACTCCGAAAAATTTCGAAAAATTATTTATCGACTTTTTTCGCCCTGAAAAATTTTTTTCGGAGCAAAATTTTCGAAAAAAATGTATCGATTTTTTCCGGTTTTTTTTTCGCACATCCCTGGTCGCGACTCAGCGATACGTAGGTGCTTTGGAATCTTAGTGCTCTCTTTGTCGGATTCTAGAGACGCAAAATGAAATTTGTAATTATTACAAAATAGTTCGTGTGAGATGGAGCGTAGAAGCCGAGAAAAAAAATTTTCGTTCGAAAATGTTTATTCATAAAATGAAAACAATGAAATACCAGATATATAGTCCGACAACGATTTCGACTGCGACTTCCGATATTTCTGGGATAAATGCCTCCGGATTCTTTGGAATTTCTCTGAAACCCATAAGAATCATCACAAAACCGTTAGATCCTCTTGAAACTAACTCATATTCCAGGAGACATATTCCATCATCATGCTTATAACCATCCATACACTCCGTACTCACAATGAATTCTTCTGGAGATCCTCCATTGGATTCGAGATTCCCATCACAGATAGCTAGTACGAATAGCATGATGAAGACGATGAAACGGTTCATTTATCGATTTTTTGAAGGGTAAAAAAGAAAATTGAAAAACAATACTTTTTCTGTCGAATTGTTCCAGTTGTTCACGTGTCAAAGCAAGTCATTGAATTTTGACAGGATCTGCTTTTTTTTCGCACAAAAATAAAAAAGTCATTTATTCTCAGCTCAAAAGAAAAATAAGACAATAACTCCCAAGATCCATAATCCGTATCCAGCAGAAGATGACGCTGCCGCCGCCGCTTCCGCCGCCTCCTTCTCCCTTTGTTCCTGTTTTTTCTTGTCAAAAACACAAAGTCCATCATCATTCATATAGTCCTCCATACACTCTGATCCGGGCACTTTTGTCGAGTCCACTGTGATTTTATAGTTTTCTGGCCACACTCTTCTGAATTTTTTTTTTTGGAATTTTCAAAAATTTTTTATAGGGTTCCATAGAGTATTTTATGCTGATCACTTTTGTCTCTTGAAGTTTTTCTCTAGCTACTCTGCGTCTCGAGTTATACGCGATCCAAGTTGGGAAGGAGACGCAGACAGCGAGCGGGTCTCGTTGTCTGCGTCTCGCTCCCAACTTTGAACGCGTATATCTCGAGACGCAGAGTAGCTAGAGAGAAACTTCAAGAGACAAAAATGATCAGCTCAAAATTCTCTATCCGTTGAAATTAGAAATTCCAAAAAATTCCAAAAAATTATTTTTTACAGTTTTTCAACTTTACGTGTTTTCCTATATTTTCATATACTACTCGTTAGGAAATTTCACACTGATCATTTTTGTCTCTTGAAGTTTTCCTCTATCTTTTCTGCGTCTTGAGATATACACGATTGAAGTTGAGGAAGAGACGCAGACGGCGCGCCTGTCTCGTTGTCTGCGTCTCCCTTCCCTCTCCTCCAGACTTCAATCGCGTATATCTCGAGACGTAGAGTAGCTAGAGAATAGCTTCAAGAAACAAAAATGATCAGCATGAATCTTTCTATCGATTAACATCAAACTCACGCGTTCCCCATCAAACAAATCACCATCTCCTGCCCACCACCCAAATCCGAGTGCCTAATTTTACGCATACATCCAATACCAGTTTGCAAGGGATGTACCAACTCAGCCCCCGAATGATCATCAATCAGGTTCAGAAAAAGACGGTCCTGTCCGTGTCCGTTGGCTCGTTCGCGCTCAAAAATCATGAATCGATGCATGGATTCGTCGGCCATTGTGGCGGCCGAGGAGAAGGTGGGCAGTTCGGTGTAACGCCAAATTTTACAGTACTCTTCTTCAAAGAATTTCGGATTTTTACGATCCGAATACTGGTGACGGACGGTGGTATAGTCAGTCGTTATAAATAAATCGACAGGTTTGAGACGATCGGCAAGGGATTGGTTCCACGACTGAAAATTAGATTTTGTAGTTTGTAGTCTTTGTAGTTTGTAGTTTTTGTTGTTTGTAGCTTCTATGCATCCGTCCCTAGAACAAATAGGATCAGGGAGAGACGCAGGCAGATAGACACTCTCGTTGTCTGCGTCTCTTCTGGAAATTTTGTAGTTTCTAGCTTGTAGTTTGTAGTTTTCGTAGTCTTTGCAGTCTCCAACTCAATAACCACTTCCTAACCCCTCAGAATCTCAAAAAAAAAATCTGTCTGTCCCTCGGTTTGTCCGTCTGTCGCCACACAAGATTCCGCTCCCGTTGGATCAATTACGACCGGATTAAGACAGACACTTATCAAATCAGTTTTGTCCGGATGTCCACACTCACCAGCTGATGCATATCCGGAATACCATACTCCTTTGCATACTTTCTCCGCATGAAATTCAAATCGCCGACCACGTCTTCAGGATTTCCCCAGAAGGTATTTTTCGATGGATCCACCGGAACACATAATCCGTCTTCAGCTTTGAATCTGATTGGGCACTGAGTGGCTGGTCCTTTACTTGGTTTTGCATACCAGAAATTGACGGTTTTTCTGAAATTTTTTGGATGAATCGATAGAAAATTTCATGCTGATCATTTTTGTCTCTTGAAGTTTTTCTCTAGCTTCTCTGCGTCTCGAGATATACGCGTTCAAAGTTGGGAGCGAGACGCAGACGGCGAGAGGGGCGCGCTGTCTGCGTCTCTCCTAACTTTAATCGCCTACATCTCGAGACGCAGAGAAGCTAGAGGAAAACTTCAAGAGACAAAAATGATCAACATAAAATTCTCTATCGATTGATACATTAAAAAATGAGGAAAACAAGAAATTGAAAAACTGTAAAAAAATATTTTTTCGAAATTACCTCAATTTTTCATGTTCCAATCGATAGAAAATTTTATGCTGATCATTTTTGTCTCTTGAAACTTTTCTCTATCTTCTCTGCGTCTCGAGATATACGCGATTGAAGTTGGTGGCGAGACTCAGACGGCGAGAGTGCCGCGCTGTCTGTGTCTCTCCCTTTCGACGGCGGGAGCTGGATGCTTCAACCGCGTGTAACTCGAGACGCAGAGAAGATAGAGAAAAACTTCAAGAGACAAAAATGATCAGGATGAAGTGCTCTATCAAACTGTTTAAGAAAATTTGAAAAAATTCCAAAATTACACTCACGCGGATCCTAACAAGCAGAACAGATTCCAATTAGAAGACAAAGGTTTTTGTCCTGGATAACACCCGATAAACTTCTGGAGAGGATTCAAAAGCTCGGTATAATAGTAGCTATAAGGGGTGTCTGTACCGTCCTTTCTGTACTTCACAGTGTTGTAATCAATTGCATTCTTGAATTTATCATAATCATTCTTCATCTTTTTGATTAACTCTTGATACGTTTTTTCCCATTCAATTGGACGATACCCGGATATTGGCGTTTGCTTATCTTTGTCAGCAAGTTCTTCCGACCAGTACTGAAACAATTTTTTTCCGATTTTTTGAAAATTTTTTAGATCAATCGATAAAGAATTTTATGCTGATCATTTTTGTCTCTTGAAGTGTTTCTCTATCTTCTCTGCGTCTTGAAATATTGGCCAGCAAAGCTTTGAGCGAGGGAGAAGAGAGACGCAGATAGCGCGCGGGTCTCGTTGTCTGCGTCTCCTCCCCGACTACAATCGCCTGTATCTCGAGACGCAGAGAAGCTAGAGAAAAACTTCAAGAGACAAAAATGATCAGCGCAAATTTCTCTATCGATTGGTGTATGAAAATAAAGGAAACTTCCAAATTTCTGAATTTGGACAAAAATCGATTTTTTGAATTTTTGGTGATTTTCGAATACAAACCAATTGAAAATTTCATGCTGATCATTTTTGTCTCTTGAAGTGTCTCTCTATCATCTCTGCGTCTCGAGATATCATCGAGTCAATCCGGGCACGCGCGCGATTGGAGGGAAGAGACGCAGACAGCGCGACTCTCTCCCTGTCTGCGTCTCTCTGTGCACAAATACTTACTCACCAATTTATACATATTCGGGATATTTTGCTCCTTTGCCAATTTCGAACGCATCGCATTGATTTCTATCAGAAATTGCTCGGAAGATCCAAAATCCGGTGGGGAGTCATCAGCATTGACGGGGTTTCCCAAGGCCAGAAGGATGAAAATGACAGTTCTAGTTGTCATGATTTTCGAGTATTGATTGAACAATCAATCGATAGTTTTTTGTAGAAAATCATGTATCCCAATTGTTCACGGGGGTCAAAACAAGGGTCACAATTTTCGATTTTTTAGTCAAACGAGAATAAAATTCTACTGAGCCGTGGCCGTCTAAAAGTTAGGCCACCAAGTTGAAAAGTTAGGCCATGGAAAAGCTAGGCCATGGGAAAGTTAGGCCACCAAAGTTAGGCCAACCACCTCCATCCGGATCCACTCGTCCTCCCAATCTTGTGTCTCTTTGTAGTACACTACCCGTTTCCCATGGACCGGTCCTCCTACCGTACTCTGATCTGCAGGCTCCCGGGATACCGTAGCCCCCCTCACCAAAGTAATAGCCAGCAAAATTGGCGTCCAAGTAACCCCGGGGTCCCGTACTAGTTTGATCTGCAGGCTCTTCTCGGGTTACTGTCAAAAACTAAATAACTCGTATAACGACTTTCTTTGACACGTGAACAACTGGAACAATCCGACAGAAAAATTATTGATTATCGATTTTTCAATCATTTTTGTTTTTTGCCCACTCTGGTGGTTAAAAACGATGAACCCTTTCATCGTCTTCATCATGCTACTTGTACCCTCACTCTGCAACGACCCTCCGCTTCCCGACTGGGAATCTCCGGAAGAGTTCTTGAAGGAAGTCAATGAGTACCGAGCAAAGTTTGCCAAAGAGCGAAAGATTCCGAATATGTACAAGCTGGTAGGTCAATAATTAGTATTTTTTCTATGTTATTTTTGAAAACAGGCCTGGTCAGACGAGGTGTTCCAACGATATAGATCGGCTGCGATAAATGGTCAAGTGATCCCAAGTTTTCGTAACTTTTTTATGGATACCTATCAGAACGTGACTGAAACTTTTTCCAAAAAGATCAATCATTTCAAAAAAGATTTGGATGAAAATAGCCTACAATACTTACCCTTTTGGGGATCTGCTTATCTAGACCTGCTCAATCCATTACACACATTTATTGGGTGTAAACGCTTCCTTTGCGTAATGGGACATTCGTGAGTTTTACTTGAGTTTAATAGACTAACATAGGTCACATTTTCGAAATTTTTTGCCGGAACTCAAATTTTCAAAAAATTTGGCGGGAATTCAAATTTTCAAAAATTTTGGTGGAAATTCAAAATTTCGAAATTTTTGGCGGGAGTTCGAATTTTCAAAAATTTTGCCGGAACTCAAATTTTCAAAAAATTTGGCGGGAATTCAAATTTTCAAAAATTTTGGTTTAAATTCAAAATTTCGAAATTTTTGGCGGGAATTCGAATTTTCAAAATTTTTGGCGAGAATTTAAATTTTCGAAATTTTAGGCGGGAATTTGAATTTTCAAAAAATTTGGCGGGAATTCAAATTTTCGAAGTTTTCGGCGGGAATTCAAATTTTCAAAAAAACTTGTCGGAACTCGAATTTTCAAAATTTTGCCGGAACCCAAATTTTCAAAAATTTTGGCGGGATTTCAAATTTTCAAAAATTTTGCCGGGAGCTCAAATTTTCGAAATTTTTGGCGAGAATTCAAATTTTCAAAATGTTTTGGAGGGAATTCAAATTTTCCAATTTTTTGGCGGGAGTTCAAATTTTCGAAATTTTTAGACGGGAGTTCAAATTTTCGAAATTTTTTGGCGGGAATTCAATTTTCCAAAAATTTTTGGCGGGAATTTAAATTTTCCAAACTTTCTTGGGTCCATTCAATATTTCAGACTCCCTCATGGGCCCATCCAACTCAAGTAGAACTAAACAAACTTACAATCATCTTGCAGGGGTACTCTCAACCTTTGGTATGCTGATCCTGGAGAAGCTGGTTCCCGGTGCCCCCCAAGATTCAAAGGAGAGAATGGTCTGTGTGTTCCAGTGGATCCAACGAAACATACCTATTGGGGAAGTGAAGATCAGTTATTGGAAGATGTGAATTATATGAGGAGAAAGTATGCGAAGGAGTTCGGAATCCCCAACATGCATCAATTAGTGAGTGTGGACATCGGGACAAACTGTGTTTGTGACGGAATTAGCGATAAATTTGATAAATATCTGTCTAAATCCGGTTGAAATCGGTCAAAAAGGGGTGGAGTTATGAGTGGCGACATACGGACAAACTAGTGTACAGACAGATTTTGCAAAAAATTTCCTCCGGCTCCGCGACACCCGTTGAAAATTAGGCTTGAAATTTTCCAAATTTTTTTACTTGTTTCTAATCGATTTTCTGGAAAATTAGAACAAAATAAAATTTCAAATTTTTTTTTGAAAAAAAAATTTGGCCGAAAAATATTTTCGAAAATTTTTTTTTCAAAAAAATTTTTGAAATATTGTTTTGTTACAATTTTCCGAAAATTCGATAAAAAGCCAAAAAATTTCGAAACTTTCAAGCCTAATTTTCACGGGCTCGCGATGTGTCCCCTTCGGAAAAAAAAACTTGACTGAAATTTTAGAAAGTGCGCTCTGCCGTACATTTTTCTAAAATTTTTCGAAGAGGCATTTTTTAGTGTTTTTTAAGTCGATTGTAGTGTAGAAATGCGAAAAGTGAAAGAAAAATTCAAAATCGACTTGAAAGTTGGCAGGAAACCGAGAAAAACTCTCAAAAACATAAAAAACAAGTGAAAAGCCTCCGTAAATCGACAAGCCACGCCCTGTGGGCGGAGCTTAACTTTCGCGGGCGTTTGAAAAAATTCAATCGTAAGGGACACTTTCTGTCGCAGAGCAGGTAAAACACTATAAACTTTAATTTTCAGACATGGAATGAGACCCTCCTTGAAGTCCTCAACGGTCTTAATGTGGATTTTGGCCATGTTGAATTCAAGACTATTCAATTCCTTGCTGCCAACGATTCGTCTTGGGATGGAGTCGGAAAGAACTGGCGGGTCACTGAACTTCAGACGTTTTCAGCCGCAGTCGCTGTTATCGATGAAGACGTTCATGTAGAACATGTTTTGAAAACTCTCGAAGTCCGCAGATCATTGATTAGGGGAAATAAAGAGAATATTTCACAAACGGAGTTCATTCATCCACTACAAACTTCAATTGGATGTATGAAGAAGGAACGAATTAATTATGACAACGAGAGAGAACACGTGACGTCTTGTTTACTCGGAAATTTGTGAGTTGTTCCGGCTCCGCGACACTTCAAACCTGTGACGTTTTGCAACTGATAAAAGATAGCTAAAAACACGTGTATGACCGTTTTGACGACATTTATCGAGGCTACCCCGGGATCAGAACTGGCCATTTCAGAACTATTTGATCCGCATCGGTCCGCTTGGCCCAAAATGGTCCAAATCCGCCCAAATCGGTCCGACCGTCCGAAAATGGCCCGAACGGCCTAAATCGGCCCACCCGGCCTGTTTTGTCTGAATTGGTTCATATGGTTAGAACTGGGCCGATTCAGGCAGTTCGGGCCAATTCAGGTCGGTTGGGCCGATTTGGGCCGTCTGGGCAGATTTGGGCCGTCTGGGCCGTCTGGGCCGATCGAACCTATTTAGGCCGGAAGAGCATTCATTTATCGGTAGCGAAACGTCATAATTGCGAAGTGTCGCGGAGCCTCGGTTTTTGTACCATACTTATTGAACTAAACGATTTTTTTCAATAACAATTTTCGCTGAATTCGGTTATCCAGCCTCGATGCGGACATGCTCTAATGCGCATATTTATCTTTTATGATTCAAGCACTTTTTGTTTCCAGGGGTCAATGGCCATCTAACTGGAAGATCGATGTGAACTCGAAGAAAATCCCTGGATCCGAGTGTATGGATGGTTATGTGAACGATGATGGATTGTGTGTTCTTGCACCACCAACGACGTTAGTTTTAAAATAAGAAACATTGATAGTAATTGTTTCTGGTAGTGCACCAAAACCGGTTCTTAAAGGCGCAGAGCTTCAAAAATTGAGTTACAGGACCACCTCGGCACCAACAACACTTGAAGCTACGACTACACCAAAGACTACAGAGAAGACTACACCGAAAGAAGCAGAAACAGTTCCAGCTACCCCAATGAAACCGGAAGCATCGGATGAGAAGAATGAGAAGGAAGGAGCATCTGTGGAAGAGAATGCAGAATTGGAACCGGGACAGGAAGCTTTGGAGTCTTCAACTAGAATTTACTCGTACGGACCATGGATCTTGGTGTTTATTTGTCTTATTTTTTGAATAAAGCCAGATTTTTTGGAAACTCGTGGTTTAACTTTCCAAATTGATGGCCTAACAGCAGGGTTCAATTCTACAGTACCCCAGTACCAACCGCCAGGGGGTACTGTTGTTTGATCTGCAGGCTCTTCACGGGTTACTGTCAAAAACTTGTATAATGACTTCCTTTGTCACGTGAACAACTGGAAAAATTCGACAGAAAAAGCATTGATTTTTCAATTTTTCAATTTCCCTTCAAAAAATCAACAAATGAACCCTATCATCGTCTTCATCATGCTATTCGTACTATCAATCTGTGATGGGAATCTCGAATCCAATGGAGGATCTCCAGAAGAATTCGTTGTGAGTACGGAGTGTATGGATGGTTATAAGCATGATGATGGAATATGTGTCCTGGAATATGAGTTAGTTTCAAGAGGGTCTAACGGTTTTGTGATGATTTTTTATGGGTTCCAGAGAAATTCCAAAGAATCCGGAGCCATTTATCCCAGAAATATCGGAAATCGTAGTTGAAATAGTTGTTGGACTATATATCTGGTATTTCATTGTTTTCATTTTATGAATAAAAATGAAATATTTTTCGTGAACTTTCTATGAACTTATCATGAAATATGGAAGCAAAAAATTAAAAAAATATTTCCGCCAAAAACTGATCTCAACCCTTGTCCCGACACTTGAATAACCGGAATACCTTGACTGCAAAAAAAGAAGGGAAGCAAAATTATCGATTGATTTGTTCAATCATTGTTCGCTTTGATTCCTCTGGTAACTTTTCGCATCCAAGGATTCAAAAAGAAATCAAAACATGTGGACGATGAAATCAATCATCGTTTTCATCATGCTACTTGTACCCTCACTCTGCGATAACCCTCCCAACGACGGATCAACCACTCTCCCTCCGATGCCCGACATGGGATCTCCAGAAGAGTTCTTGAAGGAAGTCAATGAGTACCGAGCAAAGTTTGCAAGAGAGCACCACATTTCGAACATGTACAAGTTGGTGAGTACAAACATAAGGCACTCTTTTGGGAAAAATCACAGTATTTTCCAAACGGGGATAGTCAAACTCCTAATAATTGTTTCACACAGACCTGGTCAAACGAACTCGTTGAAGACCTCAATGGTGATTATATAGGATCCGATAAAGCTAGATTGTTATACAGTGAACGTTACCTCTACATCAGTTCGTATCGAAATCCGGCCGAATCGATAAATGAGAAAATTGGAAAGTTCAAGAATCTAAGTGAAGTTAATGGAAACCGGTACGAACCTGGAACTCCCGTCAATCTCATAAATCCACTTCAAACATTCATTGGTTGCACTCCTGATTGGTTTGATTTTAAGAAAACCTGGATGTTAAAATGTTCGATGGGATTCGGGTGAGAAGGACTTCAAATTGTATCAACTTTTCCTTTTTTTTTCAGCTACACTTTCAACTTTGAACATGCGCAGCCTGGAGTAGCTGGTTCCCAATGTCGACCAAGGTTCAAAGGAGAGAATGGATTGTGTGTTCCAGTGGATCCATCGAAACATACATTCTGGGGAACAAAAGAAGAATTCATGGAAGATGTGAACTATATGAGAAGGAAGTATGCGAAGGAGCTCCATATCCCGAATATGCATCAGTTGGTGGGTCGGAAGATTGTTGGATAATCGGCTACGCGTCACTTGGCAACTTGCCGATTTGCAACTGCGACGTTCCGCAACCAACCATTTCGCGACTTGACATTTCGCAACTGGCTTTGGCAAGTAGAATGAACTTGTACTTCAGCCAAAAAGTAAAACAATTTCCTAGACTTATTTGACGGTCTCAATGTTTACGTTTATCTCATTTCTGGCGTAACCCTTGCCTTCTACGTCTACCTTCTCTTTTAAAGGAGGGTGAAAGGGAGTACGGTAGTCAACATTTTGTAGAATTTTTTGTAGAATTGTCTGCAAACACGCGCTTGCGTACCTGGCATTTTAATTGACGACAATCAGCTTTTTTGGCGATTTTTCAATGGAAAAGTTGACTTTAATAATTTGAAAAAAGTTGAAATTCATCAGAAAATACTGCGCTATCGTATATCTACACACTATTGTACAAAGGGTTTTTTTGACCTCGGGTTTTACGTAATTTTTTTCCTAATTTATAACTTTCCGTTCATTTTGATTTCCTAATTTTTGTTTCCAAAAAAATTTCCATGAGGATCGTAAAAGTTCACGCGATTTTCGACAGAATATCGTCGTTTTTAAAATTATCTCCCATGCTTCCAGGGCGAAAGGTGTAGTCAGTTGGCTCCCGGGATTTTACTAAGCCTGTTTCTTAAAGGGTGTATCCTACGTGCTTCCAGCGTGCTGAGCTTGGGAGGAAGGAGTAGTCAATTGGCTCCCGGGATTTTACTAAGCCTGTTTCTTAAAGGGTGTATCCTACGTGCTTCCAGCGTGCTGAGCTTGGGAGGAAGGAGTAGTCAATTGGCTCCCGGGATTTTACTAAGCCTGTTTCTTAAAGGGTGTATCCTACGTGCTTCCAGCGTGCTGAGCTTGGGAGGAAGGAGTAGTCAATTGGCTCCCGGGATTTTACTAAGCCTGTTTCTTAAAAGGTGTATCCTACGTGCTTCCAGCGTGCTGAGCTTGGGAGGAAGGAGTAGTCAATTGGCTCCCGGGATTTTACTAAGCCTGTTTCTTAAAAGGTGTATCCTACGTGCTTCCAGCGTGCTGAGCTTGGGAGGAAGGAGTAGTCAATTGGCTCCCGGGATTTTACTAAGCCTGTTTCTTAAAGGGTGTATCCTACGTGCTTCCAGCATGCTGAGCTTGGGGGGAAGGTGTAGTCAGTTGGCCCGTGATTTTACTAAGCCTGCTTCACAATTGGTGTAAACAAAACTGAGGAAGAGTTTCGAAAGAATTGCCTCAGAGCGCCATTCTTCTCCCCTTCAAATTCGAATACTGATTGAATTCAGCCCCAAAATATCATCCCTGTTGCGTAAAAGGTCACGGACATTCAGAAGTTTAACACGTTTAATCTGTGGAACTGATGTGAAATGGGAAATCGGATTTCAAAAAAAGTGAAGCAAGTATTTTACATCCGTGATGACCCGGGTCAAAAAAACCTTTTGTACAACAGTGTGTAGAAATACGGTAAACCGAAAATACTAAACAATACTTTCCGTGAAAATAAAAAACAAAAAAGCTCTGTGTGGTTCGAACCCAAGTGAGTCAAAACTGCAACCGCCTGCGCCATTCGACACGCAGCGGTTGCACTAGGAAGTGACATATATAAAAGTTCTGGACTTTGGAACCATCATAACTCAAGAACTAGACATTTTTCATCAATAACACTGTCATTTCATGGTTATTCGTTGTGAATATTTTCACATGAGACATGTTCATTTTTTTCCCTTTCGGCCTCCTTTAAAACACGATTCCCTAGGGCATGACATTTTGTGGGCGGAGCTCTAAAGGCGCATGTCCAATATTTGACATTTTTATTTTTTCCCAATTTCGGATAACTGTAGTTTCGTGAATATGAATGGTTTTGGGCTGATTTTTTTTGGCGACTATAAAACCGTCTTGGCTTTGTGGCGCCAGAATTAGGTTGTGATCAAATCAGTTTTAGCTGGGATATGATGACAAGTTTGCGCTTGACCAAAGTGTGAAAACTGAAAATTTCGAAAATCTGTTCTTAAATATTTTTTAGCTGGCCCACATTTTATAAGTTTACTGTGAAAATTGGTGAATACATGAAACTCGGCGAGGGCTACCAAACAAGCAAAAACTCATCTGAAGTGGAGCAAAACGGAGAATGTAGGCCATAAAACAATGAACAAAATTTTGACGAAAAGGGCGCAAGCGCCGTGTCCAGCATCATATAACACGTCACTGTGCGCTCCATTGATAACCAGTGGCCGCCCCGTTGGAAAACTAGTCCCCCACTGCGAATGTCGTTCTGGGGGACTAGTTTTCCAACGGGGCGGCCAGATCATGTAATGAATTGAAATTGAAGTTTCACCCTTGAATCATATGGCAGATAATATTTGAGAAATAAAACTGGATCAACCGTTCAGGATGAGCCAACCGATAGTTGAGAATCATTGTGGGGATCACTTGCATCACAAAAAACGCAACTGGCGAGCCAAATACTAGCGACGTACTCTACAAAGTGGACCAGAGCGATATCAAAGCTGGGGCACGGGGTCGGGTATTCTCTACCA
>GL379815.1:117066-184837 GCA_000143925.2 Caenorhabditis brenneri
GTCGCGGGAGTTCCGGTTTTTAAGGTCAGGGATTGGCGTTGACCTTCTCAACTAGTCTACCGGGGTCCCTCAACTTTTCAAGATAGAGCGGGCCGGTATTATTCAAACTGACCCGAGCCGCACTGTGTCTAACGGCATATCCACCCAGAATCCAGACTCATGAAGTTCTGAAAGGGGAACCTTCGCGGCAAATGTAAAAGGACATCTTTCAAGTAACGCAACAGAAAGAAATCATTTCAATGGAACGTCCCCGTCAAGGGCGATAAGCTCCCTGGTGCTATCAGAGGCCTATATATGTATTCAAATGGAGAATTTTTTGTCCAAACATCCAACTCCAAGATCATACCGTGAAGGAACAAGATAATTTGGCGTGAAGGTCCAAGAAAACAAAAAACATTCAAAACTGGACCTAAAAAAAAACCAATGGAAGCTTCATATGGCACGTCAAAGCGCGCCACATTGATGAAAAGTGGCCGAATCGTTAGAAATCTAGTACCCCACTGCGAATGTCGTTCTGGGGGACTAGTTTTCCAACGGGGCGGCCACTGATCATCAATGGAGCGCGCAGTGACGTGCTATATGAAGCTAATAGTTGTTTTTGACTAGTTGCGAAATGTCAAGTTGCGAAATGGAAATCGACGTTAGTTGCAAAACGTCACTTTTGCAAATTGGCAAGTTGCGAAGTGACGCGAAGCCGGATAGTCAATAATATCTGCTTCATTTTCAGGCTTGGAATGAGTCCCTTGTTGAAGTTCTCAAGTCTCTTGATTTGAAGATAGGCTCGGTTGGCATTTTTCAAGTTTCAAGTGAATACCTTTCCTCAAGCGATTCCTCCTGGGATGGATTCGGAAACAACTGGAGAATCACTGAGCTAGTGTCATTCTCTGCTGCAGTCGTTGCGATTGACGAGGATGTTCATTCAAAATCCGTTTTGAATCGGAAAATCAAGGGAAAGGAAGAGAATATAGATACCGACGAGATGATTCATCCACTTCAAACGTCAATTGGATGTATGAAGAAGGAACGAGAGAAAAATGGCGAGAAGTACGTTTTGACTGCGTGCTTACTTGGAAATATGTGAGTTTTCTGTTGTTGAAGTCGTCGAAAAATGAGCAACGTGTATTTACAGGGGTCAATGGCCAACTGACTTCAAACTCGATGCAAACTCGAAAAAGATCCCGGGATCCGAGTGTATGGATGGTTATGTGAATGATGATGGGTTGTGTGTCCTGGCACCCCCGATGTAAGTTACCTTACAGGCGAAGTGGCATAGAAATTAGTTACAGGACCACCCCAAGACCAACTGAAGCTCACACATCACCAAAGGATAGAGCAACAGAAGCAGTTCCAGCAATTCCAAAAAATCCAGATGCATTAGATGAGAAGGAGAAGGAAGGAGCTTCTGTGGAGAAGGATGCAGAATTGAAACCGGGACAAGAGGCATTGGAGTCATCATCAGTCACTACTAGAAATTACTCGTATGGATTATTGATCTTGATGTTTATCTGTCTTCTTTTTTGAATAAATGAAGTTTTATGAATTTTTACTGAGAGTCAATAATCTACTCGGTCGTCGCCCGCAACTTTTGGTCAGAAGTTAGGGGTATACAGGTTCTGATCGGCTTTCGGTCAGGTTTTGGTCAAAAGTTGACTGCTCCCGGTCGTCGCCGGCAACTTCCGGTCGGAAGTTAGGAGGTCTACAGGTTCTGATCGGACTTCGCTCAGGTTTTGGTCAGATTTTGACTGTTCTCGGCCGTCGCCGGCAACTTTCGGTCGGAAGTTAGGAGGTGTACAGGTTCTGAACGGACTTCGGTCAAGTTTTGGTCAGAAGTTGACTGCTTTCGGCCGTCGCCGGCGACTTCTGGTCAGAAGTTGAAGGGTCTACAGGTTCTGATCGGACTTCAGTCAGCTTTTGGTCAGAAGCTAATAGGAAGACAGAGCATCGTCTTCAGTCAGACTTTGTTGAAAAAAATAGGAAACTAATTGTTGGGTGAAATTAATTTTTGTTCAGATATTCTAAGCTTGTGCATAATCTAGTTGGCTACTATACGCGAAGGAAGCTATGTTTTTGTAGCACTTCGGTATTGCAAAACCTCACTGAAGGAGAAAACATTTTGCAAACTGACTTTTTAGCTTAAATATTAATCGAAAAGGCTTTTCCTGGTTTTTTTAACTTTCAAAGGACTACAGCTTTTACTCGATCGTACTGCAATTTGTCTTTTTGTCAAACTGGGAACCACGTATTTTTTTGCAAAAAAAATTGGGGTTTTCCATTGCTATGGTTTTTTTTTTTTGAGAAAAAAATAATTTTTATTTGTTTTCACTGTGAAAATCCAGGCATTTTTAATGCTTTTGGAATTTTTCATGGGAATTCCCCATTTTGCTGCCTTTTTTTTCGGGAACGATGCTCCGCAAACCCCTTTGCGCGGTGTTTATTTTGGGACTTTGTAATTTTTTTCTCTCGATTTTCACAACAATTTCTTTTGTTTTTCATGTTTTTCCGCAGTATTTTTCATTAAAACTTCATGACGGTTGACAGAAAAACGTTTTGAAACGATTATTTCGCTAAGAGAAACTATTTTCGCCAAAAAATTGCCCGAAATTTCTTTTAAAAAACTTATGATGCAAATTTCGAACTTTCTCATTTCATTTTCGAAACGAACTGATACAGATACATTGTATTTCAGGTGGACTTTAACAGGTAATAAGTAAGTTTTGTTTGTTTCGAAAATGAAAAAAAAAGTTGCAAATTGTAATTGTAAGACTTTAGCCTTTTTTATGGCGAAGTGCGGAAATGCAAAATATGAAATAGCGCAAGTTTTTGACAACAATTTCTTTTTTTCTCACTCTCTTTTCCCATTTTCAAAACGAGCTAATAATTTGTATTTCAGGTGGATTTAACAGGTAATAGGTAAGTTTTGTTCGTTTTGAAAATGGAAAAAAAGAGTGGGAAAGAATGACATTGCTGTCAAAAACTTGCGCTATTTCATATTTTGCATTTCCGCACTTCGCCATTAAAAATGTTAAATTCTACAAGTTTAAAACTTATATTTTTCGGGATAATTTACTTTCAACCGTCATTACGTTCTATGACTAGTATTGAGAAATAACATGAGCATCACAAGAAAAATCGAAAGAGAAAGACAATGAGAAGAGGAAGTAAACAATACCACACAAAAACACGAACATATTAGGCTATTCTAGGGTTTAATGATTGAAAAATCATCCAATGATTGATCTACCGATGATACTATTCAAGAGGAAGCCCCTGGGAAGAGCTTAACCTTGTCGGATCTTGGTCGGACTTTGGTCTGATCTTGGTCGACTTTATCATATTTCCAAACCTCCATCTGACCAACATCCGACAAGAAGCTGCCCAACGTCCGACCAAAAGTTGCCAGCGACGACCGAGTAGCTTTCCAAATCGATGGTCTCACTGCAAAAGAAATTTTGCGCTTGAAGTTATAGCCCCCTACTTCTAGACACGCGGAACAAAGTTCAAAAATTGATTTTCACTGCTTCTTCCGTCTAAAACCAAGTGACCCTTGCTCCAACCCGTGAATGACCGGAGCATAAAAAAAGAAAAAAAGAGAGGAACAAAATTATCGATCGATTTTTCAATCATTGTTCGCTTTGATTCCTCTGGTAACTGGTTTCATCCAAGGATTCATAAACAAATCAAAAGATGTGGACGATGAAACCAATCATCGTTTTCTTCATGATGTTCGTCCCCTCACTCTGCGACGATCCTCCGGAACGAGACTGGAATTCTCCCGAAGAATTTTTGAAAGACGTGAATGAGTATCGAGCAAGATATGCAAGAGAGAGAAATGTTCCGAATATGTACAAATTGGTGAGTATTAGTGAGTTAATAGTCGAATCTTAACGATTCGTTTTACAGTTCTGGTCGAACGAACTTGTCGAGTACATCAAATTACCGATCGATTATAATAACCTTCGGCGAGATTTTGACGGATATCGTCCATTTCTTCTTGATCGCTATACTAATTCGACAAATTCAATCGTCAGCAATTTTACCCGATTTGAAAAAAACTATGGTTATTTTGATTCAAACTATTTTCCTCGGGGATTATTGTCAATTTTTACTGCTTATAAGGAACTTCTCAATCCGCTTCAAGCATTCATCGGATGTTCAGCAGTGAAAAGAAGACAAGATTGGAGACAAGAATGTGCAATGGGACCCTCGTAAGTGTCACCGAAAAAAAATTTTTGAACTATACTTCTTTAAGTTATGTCATCAATTTCTATTATGCTAACCCTGGGGAAGCTGGTTCCCGGTGCCCACCAAGGTTCAAAGGAGAGGATGGTCTGTGTGTTCCAGTGGATCCTTCGAAACATACATTCTGGGGAACTGAAGAAGGACTACTGGAGGATGTGAACTATATGAGGAGGAAGTATGCAAAGGAGTTTGGGATTCCAAATATGCATCAATTGGTGGGTCATTGAACGTCTAACTAGGGAGTGGACTGGACTTTCAGTAAGCCGGTGGCGCTGCCTACGGCTCACCTCCTTTTTGTTCGTCGCTGCGCTCCTCAATGGGGGGGGGTTAGATTGCCACGCTGAAAATCATTTTTAATCTTTGGGCAGTGATGTGCCTAAGCCTCCTTCTAGAGAAGTAAACTCGGAATATTTCAAGTTCCCGCCATAAGTTTCGAAAATTCAAACTCCCGCCAAAATTTTCAAAATTTGAATTCCCGCCAAAAGTTTTTAAAAAGTCAATATCACGCCGAAAGTTTTAAAAGTTTGAATTCCCGCCAAAATTTTCAAAATTTGAGTTCCCGTCAAAAATTACACGTTTTGAAGCTTCTGGAAGGTATAACATCAAACTAGACTAGACTAGAAACTAGAGCAAACTCACCATGAGATCAAAAATCTTGCAAAAAAAATTACTTAGAAAGGTTTATCACCAGCTTCTCCATTTCCAGACTTGGAATGAGTCTCTCGTTGAAATTATCAAAAACCTTAATATGGATTCCAATTATATTGATAACAGTGATATCTCACACTTCCCGGCAGATAACTCCTCTTCTTGGGATGGATTCGCAAAGTTCTGGAGACTCACTGAACTTCGGTCATTTTTCGCAGCGCTCGGTTCAATCGATGATTCAGTACACCTTCATTTGATAAACCATTATCCGCAAAGAGGCATGGAGATAAGGGGCAATTCTGAAGTCTGTGAGCCAGTAGAGCTCTTTCATCCACTGCAGACATCAATCGGATGCATGAGAAAAGAGCGAACTAAATATGGGCAAAAATGGGAGCTGGTGGTGTGCTTAACTGGAAACATGTAAGTTTGAAATTTGATTTTTTTTTAGTTTTTTGAACTGTTTGCAGGGGTCAATGGCCATCTTTCTATCTGATGCAGTTTGATGCCAACTCGACAAAGATCCCTGGATCCGAGTGTATGGATGGTTTCGTGAATGATGATGGATTGTGTGTCTTGGCAACACCGACGTAAGTTGCCTTAGTGGCGAAGTGGCATAGAAATTAGTTGCAGGACTACCCCAGGACCAACTGAAGCTCACACTTTGCCGAAGGATGGGACAACAGAAGCAGTTCCAGCGATTCCTAAGAAACCAGATGCATCAGAAGAGAAGGAGAAGGAAGGAGTGTCTGTGGGAGAGGATGCAGAATTGGAACCGGGACAGGAGGCATTGGAGTCATCAGTTACTACTAGAATTTACTCGTACGGGCCATGGATCTTAATGATTATTTGTCTTCTTTTTTGAATAAATGAATTTTTATGAATTTTTACTGAGAATCAATAATCTAGCTTTCCAAATTAATGGTCTCGCTGCAAAATAAATTCTAGACACGTGGAACAAAATTCAAAAATAGATTTCGACTATTTGTTCCGCCAAAAACAAATTGACCCTTGCTCCAAACCGTGAATGACCGGAGCATTAAAATTTGAAAAAAAGAGAGAAACGAAATTATCGATCGATTTTTGAATCATTGTTCGCTTTGATTCCTCTGGTAACTGTTCCCATCCAAGGGTTCATAAAGAAATCAAAACCTGTGGACAATGAAATCATTTATCGTTTTCATCATGCTACTTGTACCCTCACTCTGTGATGACCCTCCTAACGACGTACCATCAACTCTCCCTCCGACACCCGACTTGGGATCTCCAGAAGAGTTCTTGAAGGAAGTCAATGAGTACCGAGCAAAGCTCGCAAAGGAGCACAGGGTTCCGAACATGTACAAACTGGTGGGTCCACAACAGGCATTCTAAAAGGGAGGAATCGCTTCAAAATATATCTTTTTTACAATAATCGAAAGCGTAGCACGCAGCTCTCGCTGCCTGCGTCTGGTCAACAACGCAAATTTTATGGCAATCTGCATGAAAGACAGTTCTGGCCGAAGATCCGTCAACTCGGCCAAGCTGCGTCTCACCACAAAAAAAACTTGTGCTACCGTAAGGAGTAAGTTTCTACCATAAGATTTTATGTATCAAATTTATCGTATTTCACTCTTTTTATCAGGTTTTTTGAGGAAAATAAGGAACTAATCGTTGAAAATCGATGAATTTGATACATTTTTTCAGTAAAATCTTATAGTAGGAGTTTACTTACTACGGTTGCTTTCTTTTTTGCTGTGTCTTGAGCCCCGGGCGTGATATCGGGTGCTACCCACGCCCAGAGCTTCAAACCTAGAATCGGCGCTTGAATCACTCCATTCCAAATGCTGCTGAATCAAACATTTCTTTTAGGTCTGGTCAAACGAATTTGTCGAAAAACTCAACCCTAAATCAAACGCAGCAAAATTGATGGACTCGTTCCGTGAATTCACCATCCATTCATATCGAAATCCGGCTGGATTTATTGATTCTAAATTTGGAAAGTTCAAGAATCTAAGTGAAATTCTAATGAACCTATCCAAAATTGGATACCCCGTCGAACTTATAAATCCACTTCAAACATTCATTGGTTGTACTCCTGTATGGATTTTTTGGGAGGAAGTGTGGATATTAAAATGTGTGATGGGACTTGGGTGAGAAGGACTTCAAATGGTATCAACTTTGGCTATTTGTTACAGGGAACACCTCCACTTCCAGTACGTTGATCCTGGAACAGCTTGTTCCCAGAGCTCCCCGAGATTCAGAGAAGAGAATGGATTGTGTGTTCCAAAGGACCCATCGAAACATACATTCTGGGGAACTGAAGAAGGATTACTGGAGGATGTGAATTATATGAGAAGGAAGTTTGCCAAAAAGTTTGGAATCTCGAATATGCATCAGTTGGTTGGTTAAGAAATGTTGAGCAAAACAATTTTCTCTTCTTTATTTTCAGATATGGAATGAATCTCTCGTTGAGATTTTGGAACCTCTCGATTTGCAGGTAGGTTTGGTCCACTCTATTTTCTTTGGATTCCTTTCCTCAAACGATTCGTCTTGGGAAGGATTCGGAAAACACTGGAGAATCACTGATAAACTACCATCATTTTCTGCTGCAGTCGTTGCGATTAACGAGGCTGTTTATGCAGAGCTCTTTGACCAGAAGCTACCGTGGGACGATCAGAAATTATTAATAAGGGGGAAAGAAGAGAGTACTGCTGTAGAAGAGTTGGTTCATCCATTGCAAACATCAATTGGATGTATGAAGAAGGAAGTAGACAGTTATGGCAGGAAGATCATTATGACTCCGTGCTTACTTGGAAATATGTAGGTTTTTTTGTTGTTGAATTCGTTGTGGTTCAAGCATTTTCTCTTTCCAGGGGTCAATGGCCATCTGACTGGAAGTTAGATGTCAACTCGAAGAAAATTCCAGGATCAGAGTGTATGGATGGTTATGTGAATGATGATGGATTGTGCTCTATCCCACTACCAACGTAAGTTTCGAACATTTTTAAATTGAAGATTACCTTAATTTCCTCCAGAACAACATCAAACCCAGTGCCAAGTGTTCCAAAGAAGCCGGAGGTAACGGCAGCACCTGCCAAAAAACCAGAAGCAATGGAATCTGAGCAAGAGGAGGAGGAGTCGTCATCTACCACTAAACTCTCATATGGGTTGTGGATCATTTACTTGTTTCTCTTTTTTTTCTGAATAGATATGAATGATTTTTGATGATTTTTCCCTGAACTTCTCTTGAAAATTTCCGTCAAAAACTGATCGACCCTTGTCCCAACACGCGAATAACCGGAACATCAAATTTTGAAAAAAAATTCAAAAAATTATTGATTGATTTCTTAATCATTGTTTGCTTTGATTACACTGCTTGTTGGATCAATAATAGAATTCGTAAAGAAGTCAAAAAAAATCTGACAATGAAAATAATCATCATCCTCGTCATGCTACTCGTTCCCTCACACTGCGACGACACTTCCGACGACTACGACTACGGACCTCCTACTGACCTTCCGGTAACCGACTGGGGATCACCAGAAGAGTTCTTGAAGGAAGTCAATGACTACCGAGCGAAATATGCAAAAGAAAACAGGATTCCGAACATGTACAAGCTGGTGAGTATAAACATAAGGCACTCTTTTGGAAAAAATCACAGTATTTTCCAAACGGGAATACTCAAACTCCTAATAATTGTTTTACACAGGCCTTCTCAGACGAAATTGTTGAACAGGTGATACTCGAAGCCGAATTATCGCGTAGAGGAGAAATACGTAACAAGAAAGCAAGACTGGCCTACGGTTTTTGGTCACTCCGCATGGATTCTTATCGAAATCCGGTTGCACTGATAAATGCTGAAATAGAAAAGGCCAAGAATCTAAGTGATCCTAGTGAGATAAGACGCACACACATCGAACTCATAAAGCCATCTAAAACATTCATTGGGTGTAATATGGATTGGGGTCTAGCTTGTGGGATGGCATTTGGGTGAGAAAGACTTCAAATCATAACAACTTTGGCTTTTTTTCTCATTTTGGCAATTTTTTTCAGAGGCCCTATACCTGCTGATTCTGGAGAAGCTGGCTCCCAATGTCGACCTAGATTCAAAGGAGAGAATGGTCTGTGCGTTCCTGTGGATCCATCGAAACATACATTCTGGGGAACTGAAGAAGGATTTATGGAAGACGTGAATTATATGAGAAGGAAGTATGCCAAGAAGTTTGGAATTCCGAATATGCATCAGTTGGTGAGTCACAAGATAGCTCAGTAGGTGCTACCCCGCATCAAAGCTGGCTCCATTAGAACTCATCTATTATTAGTCGGTCGAAACCGGCCCAAATGAGTTCAAGTGATGACTAACGAGGGAAGTACTTGGCGGAGCAGCTTAAGAACCTTCAAATTTGTGGGTAGACTAATTCGGCCCTGTTGAATCCATTTCTGGAATAAAATTCGGAAATGTCCTTCTGTGAGCAGCACTTTGAGCTCCAACTGAGGGCGCGCTGGCGAACAGTGTACGTCCTCTTCACCCTTGGAAAAATGTCGAGGTGTGGCGCAGTGGCAGTGGGCGCGTGTGCTGTGCGAGAGGGTGTGGGGTCGGTAAACTTTTTTTGAATTTTTTTTTATTTTCGACCGTCTCTAAAGCATTCTAGATCAGGTTTTACAACGTTTTGAATTTCTTGCGTTCATTTATACACCAATACGAATGTTTTTCGATCAAAATTTTGAAGGTTTTTTTTCTTAACCCAGGACCCTTTTTGACCATAAGGAAATTTTTTTCCAAAAAATATTTTTTTTTCAAAATGATTTATTATCGTCAAGCGTTCAAAAAAGTTCTCTAACTACCAGTCAGGTATGCTAGCGTCATGAAAAGCAGCGCCTGAAGTATCTTCTGCAGTGGTCTTCCTAATCACCCTATGGGGTGTTTACTGATGATCAGTGTGTGTTCCCGGGAAACTCATTCCCGGGAATTTACGGGAATGAGTCTTGTCCCGTCCCGTCCCGGGATATCCCGGGACGGGACTTTTTTTCAGCTCGAAATTAATTTGCCAACAGTTTTCCGTCGGAAATCGTTGTTTCGAAAGGTGGATAGCTCGAATTACCCTAATTTCGTCTTCTTTCTCTGTGTCTCTAACATTACACTGCGCGAGTGGTGCATTTTCTTAAACTTGCTAGTCGCGATCTTGCCCTTTTTAATAATTTTTCGGGTTTTGTTGAATTCCAAATGTGTTTTCTTGCTTTTTTTCAGACATTACCCACTAATTTCATAAAACAAAAAATGTATCCTCACGGGATTCCCGTTCTGTCCCGTCCCGTCCCACCCCGACCAGATTTCCCGGTTCTTGTCCCGGGTACCCGGGACAAGAACCGGGTTCCCGGTCCCGTCCCGTCCCACACCCTCTCGCACAGTACACGCGCCAACTGCCACTGCGCCACACCTCGACATTTTACCAAGGGTGGAGAGGACGTAGACTATTCGTCAGCGCGCCCCCAGTTGGAGCTCAAAGTGCTGCTCACAGAAGGATGATTCCGAATTTCATTTCAGAAAAAATGGATTCAGCAGGGTCGAATTAGTCTACCCACAAATCTGTGGAAGGTTCTTAAGCTGCTCCGCCAAGTACCTCCCTTGTAAGTGCTGGACACACAAGTAGGCATACAGTTAAATCTTGTATATAGAAGAGATACGACCAGTCCTAATACGGGGTAGCACCATTCCAGTGATAAACTCTGTCTTTTCTTCATTTACAGACTTGGAATGAAACCC
This sequence comes from Caenorhabditis brenneri, assembly GCA_000143925.2. Lineage (NCBI taxonomy): Eukaryota > Metazoa > Nematoda > Chromadorea > Rhabditida > Rhabditidae > Caenorhabditis > Caenorhabditis brenneri. Next base: position 127,694 of record GL379815.1, read on the forward strand.
TTCTTGAAGCTCTCAAAACTCTTGATTGGGACGATGGTTCTACTGGCTGGACGCTCTGGACGGGTTGGGACGGCTACGAAACACGTTGGAGAATTGCAGAAATAGACACATTTTTTGATGCTGTCACTGCTATTGATGACGCAGTTCAAGACGAACTCGTTTCAAATATCCGACATCGAAAAACAAAGTTTAGAGGAGAATGGAGAAGTGTTTCCCCATTGGAGCTGATTCATCCACTCCAAACATCAGTTGCATGCACAAAAGTAGTAAAAATGATTTACCTTGGTGGGGATTTCTATTTCATCTCAACAACATGTTTGATTGGAGATATGTGAGTTTTTCTTCAAATTTATTGAAATTTGAGCACTTTCTTTTTTCAGGGGATCCAAATAGGAGTTTGATGTGAACTCCAAAAAAGAACCAGGATCCGAGTGTATGGATGGTTATGCCAATGATGATGGATTGTGTGTTGTGGCACCACCGACGTGAGCTTTTTTAGGAGTAGACTAATGGAATCGATCAGGGGTGTGCGAAAATAGGTTCTCCACGTGGGTAAAAAATTGCGGGTGCCCGTTGCCCGCCCGGGTAAGTCGTTACCCGCTTTTATCCGTACGCAGTTTGCGCGTCGCGGTGTATGCGGACAAATCGCCGTACTTCACGCGCATACAAATAAAAGTTTTATATTAATTCTCGAAATTCATTGTAATTATACATAAAAGCATTCAGATTTTTATCAAATGGACCAAAACTCGTCAAACAGCAGTAGTTCCGATGCCAGAGCATCAGAAAACTCTGTTAAAATTTAGAATTGAATATATATTTTAAGATTAATATAAAATTGTTATTTGTCTGCGCGTGAAGTATGGCGATTTGTCCGCATACACCGCGACGCGCAGATTGCGGACGGGTAAAAGCGGGTATTCGATTACCCGCCCGGGCGGGCAACATTTTACCCAAATGGAGAGCCTATGCGAAAAATTTTCTAAAAATTCATTTTTTTCGCCCTGAAAAATTCGAAAAAAAAATGTTTTTCAATTTTTTTCGGTCGGAAATTTTCGAAAAAAAAATTTCGAAAGTTTTCTTAATTTTTTTCTCGCACAGCCTTGGTAATGATGATAATTTGTTCCAGTAGAGCACCCCCACCAGTTCAAAACGTTCCAAAAAAGCCAGAGGTCTCGCGAGCACCGGAATCTGAGCAAGAGGAGGAGGCGGAGTCGTCATCTACCGCTGAATTGTCATGCGGACTTTGGATCTTGTACTTTATTGTCTTCTTTTTCTGAGTAGACATGAATGATTTTTGGTGAACGGTTTCTAAGCGGTACTACAGAAGCGCGGAGCTAGAAGAGACGCAGAGAACGAGAGCGTCTAGCTGTTTGCGTCTCTCACCCCTAGATCTTTTCATGAGAGACGCAGAGAAACTATACACTACAAAGACAACAAAAGCGCGGAACTAGAAGAGACGCAGACGGCGAGAGCGTCTAGCTGTCTGCGTCTCGCACCCCTCCCTCGCTTCACGAGAGACGCAGAGAAACGACAACCTAAAAATGTTACAAAAACGGTGGAGCTAGAACAGACGCAGAGAACGAGACTGTCTAGCTGTCTGCGTCTCTCACCCCTCACTCTCTTCATGAGAGACGCAGAGAAACTATACACTACGAAGACAACTGAAGCGCGGAGCTCAGAGAGACCCAGGCAGCGAGGCTGTCTAGCTGTCTACGTCTCTCACCCCTACCGCTCTTCATGAGAGACGCAGAGAAAGTACAGACTGAAGATGTCTCAGACACGCGGGACTAGAAGAGACGCAGATGCCAAGAGTGTCTAGCTGTCTGCGTCTCTCACCTTTCCCTCTCTCTCCCTGTAAACTAAAAAGACTGCAAAACAAGCAATTCATTTCCACATGAAAAAAAATCAATATTTACACATTACAGCACTTCTTTTTGACGTCCTCAGTGCTTGGCATACTCGGCATGATGGTACCGATTCCACCGTATACTGGCGCATTTCCGGAGACACCGTACTTACTGGAGACCGATTTGAAGACGTCGGTTAGCAGAGTTTTGAGAGCCTCTTCGACGTTGGTACTGTCCAGAGCGGAGGTTTCTGGAAAATGAGGATGTTTGTCCGGATGTCCGGGTGTCTGTGTGTCTGTTTGTGTGATGTCCGGATGTCTGGATGTCCAGATGTCCAATAACCTGTCTGTACGAAAATCTGGATGCCTGGGTGTCTGAATGTTTGTCTGTTTGTCTGTCCGGATGTCCAGATGTCCTTTTTTCAGATATACAGGTTTCCAGATATACAGGTGCCCGAACATCTAGATATCCTGATGTAGGTCTGTCCGGATCTCTGGATGTCCGGATGACCAAGAGTCTGTCTGTACGAATACCTAGATGTCCGGATATCCGGATTCTTGTCTGTCTGTGTGTGTGTGTCTGTCCGGATGTCCAAATGTCCATCTGTCTGCCCGGATGTCCAGATGTCCATCTGTCTGTCCGGATGTCCAGATGTCCATCTGTCTGTCCGGATGTCCAGATGTCCATTTGTCTGCCCGGATGTCCAGATGTCCATCTGTCTGTCCGGATGTCCAGATGTCCATCTGTCTGTCCGGATGTCCAGATGCCTATCTGTCTGTGCGGATATCCAAATGCCTATCTGTCTGTCCGGATGTCCAAATGTCTGTATGTCTGGATATCCGGATATCCAGGTGTCCCAACACCTAGATATCCTGATGTAGGTCTGTCCGGATGTCTGGATGTCCAGATGTCCAAGAATCTGTCTGTAAAAACCTCTGGATGTCCGGATATCCTGATTCTTGTCTGTCTGTGTGTCTGTCTGTCCGGATGTCCAGATGTCCAGATGTCTGTCTGTCTGTCCGGATGTCTGGATGTCTATCTGTCTGTCCGGATATTTCTCCATACCGATGCCCTGATGACCGAACATCTAGATATCCCAAGGATGTCCATATGTCTATCCGGGTGTCCAGATGTCCAGATGTCCAAACATTTTTCTTTCAAAATAATTGTCTGTCTGTTTGTCAGGATATCCGGAAATCCGGATGTCTACCTGTCCGTCTGCCTGCCTGCCTGCCTGCCTGCTTGCCTGTCTGTCTGTCTGTCTGTCTGTCCATCTGTACATCTGTCTGTCTGTCTGTCTGTCCCTCCCCATATCCGGATATCCACCCCCCTTAACTCACCAATGAACAACAGCTGATTTCTCTCAGCAAACACGCGTGCCTCATCCGTTGGGACTGCTCTCAACTGTCTCAAATCACACTTATTGCCCACCAACATGACCACAATGTCCGGTTGATCCGCATGATCCCTGAGCTCTTTCAACCATCTGCCGACGTTTTCGAATGACTGATGTTTGGCGATGTCATAGACCACAAGGACCCCCAGACACCCCCGATAGTAGGCGGCGGTGATGGCACGGAAACGTTCCTGACCGGCAGTGTCCCAAATGGTTGCTTTGACTTTTTTGCCCTCGATCTGGAAAAATCGGTATTTTACGAAGTTTTGGTGTCCTGGCGCTTTTCTAGTGCCTTGGCGCTTTTTTGGTGTCATGGCGCTTTTCTGGTGTCATGGCGCTTTTCTGGTGTCTTTGCGCATTTTTTGATACTTGGCGTGATTCTGGTGCCTTGACGTTTTTCTGTTGACTCGACGCGATTCCCCTGCCTCTGCGAGTTTTTGGTTACCTGACGCATTTTTTGATACTTGGCGTGATTCTGGTGGCTTTGCGCATTTTTGGATGACTGGCGCTTTTTTTGTGCCTTGGCGCATTTCAGAAAATTCAGAATTCTAGGCGCATATCTGGTGTCTTGGCACACTTCTGGCTACCTGACGCGTTTTTGGATACTTGACGCATTTCTCGTGTTTTAGCGCATTTTTGGTGTCTTGGTGTACATCTAGTACTTCTGCGGGTTGTTGGTCTTTTTCTCCTATTTTTGACTCCTTACGCATTTTTTGTGCTTTGACGCGTTTCTGGTGCTTTGGCCCATTCTCAGCGTCTTGACGCATTTTTGGGGCAAAAAGAACTCACCTCCATGCTCCTCGTGGCAAATTCCACTCCAATTGTCGATTTCGTTTCCAAATCGAATGTATTTTTGGTGAAACGAGACAGTAAGTTTGACTTTCCGACTCCGGAGTCACCGATTAGAACCACTGAAAAATGAATATTAGGCTAACATCAAAAACTTTCTCAAAATGAAAAAATTTCATATTCTTGGGTCCCGCCACGAAAATTTCAAACTTACGCTTGAACAAATAATCGTACTCCTCATCCCGTCCTGGAGCCATTTTTGATGTGTTGGAACTAGAAAAAATGATTTGATGCAAGTGCGCTCCACGGAAAAAATTAAACGAGTTTTGGCGGGAATTCAAATTCTTGAAATTTTTGCGAATTCCAAAAAGCGTAACCTATTTTGAAACTGAGGCTTAAAAATGGAAAAAAAAAAACCAAATTTTTAATAAAGAAATTGTTTCTATACTAAAAAAAAAAGAGAATGGTGACCATGAAAAGGGGAGCGTCTGTGCTTCTTTCCCTTTTATCAACAAAGGAGGGTTAGTCACCTGCAAGCGCAATATTAAAAAAGGAGAGGAGAACGAGAGAAAGGTTGTGAAATACACGGGGTCTTATCAGGTACATAGGGATGTTTACTCTTGAGGGGAAAGGGAGGTGTCACCTTTTCCTTTTTTTTTTGTATTTCGAAATAATATATGTTATAGTTAGGAATTGAAATTTTTTGTGATAAATGTTGTTGTTATTTCCAATTTGCCTATGAGAAAATATTTTGAACTTAAAGGGGAGCTCTCATGCATAGGGAAATTTTGAGGGGAAAAAAGGGTACAGTCTTTTGAAGGCAGGCAGGGTCGGTGCGCTTTCTCGGCCGCATAGCGCAGTCGGTAACGATCTTGGTAATCTGTCAGTCCGGTTCGAACCCACCAGATGTACTTATATTTGTAATTTCAGAGAAAATTTTTTTTTTGAGTTCCCCTTTTTTTCAATTACTTTATTGAATGATTAATCTAGACAAAATAAAAAATTAGTAACTCATCACATAAAAAACTTCAATTACGGTCAATAAGCAACTATTTTTTCTTCCAAAAAGCGATTTTCTCCAATAGCTCCTTCCCGAATGACTGCTTCGTTGGAGTAGTCGGAGTGGTGGGGGCGTGTTCGACGGATCCCCTTCTGGTTCCTTCTACCAAGAGGAACTCGTTTCCCTGAAACAGTTACCCTACAGTAATTCATAAGAACCTGCACATCAAACTCGTTGAACTGATCTAGCTTCAAGTTAACCTGCACATCAAACTTTTTTTTCAAGGCCTACAGTACTTCCTGAGAACAACCTGCACATCAAACTCAAAACTTACAGTACCCCGAGACAACCTGCACATCTAACTAAGAAAAACTCACATCAAATCCATCCAAGTCAGCAGCAAACGGATTGCTAAATCTCCGCTCCCATTTGTCGGATTCTTTCTCAAATGCATGAGGATTGTACATCTGTTTCAAGTCGTCTGAAAATATAATTATTGATTTGTCTAAGAATTTATAGCTTGTAGTTTTTGTAGTTTGTAGTCAACAACTCACGCAAATCTCTTCTATCCGAATGCATGAACAAGTCGAATCTGACCAGAAGGCATGCCGGACCTGCACATTGGTTGGATGGAGTACGCAAGGTGACGAAACGGTAACCTGGAACAAATTAGGAATATGATATTCTGATTCAGCTCGTCGAGACGCTTCGAATGAGTATAATCATGCCTAGGTTTGGAAAATTTTTGATTTTTACCTCAATTCGCGCTCTATTGAGAATTGTAGATCAAAAACATAAAATGGACCATATCTCGGTCAATTTTCGTCCAATCCTTACGAAAATCAGGTGTCCAAAATCAGCTCGTCAAATCGGTTTGAATGAGTATAATCATGACTAGGATTGGGAAAAAAGTATTTTTGGGTCTCGACACGAAAAATCAACAAAAATAAATTGTTTCCAAGTGTAGTCATGGTTACTCGAACCGCCGTGATTTGCTGATGCTGATTCGAATGCACTATTTTTCATTGAGATCCGATCAAAATTGACTGAGATACGGTTGATTTTGTATTTTCGTGGCGAGACCCAAATTTTCAAAAATCGTCTAACTTATTCAACCCCAGTCATGATTACACTCATTCGAACCGCCTTAACTTGCTGATTCTAAGCCCTAGTTTTCAATGCGTTCCGATCAAAATAGGCCGAGTTACGGTTGGTTTTGAATTTTCGTGGCGAGACCCAAATTTTCAAAAATCGTCAAATTTATTCAACCCCAGTCATGATTATACTCATTCAAACCGTCTTAACTTGCTGATTTCAAATATACAATTTTCATTGAGATCAGATCGAAATTGAGCGGAATACAATAGATTTTGAATTTTCGTGGCATGACCCAAAAATAATTTTTTTTTCCAAACCTTGCCATTATTAAACTCATTCGAACCGGTTCGATGAGCTGGTTTTTGACATCTATTTTTCATAAAGATTGGACGAAAATTGACCGATTTATGGTCCATTTTATGTTTTTGATCTACAATTCTCAATAGAGCGCGGTTTGAAGTAAAAATCAAAATTTTCTAAACCTAGTCATGATTATACTCGTTCGAACCGTCTTAACGCGCTGATTTCAAATATTTCACTCTCAAAACTCCTACTGTACCCACCATTATTCATCGTATCGACATGCAGGACCCTCTGTGCAAAGACGCTTCCATTCTCATTATGCACATTAAACTGGATGAAAGACAAGTCGTTCAACATGACCTTATCGAAACTGTACACGTGTCTCTCGTAATTCGTGACAAAAGAGGTCTCCTCCCGAGTACGACGTCTACAACTGTTCTCAAATCTAGAGGAACTGGAGATAGAGGGTGCAGAGATGTCCTCCTTGGATATTTGTTCAGGAACATCGAACAGTCGGACAGATACCGTACTCCGACGACGGTATTTGTCAGAATTAACGGCTGTTAGAAAGTAGGAGGCGATGACCTGAAAAATTTTTATTCTGAGCAATTGTTGTGTATTTTCGTCATAACTCGCTTAGTTTTTGTCGGAGAGCTTTCAAAACTGTACCATTCGGATCAGCAAGTCAAGACGGTTCGAATGAGTATAATCATGAATAGGTTTGGAAAATTTTCAAATTTTCGTGTCAGGACCCAAAATTCTAATTTTTAAAATTTTTTCAAACCTAGTCATGATTATGCTTAGTCGAACCGCTTTGACGCGCTGATTTTGATTATCTATTTTTCATAAGGATTGGAAGAAAATTGACCGAGATATGGTTCATTTTATGTTTTTGATCTACAATTCTCAATGGAGCGCGGTTTGAGGTAAAAATCAAAATTTTCCAAACCTAGCCATGATAATACTCATTCAAACCGTCTTGACTTGCTGATTTCAGAAAAATAGTTTTTATCGCTCTCTGTCAAAAACACGCCGAATTACGGGTGTTTTACAATTTTCGTGGTGGGACCCATAAACTAGAAAACACCGTATCTTGGTCAGTTTTGGTCCATTCTCAATGAAAAATATATATTTGAAATCAGCAAGTCAAGACGGTTCGAATGAGTATAATCACGACTAGATTCGGAAAATTTTCAAATTTTCGCATCAGGACCCAAAATTTGAATTTTCAAAATTTTTTCAAACCTAGTCATGATTATACTCATTCGAACCGTCTCAAAGAGCTGATTTCAAATATCAAATTTCCATGAAGGTTGGGCCAAAATTGGCTTCATCACTCACCTCAACTTCAACAGTATAAGCCACGGTGAACGGGATGGAGAGGAATGGTTTCAGTTGAATATCTCTCATTCGGAGCCAATCGGGTTTGCGGACGTATCTGAAAATCAAACTTGTGCATTTTGACGTGGCGGTGTTTGCGGACTTGGCGTCATATCTTACGACAATTGCTAAATCACTTACCCACACCCTCCATTCCTCTCAAACATGGCGTAGTTCAATTGAGTGTTGGAGCAATTAGTTTGGATATTCAATGCCACCATTTGAGCACCAGTCAACCAATGGATCATAGGATTGTAGTTGGTAGAGTAGATACGAGATGCTTTCGGGTAGATACGCATGATTTTGTGCTTGTTGAGATTCTGAAACGTTCCCAAATTGATTTTCAGTAGTTTTCAACAAAAAATTTGGGTTCAGTAAGACGGTTTGAATGAATATAATCACGACTATGTTCGGAAAACATTCTAATTTTTGGGTCCCGACACGAAAATTGATGAAAACTAAAATTTCCAAAACCCGGTCAACATTATACTCATTCGAACCGCCTTGGTTCACTGATTTCAAAAATATACGTTTCATTGAGATCAGATCAATATTGATCGAGATAAGGCGGTTTTCATGTTTTCGTGGCGAGACCCAAAATTGCTCAGAATGAAATTTTTCAAAACCATGGCATGATTATGCTCATTCGAACCGTCTTGACTTGCTGATTCCTTTAGTATATTTTTTAGAGCTTTCCCACAAAAACTAGCCGAGATACGGTAGGTTTGGTTTTTTTCGTGGCGGGACTCAAACCTGCTCAGAATGAAAAATTTCAAAACCATAGCATGATTATACTCATTCGAACCGGCTTGACGCGCTGATTTCAATGGTATAATTTTCATGACTTTCTGACTAAAACTAACCGAGATACGGTAGTTTCCGTATTTTAGTGGCGGGACCCAATATTGCTCAGAATAAAAAATTTTCCAAACCTAGTCATGATTATACTCATTCAAACCGGCTTGTTGTGCTGATTTCAATGGTATAATTTTCACGGCTCTCCGATCAAAATTTGGGGAGTTCTGACAAAAATACACAAGAATTGCTCAGAATAAAATTTTTTCGAAAATACCTGAATCTTCTCCACCGAGTTCCCTCTCAAACAATTCCACACAGTATTCTCATCCGCGGACACAATACAAGGAACCACATCCGATGCAGCATTGTCCAAGTTGACTGCGGTGGACACGCCCCTTGAGGACTCGTAGGCCTGCATGTAATTGATAATAGCAGATAGCACAAAAAAATAGCACTTGATCTATAGCACAAGAGCCAAATTTTGGAAATTTGGCTAATAGCAGAAGATCACCTAATAGCACTTGAGTATTTCCCAAAAAAGCCTACCTGCATGTAATTGATGATAGCAGAGAGCTCCGAGCACGATGATTCTTCCGGTAACTGGATCATCTGAGCCGCCTGTTGCTCTTCGGAGAGCTCCAGGAACCTGGCATTTTCAATTCTCTCATCCTCCGTCAAATCCAACGAGGATCCTTGAAGATCTATGGAGGAATCCTCTCGGGATCTCGATTCTTGTTTATCGAATCTCTTCTTTTTCGCTTTTATCAATATTTTATATTTCAGGGCTTCTGGGGACGGGTACAGAGCTTCCCCGTCCCTCATATACAGTGGATAGTCATGAAGGGGACCGGTGAGGAGGAGGTCCCCGAAGACGTGACGGAAGATTTGCACCATTTTCTCTTGTTGACGACGACCCAGATGGTTTTCGATGGAGAGGATTACTGGGTAGGGTGTGGTCTGGAAAATTGGGGTGGTTTTTTGGGTTGCCCCGGAAATGCGCCAAGTATCGAGAAATGCGCAAAGACACCGGAAATGCGCCAAGACATGGGAGTTGCGCCAAGTATCCAGAACTTCGTCAATCATCCTGGATTGCGCCAAGTATCCAGAACTGCGTCAATCATCCTGGATTGCGCTAAGTATCCGAAAAATGCGTCAATGCGACAAAAATGCGCCAAGACACGAAAACTGCGTCAAGAATTCAGAATTGCGCCAAGCATCTCAAAATGCGTCTAGGCTCCGAAAACACGTCAGCACACTAGAAGTGAGCTAAGACACCGGAGTTGCGCAAAGTATCCAGAAATGTGTCTAGACTCCGGAATTGCGCCAAATATCCTCAAATGTGTCAAGACACCAGAAATGGCCCTGGACCCCTAAATGTGGTTGGTATCCAAGAAGGCGCCATGAATCCGAAAATGCGTCAAGGCACGAGAAATGCGCCGAGGCACCAAAAATGCGCCAAGACACCAAAAACGCGCGAAGTATCCAAAAATGCGCCAAGTATCCAAAAATGCGCCTACCTTGAAGGCGCTCTCCTTGATCGCCTCGCACACCTCCTTCAGCCCGATCTCATTCATCCCCATCACCGCCGTGGGTCCATGGGTAATGACGGGGTCCCCGTCCTTATCCTTATTATCCCAAACATCCAATTCCACACAACGACATCCACCCAAAAGAGCCTGACGATACATCTCCACTTCCGCTGAGCAATGCCCGATTGCGTAGACCATTTGGTTGCCTTAAGTTCAAGAAAAAATCACCCATATCTCCGTTAATTCTGGTTCAATCTTTATGAGAATGTGATATTTGAACTCATCTCGTTGAGCCGGTTCGAATGAGTATAATCATGACTAGGTTTGGAAAATTTTCGATTTTTACCTCAAACCGCGCTGTATTGGTAATTGTAGATCAAAAACATAAAATTGACCATATCTCGGTCAATTCAGGGTCAATGAAAAATATACCGTTGGAATCAGTAAATCAAGCCGGTTCAAATGAGTATAAACATGACTAGGTTTGAAATTTTTTTGTTCTGAGCAATTTTCGTGACGGGACCCAAATTTTTGAAAAATCAAAAAAATTTTAAACCCAGTCATGATTATACTCATCCGAACCGCTTTGACGAGCTAGTCTTGGACATCTATCTCTCATAACGATTGAACGAAAATTGGCCGAGATATGGTCAATTTTATGTTTTTGATCTACAATTCTCAATAGAGCGCGGTTTGAGGTAAATATCAAAAATCCTCCGAACTAGTCATGATTATACTCATTTGAACCGTCTCGACACGCTGATTCCGAAAATCTAGATTTCATCGCTCCGCGGCTGATACGGTATTTTCAAAGTCCATGCGCCTTTAAGGTAAAAATCAAAAACCCTCTAAACCCAGGCATGATTATACTCATTCGAACCGTCTCGACGATCTAATCCCAACTAAACTAACCTGCACAATAGGTGTTGTGACTGGAATCGATAAAATATCGATTGATAGGTTCACGCATGCTGGCGGGGTCGAGTTTCAGCCGTTGGGCTGAAATAGCCACTCCACATTCGTCGGAAGTCAGCCAATGGGTGAAGATTTGAGGGGTGATGGCGGAATCTGGAAAATGATGGCCTATGTTTTGGTGGCCTAACTTTCCAAATTGGCGGCCTAACTTTCCAAATTGGCGGCCTAACTTTCCAAATTGATGGCCTAACTTTCCAAATTGGTGGCCTAACTCTTCAAATTGATGGCCTAACTTTTTTTCAATTGATGGCCTAACTTTTCGAATTGGTGGCCTAGAAACCCAAATCTCACCTCCAGAATATTGCCAACTCTCCAGAATCGATCCGATTTTCCGATCGGTCACCTGATTGAACCGGGCGTCATTGAGCCGATGATCGTGCTGATTTTTGCGGAGCCACTCCCCAAATTCCAGCTTTGTGGCCACAGGTTCGTCTTCACTTCTGGAAAAATGGTGGAAGAGAAATGGTGGCCTAACTTTCCAAATTGATGGCCTAACTTACTAAATCCATGGCCTAACTTTTTGAAATGGTGGCCTAACTTTCTAAAATGGTGGCCAAACTTTCTAAAATGGTGGCCTAACTTTATGAAAAGGTGGCCTAATTTTTTGAAATGGTGGCCTAACTTTCTAAATTGGTGGCCTAACTCTCTAAAATGGTGGCCTAACTTTCTAGAATGGTGGCCTAACTTTCCAATTTTATGGCCTAACTTTGGTGACCTAACTTCCCAAACCCCGTGGCCTAGAAACTCACATTTTCCGGAAAATCGCTTCCAACCGCGACCCCTCGAATTTCGTCAAAATCATGATGATTTTGATCAATTTTTGATCATCAATCTCCACATTTTTGCCGGGATTCTGAAAAAAAATTGGTGGCCTAGAAATCCAAATTCGATTTTCTAGGCCCCCGCTTACCACCGAAAGAAGTTTCCCGACAGCTTGCCACTCGGTCTTCGTGGTGTTCTTTTTGTGTTTGTCGTAGGTGCGCATGATGCTGAAAAATATGAATTTTATGGGTTACTGTAACTTTTTTTTTCGTGGTGGGACCCAACTTTTTTTTCAAACCTAGTCAAGATTATACTCATTCGAACCCGCTCGACACGCTGATTTTGAATATAAATTTTTCGTGAGGATTGGATCAAAATTGACCGAGATACTGTAGTTTTTAGGATTTCGTGGCGAGACCCAAAATATAAATTTTTCCCAACCCAGTCATGATCATACTCATTCAAACCGGATTGATGAGCTGGTTTTGGACATCTATTTTTCATTACGATTGGACAACAATCGACTGAGATATGGTCAACTGTATGTTTTTGATCTACAATTCTCAACAGAGCGCGGTTCGCGGTAAATATCGAAATTTTTCAAACCTAGTCATGATTATACTCATTCGAACCGGCTTGACGCGCTGAATCCAAATCTATAATTTTCAATGAGATTGGACTAAAACTGACCGAGATACGGTAGTTTTACTGTAAAAAATGGTGGCCTAGTTCCCATGGCCTAACTTTTTCTCAGTGAATTAAACACCATTTTCCCAGCCTGTTCCCATCATTTTCTTTGTATTTCCTTGGTTTTTCTTTTTTTTTTTTGAAATTCCCATGAAAATAAAATTTTTATCACCCTCCCACGCCGTAAATCGAATTATGAGGGGCTATATAAACCCCCCATCAACCATTTTTCCAAACAAAATGCGTCTTTTCCTTCTTATTCTTTCTATTGTCGCCATTTTCCTGGCTGTGTTCCCAGAAGCTTCGCCTACCAGAACACACCACAATACTAGACGCCCACGATACGTCGAGAAGTGGATTCCCCGCGGCACCGGGTAAGAAATTTTTTTAATGAAAACATGCCGTGTTCATACTCATCTGAACCAGCTTAACGCGTTGATTCCGAATATATATTTTATATTGAGATAGGACAAAAATTGACCGAGATACGGTAGATTTTCTGTTTTCGTGGCAAGACCCAAATAAAAAAAAACTTGGAACCTAGTCTTGATTATACTCATTCGAACGGGCTTGAGGCGCTGATTCCGAACATATATTTTATATTGAGATTGGACCAAAATCGACCGAGATACGGTAGATTTTATGTTTTCGTGGCGAGACCCAAATTGAAAAAAATTTGGAACCCAGTCATGATTATACTCATTCAAACCGGCTTGATGCGCTGATTTTAAATATGTAACTTTCATGAAGGTTGGACCAAAATTGACCGAGATACGGTAGATTTTCGGTTTTCGTGGCGAGACCCAAATACAAGAAAACTTTGAAATCTAGTCATGATTATACTTATTTGAATCGTCTTGCCGCGCTGATACCGAATATATACTTTACCTCAAAATCGGATCAAAATTGACGGAGATACCGTAGTTTGGGTCTCACCACGAAAACCTGCAAACTACTGTATCTTTGTTAGATTTTGACCAAATTCTTTGAAAAATGTTTCGTTGAAATCGGCGTGTCAAAACGCTTCGAATGAGTATAATCACGACTAGGTTTTGAAAATTTTTTGGTTTTTGGGTCTCGAAGCGAAATTTCTTTTTTTTTTGCATGTAAACCGGCATTAAAAAGATTCATTCACAAAATTTACACGAAATAAGTTTCAAAAAAAGATCAATTTGCAGCTTCCGTCCACGTCCACGCCCACGTCCCACCTCGTCCTCGTCTGTCACAATGTCTGTCCATCCGGTTGTCCGCTCGTTCCAAAACGATGAAAAGCACGGAAAAGGTCTGCATATCGATGTAGACGTGAAGGGATTCTTGAAGAGACGCACCAAGAGAGTCTAATTGATTGTGATTTTGTTTTTTTTTGTCGAGAAAATAATAAATTGGCTTTCCAGTTGTAATTTATTTTTTGAAATTTTCATCATGCGCCTTTAAAGATACAGTATGCGACTTTGAGTTTTTGCCGGATTTTACTGGAAAATAAGCATTTTTAGCTTAAATGTATAAAATTCAGTGAATTTCTGAGAAAAAGTAGCGAAAAAGCCACTAAAACTGACAAAAAAAGTCCCCGTGCGCCTTTAAAGGTACAGTAAGGAAAGCAGCGAATACGGTCAATTATAAAGTACGCAAACACCCCGTGTATTGCTCATCGTAAAAATTTCATGATTTCTACTGGCTTCAACGCTTTATCTTTGGATTTTTCCATAATTGAAGACAACTTTTTCGTTTTTCTATACATATTCGTCCGAATTTCAGCTAAAAAATGTCCAAAACTCCGGAACCAAGTATTTATGAAAAGGCATTTGCCAAATCCGACAAAACCGATGCAATTCTGGTGGTTCAGGGGAAGAAATTACATGTTAACAAGGCGGTAAGTGCTCTGGAAAAAATGCGGAGCCTAATTTTCTGCATTTTCAGCTTCTGTCTATCCATTCCGACTACTTCAACACTCTCTTCAATTCGGAATTCAAAGAAAAATCGATGGAGGAAATTCCCATTAAAGACGTCAAATTTGAGGATTTTGCCACGGTTTTGAGTCTGGTTCATCCAAATCGCATTGAACCAACAGGTAAGCATCGGGGATCTGTATTAGTTGGGTGGGGAAAGGCACCAAAAATCGATATTTTTCGGGAAAGCCAAGTTTTGAAAAACGTATAGCCCCCTTTATTGTATTCAAACTTTCAGTGAACAACGTCGAAAATCTTCTGAAGCTCGCCGACCGATTCCTTCTTCCAAGTGTCAAACGTTATTTCGAGCTTTTCATCATTTCCACTGATATTCCCGCCGCGAGTAAACTCCGTTTGACTGATCAGTTCGAGCTAGAGACTCTGATGGAGCATTCGCTCAAATTGTTCAATACTAATTCGGTTCTATCAGCGCAGACTTTGCAAAAGTTCTCCGATAAAACGAAAGTGAGACTTTTCAATCGTAAACTTGCGCTGAACAGAGGAGGACGTGATACTAGAATTTTTTGAAAAATTCTTAATTGTCAATGTTTCTGTTGTTGAAATGAATGTTGTTTCTGTTTCTCTTCTTTCCCTTACGAATTTTCAGCGATTAACACAAAAAATTGGCTGTCAACAATCGAAAAGAAAGATGTCTCCGCATGCGCCTTTAAATCTACAGTAGGAAAACATAATAACTTTCGAAATGGATATATACTTTTCAAATCGCTAAAATCGGAATTTTTTGAGAAAAATGTGATTTTTTACTAGCAAAAAATTTTATTCCGACTGGTTTGAAAACTCTAAAAATTAGATATAAAAAAAAACGAAAAATTTGGAATAAACATCAAGTTTTTTACTCGAAGGCTACACAGTGAATTTTTTACTACGAATTTTAATTACATTTGAAAGCGCGCCAAAATGAGTGGTCGCATTTCTCTAATGTTTTTCCATTTGGCTGCGTAGCGACTCACAATGCTTTAACGTACACTTTCGCCTCAGACAAATGATTGTACCGTAGTTTTCTATGACACCGCCACGGTACATTGCACATTTGGCACCGCGCCAACTAGGAAAAAAATGTTTTGGCACAGTGCCAGCTCAGTGTGCGATAGAGCGAACGTCGTAAAAAATTCACTGTGAGGCTACAGTACGCAAACACCGTCACGTCGGAATGCAGACAAATTTTTTTTTTTTCAGATTTTCTCAGGTTTTTTGCGTTTTTTCTAGGTGTTTTCAGCAAGAATCTGAACTTTCAGCGTTCAACAATGAGTACTAACACAATTTACGAGGAAACATTCGCCAAATCGGACAAAACCGATGCGATTCTGGTGGTCGATGGACAGAAATTACATGTCAACAAAGCGGTAAGTGAGGGACGTGGCTTGCTGAAAACGGGGCAGAGTCTAATTTTTCCAGTTCCTCTCCTATCACTCCGACTACTTCACCACGCTTTTTAACTCTGAATTCAAGGAAAAATTGATGGAGGAGATCCCAATTGAAGACGTCAATTTCACAGATTTCGCTATTTTATTGAGTCTCGTTCATCCGAATCCGTTGAAGCCAACTGGTAAGAATTGGTTTTGTGTCGAAAAATGAAAGCGCGCTCCATTGAGCTGTGACGCGCAACTTTGAATTTTCCGGCGCGCAATTGTCGAGAATCCTGGACGTTTTTCCGGCCATTTTTTTGTTTGGCGGAAAATTCGACGCGCAAATTCGAAAATATTCATAATTTCAGTACTGAATGCCGAAAATCTTCTGGAACTTGCGGATCGCTTCCTGCTCCCGGCCGCCAAACGTCACTTGGAGCTCTTTTTGCTCAGTTCGGATAAAAATCGTTTCGAAAAGCTTCGAATCGCGGATAAATACGGACTGAATGATCTTTTCGATCAAGGATTGAAGATGTACACTGACCAGAAGGATTTTTATTTCATGAAAGTCACTCCGACATTCGAAAATTTCAGCGATGCTAATAAAGTGAAAATTTTGGATCGCTTGTTCGTTGTTCTAAAATTGTAAGGAATTTTAAAACCTGGCAAATACGGCTATATTTATACGGTTTTCGCGCGGAAAATAAATTTTTTCACGCGCAAATTTGAAAATTTCAATAAAAAATTAAGATTTTCGATCAAAGTTTAGGTATTTCGGCCTCATTTTTAGAGGTTTTAAGCCCAAATTTTTGAATTTTTCTGCCTATAATTTTCGGGGTTTCGAGTATAAAATTAAGAATTTTTAATCTGAAAATCAGCATAAAATACGGCTCCGCGACATTTCGAAACCGTCGAAAAAGGCTTGAAAATTTCAAATTTTTTGACTCAATTTTAATCGATTTTCTGAAAAATTAAAACGAAATAAAATTTCAAACTTTTGGTAAAAAAAAATTGAAAATTTCAAGCCTTTTTCGACGGTTTCGAAATGTCGCGGAGCCAAAAATTAGGTGGTTCAGTTGCTATCGATATTTTCAGTTTCTATTTCAATAGCAAAAGAGCAAATCTTAGCAACTGAGAAATAGCAAAAGATCATCAAGCAATTGAGTATATTGTGCATTTTCAGTCCCACTACAATTCTTCAACCTGCACGTGACCTCGGATTCCAGATTCCTATTCCAGTCATGAATCCAGCCTCCACCGATGAATCGTCGGATGGTTGGTCGGATGGAGACGAAGAGCATTTTTCGGATGAGAGCTTTAACGAATAATTTTTCACTTTTTTTTCAAAATTTTTGAGTTTTTTCTTCTTGTTTTGTTCAAAATTGTTGTTGACTTTTTATAATAAAAGTTTTGTTTTCTGAGTTTTGAATTTTTACGCTTGTTTTCGCGGAATTTCAAAATTTCCGATTATTATTTCGAAAGTGGACATTCGGATAAAAAATCTGGAAAATTTACTCGGGGTTACGGTAGAATTTAGAGTACGCAAACACCACACGTCCGTAAACACCGCGAACATTGCTCACGTTAAAACTTGCTCATCTTAAAAATTCAAAGACTCCTTCGCAGTTTTTTCCAATTTTGGTTTTAATGCCTATGTTTTGACGTCATTATCAGCCAGATTTTCTTATTTTTATTAAATTTTCGGCCTAAAAATGCAAATTTCAGCTAAGAAATGGCTGAAACACCGGAACCAAGTATTTATGAGAAAGCATTCGCCAAATCCGACGTAACCGATGCAATTCTAGTAGTCGAAGAGAAGAAATTACATGTTAACAAGGCGGTAAGCACCCCCTGAAAATAGGCGGAACCTAATTTTCATCATTTTCAGCTGCTTTCCTGCCACTCCGACTACTTCAAAACGCTCTTCAACTCGGACTTCAAAGAAAAATCGATGGAGGAAATTCCGATTGAAGACGTCAAACTGGAAGATTTCGCCACTGTTTTGAGTCTCGTTAATCCGATTCGCATTGAGCCGACAAGTGAGTGAAAAATTTCAGTTTAAAGGCGCATAAAGCTCCCGCACTCCGAGTTCAACATTTTTCAATGAAGTATTCGTGATCAGCACGTCAAGACGGTTCGAATGAGTATAATCAGGACTAGGTTCTGAAAATTTTTCGATTTTTTGGTCCCGACACGAAAATTGCTCAAAATAAAAAATATCTGAACCCAGTCATGATTATACTCATTCGAACCGCCTTGACCCGCTGATTTCGAATATATATTTGTCAAAAGTTTTGGATAAAAATTAACGGAGATACGACAGTTTTCCGATTTTCGTGATGAGAAGCTCCGCCATTTTTAGTCGAAGTTTGATGAAACTAAGTCCAGTAGAGCGTAAATGCAACAACTCAATTTTTTCCAGATGAAAGAATTGCCGAGCTTCTGAAAGTCGCCGATCGCTTCTTGCTCCCGTCCGCCAAACGTCAATTGGAGCTGTTTCTTATGACTTCGACTCATTATTCACACGAGAAAATCGAATGGGCCGACATGTACAATTTGGACGAACTATTGAAGCACACGCTGAACAAGTTCCCGAACAAAAACGCATTTTTCTTTTTGCCCAGCTCATTCAGCCAGCTGAAAGAGAAAACCAAGGCGACGATTTTCGATCGATTCCTTGTGGTGCAACGAAAAGAAGATCCACGCGCAAATCATCGAAGCGACCGTGGTAAGCGCCCTGGATTCGGTTAATTTTTGTAAATTTTTGTTCAAATAAAGTTTTTGAAAAGTTATAATTATAATTTTGTTTTGTGAATTCACGAGTTAGAACCGGATCGGCTGGTTAGATTCTCTCATTTAGTTATCTCAGAAAATCAGAAGCTTTTTTTATAATACACGCACGGGCTCGAGAAGTATTCCCTCCGAAAAAAATTGCGCTGAAATTTCAGAAAGTGCGCTCCGCCGTACATTTTTCCAAAATTTTTTGGAAAGTCATTTTTTAGTGTTTTTCAAGTCGATTGTAGTGTAGAAATGCGAAAAGTGAAAGAAAAAATTCAAAATCGACTTGAAAGTTGGCAGAAAACCGAGCAAAACTCCCTCAAAAACATAAAAAACAAGCGAGTAACCTCCGTAAATCGACAAGCCACGCCCTGTGGGCGGAGCTTAACTTTCGCGGGCGTTTGAAAAAATTCAATCGTAGGGGACACTTTCTGAACACGTGCACACGGTAACCTCGAAATTTTGACGATTTGTTAGCATCGTTCTCGAGTTTAAAATTCGAAAATCGTCAGAAAAACAAAAACTTCGTCGGTTTTCCCAGAAGTTCTTGTGACAAAGTGAGAATGCGCCTTTAAACATACAGTAGAAAAACATTTGATTTATTTTTGCATGATTTTCATTTTTCATGCCTTCCACTCTTTGAAAATTGAAAAAAAAACAGTTTTTTATTCCAATTTTCAGCCAAAATATAATAATATTTCATTGGCGACTACGGTATATTGTCAAGTACGCAAACACCGCGTGTATTGCTCATCGTAAAAAATTGCATGAGTTTTAGCGCTTTTTCGTGGATTTTAACGAGTTTTTTCACTGCAAACGATTTTCTTTACGAAATAAAAACATTTTCAGTCAGGAAAAATAACAATTTTCAGCTCAAAAATCAAAAAAATGAGTATTTACGAAAAGGCATTCGAAAAATCCGACAAAACCGATGCAGTTCTTCTGGTCGATGGAAAGAAGTTGCATGTTAACAAGGCGGTAAGAAAGGGGCGGAGCTTAATTTCAGCTAGATTTTTTCAGCTGCTCTCCTACCACTCGACCCACTTCAAAACACTCTTCAACGCGGAAAAATCGGTGAAGGAAGTCAAAATCAAGGATGTCAATTTCAAAGATTTCGCCGCTTTTTTGAGTCTCGTTCAGGACCAACCAATTATACCTACTAGTAAGGAATTGGCAATTTTTTTTGGCCCAAAAAATATTTTTAGCCGAAAATTAGAGTTTTTAGAGCGGAGTTTGAAGTTTTTTGCCCAAAAACCGGGAAATTTCGCACCAATTTTCGAAATTGCGCGTCAAATCGTCCGAGTTCGCTGGTGCATATTTGCATTTAAAAAAAAATCGATTTTTCCAGAAGAAAATGCTGAGAAACTTCTGGAGCTCGCCGATCGATTCTCAATGCCATCCGTCAAACAGCACTTGGAGCTGTTTCTCATCGCTTCGGATCACTGGCGACTGGTGAAAATTCGAATCGGCGACAAGTTCGGATTGGATCGTCTGGTGGAGCATGGAATCAATGCGTACGGAAAGGATAAACTGTATTCAGAAATGGAAAATTCGGATAACTATAAACAGCTTTCCAATGAGACCAAAGTTCGTCTTTTGCAACATTTGTTGAAAGTTAAAGAATAAATTTTGTTATTGATTTTTTTTTTGAATTATCGATTTTTTTTTCTGTCTGAAAACTTGAAGTTTTGACCTCTGGAATATACATTTATCGATTTTTTCCGTTTAAAAAACCCAGCTCCGCGACATATCGAAACCGTTGAAAGTTAGGCTTGAAATTTTCAAATTTTTTGACTCGATTTGTATCGATTTTCTGGAAAATTAGAACAAAACACGTGTTCAGAAAGTGTCCTCTACGATTGAATTTTTTCAAACGCCCGCGAAAGTTAAGCTCCGCCCACAGGGCGTGGCTTGTCGATTTACGGAGACTTCTCACTTGTTTTTCATGTTTTTGAGACTGTTTTGCTCGGTTTTCTGCCAACTTTCGAGTCGATTTTGAATTTTTCTTTGACTTTTCGCATTTCTACACTACAATCGACTTGAAAAAAACTAGAAATGACTTTTCGAAAAATTTTGAAAAAAGGTACGGCGGAGCGCACTTTCTGAAATTTCAGTCAAGTTTTTTTCCGAAGGGGACACTTCGCGAGCCAGTGACAAAATGAAATTTCAAACATTTTTGAAATTTTTTTTTTTTGAAAAAAAAGTTTGAAATTTTATTTTGTTTGAAATTTTCAGAAAATCGATAAATATCGATTTTTTTTCGGTTTCGAAATGTCGCAGTTTCGATCGAAATGTCGCACAGCCAAAAAACCCAGTAGATTTCCAGCTAACAACTAAAAAAAATGACTGAAACTCCGCCCACTAACATTTACAAGTCGAAATTCCTGCCGACCTACGAGACTGACGCGATTCTGGTGGTCCAGGGAAACAAATTGCATGTTAACAGATCGGTTAGAAAAAGGGGCGGAGCCAAATTTCAGATGATTTTTTTCAGCTTCTCTCCTACCACTCCATCTATTTCGACGAGCTTTTCAATTCGGAAAAATCGGAATTCGAAATCGAAAATGTCAATTTCGAGGATTTCGTCACTGTTTTGAGTCTCGTTCATCCGGAACCGTTGAAACCCACTGGTAGGTCACGGTGTTTACGGACTTAGCGCCACATTCCACGCCAATTAATTTTTTATAGTCAGAAACAACGCTCTATTGATAAAATCGGAAAATTTAAATAGAGCGCACTTACTAGCTCAAAAATCAAAATTTTGGAGTCCGCAATTTGACGTGGCGGTGTTTGCGGACTCGGTGTCATATTCTACGACACTTTTCATTTTTTCAGCTGAAAACGCCAAGCGGCTCCGCGAGCTCGCCAATCGATTCCAGCTCCCCGGCGCCGAACGTCATTTGGAGTTGTTTTTAGTGACAACCAACAAAATATCTCGTTTAGAGAGACTTCGAATTGCGGTAAGCGCGCTTCAATGCGAATTTTTAGATCAGGCGGGAATTCGAATTTTCGCCTTGTTTTCTGGGGATTTTTAGGCCATTTTTCAAGGTTTTCTAGGCCATTTTTTAGGGTTATAGGCCATTTTCGAAAATTTTCTAGGCCAAAACTTCCAGGCAAAAATGTGCGACACCTCCCGTGCCAATTTCTACGAAACAACGTTCGCCGAGACCGACAATACTGATGTGGCACTGGTGATCGACGGGAAAAAGCTGCATGTTAACAAGGCGGTAATTGAGGGGCGTGGCTTAAAATGGGGCGGAGCCTATTTTTTGCAGCATCTCTCCGCCCACTCGTGGTACTTTAACATTCTCTTTAATTCGGATTTCAAGGAGAAATCGATGAAAGAAATTCCGATTCTGGATGTGAAATTCGAGGATTTCGCCATCATGTTGAGCATGATTCATCCCTATCCCTACTGGCCTTATGGTATGGGTGCAAGTGCGCTCTGTTGAGAATTTATGAGAAGTGGCGATTTTGAAGTCGAAATTCGGGGTTTTGGGCTCGAATTTGTGGATTTCTGGGCTCCGCGACGTTTCGAAACCGTCGAAAATTAGGCTTGAAATTTTCGAATTTTTTGACTCGATTTTCGGGAAAATTCGAACAAAATAAAATTTCAGAATATTTTCTGAAAAAAAAAATTTTTTCGAAAATTTTTTTCAGTCAAATTTTTTTTTTCAAAAAAAAAGTTCGAAATTTTATTTTGTTCCAATTTTCCAGAAAATCGATTAAAATCGAGTATAAAAATTCAAACATTTCAAGCCTTATTTTCCACGGTTTCGAAATGTCGCGGAGCCAAAATTATCGATTTTTTAGCCAAATCTTCGAAATTTCCAGCTGAAAACGATACTTTTTGAGCTCAAATCCCAAGTTCTTCCACCGAAATTTCGATTTTGTCGCCGAATTTTCAAATTCCCGCCATATCTCAATTTTTTAGCCGCGGAGCGCGTTTGCATCATAAACTTATTTTCAGACAAAGATTTCGAACCAATTCTACACCTGGCGGATCGTTTCTACCTTCCCAGTGTATATCGTCACGTGGAGCTGGTTCTAATGGACTCGAAATCCATCGAAATGGATAAATTCGAAAAAATTCGAATCGCCGATAAATACGGAATGGATGAGCTTTTCGAAAAAGGCGCCGAAATGTTCGTCGAGCGGAAAGATTTCCATCGAATCGGAGTGCATCCAGTATTCGTAAATCTTAGTGGGGAGAATAGGACCAAGATCGTCGGAAGATTGCGTGAAATATTGGAAAAGGAGCAGAGAGCTCGTTTGTTTATGTTGAATTAGGCTATTTAAAAGAGACAGTTATGGCCTAGAATCCGACAATTCGGCCACGTGATATCTCACCACGAAAATGATGATTTTATCGATTTTCACTTTTTTTTTGTTTTCGCAGAAGAAAAACGAAGAAATGTTCGTTGAAAGTTGATAAAAATCGATTTTACCCGTAAAATCTTACTGTAAAATTCGAATTTTTACGGTAACACTCGTTTCCAACTGTGTCTTAAATATCATCTTCGTGGTGAGATATCTCGTGGCCGAATTGACGGATTCTAGGCCAGAACTGTTTTTTTTTTCAAAAATAGCTTGTCGGAATAACTTGTTAACTTTTTTATCGATTAATTTTTTATTGTTGTTGTTTTTTTTTGAGAATTTTTTAAATAGATAATTGTTTTTTTTTCGAATCGATTCATCAATTTTTCAAACCGTTCAGAGCGGAATATGAATTATTTGACCGCCATTTTTCGCTTCAAGAGTTTTTATAGCTCTAACGAAAACACTGCCACTTCTCTGGTTTTTTTGGGAGAAATTTTTGCGACTTTTGATGAATTTTTATGAAGGAGATGGCAAAAAAGACGTTTTTAGTAATTTTTATAACAAATTATTGCAAAAAATCGGGAAAAAGACAAGAAAAAAGTTTTTCCTCGAACATCCGGGTACGGTAGGCAATGCCGATGTACGCAAACACCGACACGTCGGATTGCAGACAGCATTTTTTCGCTGGTTTTTTCGAGAAATATCTGCGGCTTTTTGGTGAAATTTTAGCTATTTTCAGCCAAAAAAAATGTCTAAAGCTACGGAATTGAGTATTTACGAAAAAAAATTCGCCAAATCGAACAAGACCGATGCAATTCTAGTGATTAAAGGAAAGAAATTGCATGTTAACAAAGCGGTAAGTACTCCGGAAAAAAGGGCGAAAGCAAACTTCAGAGAGTTTTCAGCTTCTGTCCATTCACTCCGACTACTTTGACACGCTCTTCAACTCGGATTTCAAGGAAAAATCGATGAATGAAATCGAAATTAAAGATGTCGACTTCGAGAATTTCGCCACTGTTTTGAGTTTTGTTCACCCAAATCCGTTGAAACCAAATGGTAAATTGACAGAAGAAATTTAAATATTTGATTGAAAAACAAATTGAAAGAATCTGCAGAAAACACCGAAAAGCACAATCCCCGCTTTTCAAGTGGTTAGATTTTCAACGTTTCAAAAGAAAACTAAGAAAATCCAACTTTCTCATTCTTACAGAAAACAAATTCGAAACACTGCTGGTGCTCGCCGATCGCTTCCTGCTCCCGGGTGCTAAATATCACTTGGAACTATTCATGATGGCCACTAATATCAATCGCCTGGAAAAGCTTCGAATCGCCGATAAGTACGGATTGAGTGATCTTTTCGATCATGCACTGATGCTATACACGTCTCATACAGAATTTAATGGTTTTAGAACTGGTAGTGTTTCCCGACTCTTCTCCGATAGTAATAAGGTCAAAATCTGGGAGCGTATGATGATTTTAATCGGTTACTCATAATTTCTGAATAAAGAATTGTTATTTTTGTGTTTCTTCTTCGGAACTTTCATTTTACTCTGTTGAAATCGGATCATTTTATTTATTTTTGGGGGAAAACGTTTCCGCTGAAAGGTACGCAAACACCGCCACGTGAGAATGCACAGATTCTTGAAAATTTTATTTTTTCAAGTGAATTTTGCAAAATTTTTTCGAAGAGTTTTACGGAATTTTATTAGTTTCTTGAGCACTTTCTAGTCTTTTTTCTGCGGATAACCACGCAAAAACAAATTTTCCAATGCAAAAATCGCTGAAATTTGAAAAATTGAACATAAAATTTTCGAATTTTCAGCCAAAATCAAGTAAAGGATGAGCTCCGAAATTTACGAGAAGGCATTCGCCAAATCCGACAAAACTGATGCTATTCTGGTGGTTGACGGGAAGAAGTTACATGTTAACAAAACGGTAAGAAAGGGGCGGAGCCTTATTTCAGCATAAAATTTTCAGCTTCTCTCCTATCACTCGGCGTACTTCAAAACGCTGTTCAACTTGGAATCCGAGGAAAAATCTATGGAGGAAATCGAAATTAAGGATGTGAAATATGAGGATTTCGCCACTTTATTGAGCTTTGTTCATCTGAATCCGTTGAAGCCTACAGGTAAGGCGCGTCGACTTCGATGTGAAGTCCGTAAACACTAGCCGCGAAAAGTCTTACTGTATGAAAAAGTACTGCTAAAATTTTGCGAAATAGCACGTAAAATAGGAGACTCAGACAATTTTTTTTCAGTGGAAAACGCCGAGAAACTTCTGGAACTCTCCGATCGCTTCCAACTCCCAGCCGCTAAACGTCGTTTGGAGTTATTCTTGATTTCATCGAACATGATTGAAAGTGAGAAATTCCGAATCGGAGTCAAATATCATTTGCACGAACTGATCCGAAACGGATTGCCGAGTTTGAAATATTGTGGCCAATTGGAAAAATTTATAACAGGAGATCAATTCAATGGCTTGTCTGATAAGTCGAAAGTTCGAGTGTTGCAAGCGGTTTTTGATGTTGTTGTGGGTTATTAATGAAGATTTTATAATTGTTGATACTATTTTTGTTGGTTTTGAAGGTTTTGAACCGAACAGTCATTATTTTTGAATGTTGGTTTCTTAAGCATTGGAAAGCTCGAAATCCCTTAATTTGGATTTAAATCTATTTAGTTGAAGTGCGGATTTTGTTTGTGAATAACCGCGATAGTAAGCTAACTCACTTCCTGCCGGCTGCTACATGAGAAAGTGCGCTCTAGTGGACGATTTTTGGCAAAACTGTATTTTAATTATTGTCCCTGAAAATATACAAGTTCTAAGCGAGAGTTTTCCCGCCACATGAAGAAATTTGGCGCCACGTAAAGTTCAAACGGCCGCTAACACTCGCGCGTTGAATACTCAAGCAACGACATTGTAAGCAGCGAAATTGTTCAACAGGGCGCACTTTCTGATGTAGCGGCCGGCAGGAAGTGCTAAATACCTTTATTTTTCACCAAAAATTATTGCAGTACATTCAAAAAAATGAGCGACCTGAAGAAACTGTTCGCCAAGTCGGACGAAACCGATGCAGTTCTAGTGGTCCAGGGACATAAAATGCATGTTAACAAAGCGGTGAGTCGGTTTTTTGTGAAATCACAGAAGCCGAAGGAGCACGTAGCCACAACGTAGCCCCGGATTAGAAAAAATTGTCATCGTTCTTGAAAAATTTTGCACTTTATCATAGAATTATTCATGTGAAGTAAAAAAATGATAAAAATTTTTTTCCTTATTCACGGAAGTCAAGAAATGACGAAAAAAAATTCAGCATAAAAAAAATGTAGAAAAATTAAGAAAAATGATTTTTCTTAATTTTTCTACATTTTTTTCCAACGTTTTTTCGCTGATCGCTGCGAGACCTGTGGGTATTTACGGCGGCACGGGCTCGCGAAGTGTCTCCTTCGGAAAAACTTGACTGAAATTTCAGAAAGTGCGCTCCGCCGTACATTTTTCCAAAATCTTTCGAAAAGTCATTTTTTAGTGTTTTTCAAGTCGATTGTAGTGTAGAAATGCGAAAAATGAAAAAAAAAATTCAAAATCGACTTGAAAGTTGGCAGGAAACCGAGCAAAACTCCCTCAAAAACATAAAAAACAAGTGAGAAGCCTCCGTAAATCGACAAGCCACGCCCTGTGGGCGGAGCTCAACTTTCGTGGGCGTTTGAAAAAATTTAATCGTAGGGGACACTTTCTGAACACGTGCGGCGGGAATTTGAAAATTGCTTATTTTCGAGCAGAACGAAAGAAATTTTTTAACTCCCGCCGTAAATACCCACGAGAAAAAGCGTTGGAAAAGGCGTTGGAAAAAGAAAAAAGCGTTGAAAAAAAAGTTAGAAAAATGAAAAAAAAATGCTGAATTTTTAAAAACATTTTTTTTCATGTTTTGACATCCGTGAATAAGGAAAAAAAAGGTTTTAAATCGTTTTTTTCGAACATGAATAACCTCATTAGAATAAATTTTCACATTTTCATATTGAAAACTCACCAAAACAGAGCAAGATGCTTCAAAAACCCAAAAAAAAAACCGCCGTAAACTCTTCTTCGTTCAGAAAAATGAGACCTATTTCAGCTTCACATTTTCAGCTGTTATCCTATCACTCCGACTACTTCAAAACGCTGTTCAACTCGGATTTCAAGGAAAAATCAATGGAAGAAATCGAAATTAAAGGTGTCAAGTTCGAGCCTTTTGCCACTTTATTGAGTCAGATTCAGCCGACTCCTGCTAATCCACGCTGTATGATTTAAGTTTGACAACATGAAAAAGTGTTATTGTTTAGATTTTGTGACTATGGATGCGCTAGATCTCGCCGATCGATTCCTGCTTCCTCACTTGAAAAGTCTTCTCGAACTCTCCCTTATCGTATCATCGGAAATGGATTTCTGGTCCAAAGTTGAAACAGGTGGAAAGCACCAACTCAACGATCTACTGGACAACGGATTGAAGGAAATGAAAAAAAGCGGTGTTTATCGTGTCAGCGAGCTTCGTTCGTCTGCTACATTCCGCAAATTGCCTGCCAGCGCTCAAGTCAAAATCTTGACCCGCTACTTGGAACTTTTTTATTTTTGATTGGGAGATTCTTTTGTTGTGAAATATTTTTGATTCAATAAAATTGTTGCTGTTATTTTGTTTTTGTTTTTGTTCGAGTTTAATTCTCTATTATCGAAATCTGGCAATTTTTCGCGAATTTTTTCCATGAATAGTGTTCTTTTCTATAGGAATTTCAAAAAAATCAATATTTCCTAGAATCCATTTTTCGTGTTACAATTTTATAAAAATTAAAACTAAAACAATTTTTGCGAAAAAAATTTTCAGCCGAAGAAAAAATGACTGAAACTCCAGAAATAAGTATTTACGAGAAAACATTCGCGAAATCGGATAAAACGGATGCAATTCTGGTGGTCGATGGAAAAAAGTTGCATGTTAACAAGGCGGTAAGCACCCCCTGAAAATGGGCAAAGTTCAATTTCAGCTTCACAATTCCAGGTTCTCTCCTACCATTCCGACTACTTTCAAGCTCTTTTCAACTCAGATTTCAAGGAAAAATCAATGGAGGAAATCGAAATTAATGATGTCAAATTTGAGGATTTTGCCACTTTATTGAGTCAGATTCAGAACAATCCAATAACTCCAGAAGGTGAGTTTTTTTCGGCGCCAAATTTGAATTCGGCCCGGTTTTTTGAGCTGAACGAAGCGTTTCGAGCGAAAATTATCGAATTTTGAGAAAAAAATGTCGATTTTCGGACAGAAAATAATATTTCAAAAAAATCTTTCGAAAAAAAAATTTTCGAAAATATTTTTCGATCAAAATTTTTTTTTCCACAAAAAAACGTTGAAAATTTATTTTTTTTTAACTCCTCCAGAAAATAACTCCGGAAAATCGATTGAAATCGAGTAAAAATAAAATGAAAATTTCAAGCCTAACTTCCAACGGTTTCGAAATGTCGCGGAGCCTCTTTTTTTGCCAAAAATTCAATATTTCAGTAAAAAATATCACGATTCTTCTGGAACTCGCCGATCGTTTTCTGCTTCCAGCTGCCAAACGTCACTTGGAGCTCTTCGTGATCTCACCGGGACTGTCCACGATCGAAAAAATCGAATTGGCCGACAAATTCGAATTGGGCAGTCTTCTGAAGCACACACTCAAAAGTTATAAGCATTTCCAGCCGACACAAGAGTTCTCCAACTTTTCCGATAATACGAAAGCGAGAATTTTCGATCGTCAAATCGAATTGCACAGAGAGATCGAGAACAGACAATTCGCATTTCCTCCATATGGATATCACCGCCGGGCTTTTAGACAAGGCGGCGATGAAGAAATCGATGAAGATGAAGTATGGTGATAATTTGCAATGTTTTGTTTTAAATAAAGCATTTTTAATTTTCAAAAGTCGCCTTGTTTTTTGTCTTTCATTGGGTTGTTACCGCGTCTTCCCAACTGATTTTTTCATGGAAACTTCTTCGTTTTAAGACATTTGTATGTGTTTTCGCTTAAAAAGTTGACAAGGAACATTTTATCTTTGGTTTTGTCTCACAAGTCTGAGCTTCAAGACCGAATTTCGTGTCGTAAAGTCCAAAAACGATGCGAAAATTAATCTGACATTCTCTAGTACGCAAAGACCGTCATTTCAGAATGCAAACTTTTGAGATTTCTACCGAATTTATCGGTCATTTTCTTGCTTTTTAGCAGGCAAATACTTGAAAAAATCTAATAAATGTATTTCGAAAGACTTTGTTACCAAAAACTAACTTAATTCGAGAAGCTAACTTTAAGATTTTCGGCTTCAATGGTACGGTGGACAAACCCAGTACGCAAACACCGTCACGTCAGAATGAAGATTTTAAAATTTTTTCGAGAGGTTTCACGAAATTTTATCGGTTTCTCCAGCACTTTTTAGGTTTTTTCTGCAGATAAGCACGCAAAAATAAATTTTCCAATGCAAAAATCGCTTAATTTGAAAGATTAACGATACGATTTTTAACTTACAGCCAAAATCAGTAAAGGATGAGCTTCGAATTTTACGAGAAAGCATTTGCGAAATCCGACAAAACCGATGCGATTCTAGTGGTCGATGGAAAGAAACTACATGTCAACAAAGCGGTGAGCACCCCCTGAAAATGGGCGGAGCATCATTTCAGCTGGATATTTTCAGATTCTCTCGTATCATTCCGACTACTTCGACAAACTGTTCAACTCGGCTTTCAGGGAAAAATCAATGGAGGAAATCGAGATTAAAGACGTCGAATTTGAAGATTTCGCCACTTTATTGAGCCTAGTTCATTCGGCGCCTATCAAACCAACAAGTATGTTTGAGATGATTATGTAAGGGGAAATTGCTCAAAAATCCAAATTTTGTGATAAATACAAGTCTCGAAAGTGTTCTGGTAGTAAATGAAGAAGAAGTCAATCAGTATTTGCCATGCTTTCTTCCAGAGCAAAACGCTGAGAATATTCTGGAGCTCGCCGAACGATTTCTGATCTCGTGTGTTAAGCAATATCTCGAATGCTTTCTCAAGCAAACTAATATTGACCGGCTAGAAAAAATTCGCATCGGAGACAAGTATCAATTGGATGATCTCATTCAAAACGGGCTCAATCAATACCCATCAGATTGGAAGATATCAATAACGGAAGGCACACTAGCATACAAAACTATTTCCGATAAAACTAAAATCAAATTTCTCACTCATCTTTTGAAATTGAAAGAATAAACGTTTTGGTAATTTTTATCGATTTTTTTTTAAATTTTTGTGCGAGTTTCATTCTCTATTATCGGAATCTGGCGAAATAAATGGAGTTTACCAGTGAAAAAATCGCCGGAATATTCAATTTCAATAAAAATTCATTTCTCAGACTACTGTACCTTTTTAAGTACGCAAACACCAAATTGCTCACTCTCGAACATTCTTCGATTTTTTATCGCTATTTTCCCATTTTCTCCACAAAAAAGTCGATTTTTTGCCAGTTTCTTTTTATGAATACTGGTTTTTTCTCTCAATAATTCACAAAAAAATTTTTTTTTCGGAAAGTACACGAATTCTCACTCTTTCGCATTTTTCGAATTTTTATCGCTATTTTCCCTTTTTTTTCGACGAAAAATGCGATTTCAAGCCAGTTTTTTTTTCCATGAACAGCGGTTTTTTTTCGAAAACAAAAAAAAATAATTTTCAGCCAAAACAAAAATGACTGAAACTTCAGAACCAAGTATTTACGAGAAAACATTCGCGAAATCCGATAAAACTGATGCGATTCTAGTGGTTGATGGAAAGAAACTTCATGTCAACAAAGCGGTAAGTTCTGCTGAAAAAGAGAAAGAGTCTTATTTCAGTATCAAATTTCCAGATTCTCTCCTATCACTCCGACTACTTCGACAAACTGTTTAACTCGGATTTCAAGGAAAAATCGATGAAGGAAATCCCGATTGAAGACGTCAATTTCGAGGAATTTGCCACTTTATTGAGCTTGGTTCATTCGAAACCCATCAAACCGACAAGTATGTTTAAAAAACTCTAGTTTCTTAGTCTTTTAGCAGCAGCAGTAGTCTTTTAGCAAAACTGCTCAAAAATCTCTGCTATTAGAGCTCAATGCCCCTTATTTGTGTCTCAAAATCTCGATTTTTGTCAAAAAAATTCAAATTTTAACACCAAAAATTCAGCTTTAACTCAACTTTTCAGAAGAAAATGCTGAAAAGATTCTGAAGCTAGCCGAACAATTTCTGATGTCGTCTGTCAAGCAACATCTCGAATACTTTCTCATTCAAAGTGACATTTATCGATTAGAAAAAATTTCCATTGGGGACAAGTATCAATTGGATGATCTCATTCAAAACGGAATCAATCAATACCAATCAGATTGGGAGCTATCTAAAACAGATTGCACAGCACAATACCAAAATCTTAGTGATAAAACTAAAGTCAAATTTCTCACTCATCTTTTGAAATTGAAAGAATAAATATTTTGTTGTTTTTTTTTTCGATTTGCTTTTTTTGTTAAATTTTGTTCGAGTTTCATTCTCTATTATCGGATTCCGGCGAAATAAATGAAGTTTAACAGTAAAGAATCGATTTCCGTCGTCGGAATTTTTAAATTTGAAAAAAATTCATTTCTCTCGACTACTGTACCTTTTAAAGTACGCATACACCGAATCGCTCACTCTCGAACATTCTTTGAATTGTTGTCGATTTTTTCCCTTTTTTTTTCGACGAAAAATGCGATTTTTTTGCCAGTTTCTTCGATGATTAGCGGTTTTTTCGTTCAAAAATTCACAAAAAATTATTTCCAGCCAAAACAAAAATGACTGAAACTCCGGAATTGACTATTTACGAGAAGACATTCGCGAAATCCGATAAAACTGATGCAATTCTACTGGTCGATGGAAAGAAGCTACATGTTAATAAAGCGGTAAGAAAAATGGGCGGAGCTTAGAAAAGGGGCGGGGCTGTGATCATTTCTTAGCCATTTATCGTCTAATTTCGGATTTTTTTGACAAAATGAGTCCAGTTTTAGACTATTTTAAGCCGTTCTAAGTCCTATAGAAAGGGGCGGAGCCTAATTTCAGCATCAAATTTTCAGCTTCTCTCCTATCACTCCGACTACTTCAGCGCTCTTTTCAACTCGGATTTCAAGGAAAAATTGATAGAAGAAGTCGAAATTAAAGATGTGAATTTCGAGGATTTCGCCACAATATTGAGTCTGATTCAGCCGAATCCAATCCTGCCAACCGAAGAAAACGCAGGGAAACTTCTGGAACTCGCCGATCGATTTCTGCTCCACTCTGCGAAACGTCAATTGGAAATGTTCATATTGGCACCGAAAATATCATCGGTTCAAAAATTGAAATTGGCGGATAAATACGGTTCGGATATTGTGACGGAGCACGCGTTGGAGTTGTTCACCTCACCGGGAGATTTGATCGGTTTGGGAAAGATTGAGGAGCTCTCCGATACGACGAAAGCCAGGATTTTCGATCGAATTTATAAAATTCAGGAAAAAGTCCTCGCACCTCCTTTTTCATTTCGCAGATTTGGCGAATAAACATGTTATTTTTTTGTGAATTTCAAAAAAATATTGTATGAATAAAAAAAATTTTTTGGTTAATATCGATTTTTTTTTCTCGAGAATTGTGTCAAAGTTCCGACTGCTTTCCGATATTTTGAAAATATTTTTTTGCTTGAATTTACTACGGCATTTTTACCTAAATCAGCTTGTTTTTCCCCCAAAAAATCGATTTTCAACTTTTTTTGTGTGAAAGGGCTACGGTAGACAGTACGCAATCACGGTCACGTCAGAATGCAGATTTTTGCATTTTTTGAATTTTTCGCCTGAAAATCTGAATTTTCCGTTCTAGTCGAAAATTTTTCTTTCAAAAATCAGTATTTTTGTCCAAAACGGCTTATTTTTTCCGCAAAAAATCGATTTTTCACTAAAAAAATTTTTTTCCCCGGTTACTGTAGTTCAAAAAGTACGCAAACACCGAATTGCTCACTATTACGCATTCTACGAATGTTTATCACTATTTTCTCATTTTTTCCACGAAAAATGCGATTTTAAGCCAGTTTTTTCCATGAATAGTGCTTTTTTCTCTCAAAAATTCACAAAAAAAATTTTTTTCGAAAATAATTCATTTTCAGCGAAAACAAAAATGACTGAAACTCCAGAACTGACTATTTACGAGAAGACATTCGCCAAATCCGACAAAACCAATGCGATTCTAGTGGTTCAGGGAAAGAAGTTGCATGTGAACAAAACGGTGAGAAAAGTGGGCGGAGCCTAATTCCAGCCTCAAATTTTGCAGCTTCTCTCCCTGCACTCCGACTTCTTCGACACGCTTTTCAACTCGGAATTCAAGGAAAAAGCGATAGAGGAAATCGATATTAAGGATGTGAAATTCGAGGATTTCGCCACTTTATTGAGTCTGATTCATCCGAATCCGTTGAAGCCGACAGGTAAGGCGCGTCGCGGTCGCGACGCGGCTGTCGTAAGTTTCGATGTTAAGTCCGTGAACACTAAGCCGTAAAATGCACAAAAAGTGGGGAAAAGCCTTACAGTCGTCAAATTTTGCGTCAAGCCCGCAAACACCCCGACGAGAAAATGCACAAAATTGACAAATAGCAAATTAGGCCGTAATGTCGTCAAATTTGACTTCGATTCCGCAAACACCCCGACACAAAAATACACTTTTTCCAGAATTCAACGCGGAGAAGCTTCTGGAGCTGGCGGATCGCCTTCTGATGACATCCGTCAAACAGCAATTGGAGTGGTTTCTCATCACAACGAACATAAGTCGATTCACGAAACTTCGAATCGCCGATAAGTATCAATTGGACGATTTGCTTCAAAATGCCATTGATCGAATCGTCAAAAGTGATGGATTTTTGACGATTAGCAATAGTAATACATTCACTAATCTTTCCGATAAAAATAAAGTTAAACTTCTTATGCATCTGTTGGCTGCTAATAATCAATAAATTTTCGTTTTATCGATTTTTTGTTTTGAGGTTTTTTTTCCGAGTTTTTAACTCTCAAAATATCGATTTTTCCCATCAAAAATCAAAAAATTTGAGAAAAAAAATTCTTGAAGGATTACTGTAGTTCAAAAAGTACGCAAACACCGACATTGCTCACTTTCTCGAACTTTTTGATTTTTTGACGATTTTTTCGCCTTTTCAGCAGAAAAAGCGATTTTAAGCCAATTTTTTCCTGATTTCTGTAGTATTTTTTTCAAAAATTACTGCAAAAATTTTCCGTAAAAAAAAGAAACAAAAAAAAACGAATTTTCAATTTCCAGCCAAAAATGACTGAAACTCCGGAACCCTCAATTTACGAGTCGACATTCGCCAAAACCGACAAAACCGATGCAGTTCTGGTGGTCGACGGGAAAAAATTGCATGTCAACAAAGCGGTGAGAAAAGTGGGCGTGGCCTAATTTTAGCGTCGAATTTTCAGTTGCTCTCCTACCACTCCGACTACTTCAGCGCTCTTTTCGATTCAGAAAATTCTGGAGAAGATCCCGTGGAAATTCAAATCGCCGATGTCGAATTCGAGGATTTCGCCACATTTTTGAGCCTCGTCATGCATAATCCGTTGAAAGTTACAGGTTGGTGGCCTAGTTTTTGAAATTGATGGCCGAACTTTGGTGGCCTAACTTTCTAAATTCCTGGCCTAACATTTTGAATTGATGGCCTAACTTTCTAAATTGATGGCCTAACTTTCCGAATAGATGGCCTAACTTTCTGAATTGATGGCCTAACTTTCTAAATTGATGGCCTAACTTTTCAAATTGCTGGCCTAACTTTTCGAATTGATGGCCTAACTTTCCGAATTGATGGCCTAACTTTCCGAATTGGTGGCCTAACATTTCACATTTGTGGTCTAACTTTTCGAATTTTTGGCCTAACTTTCCAAATTTGTGGTCTAACTTTTCAAATTGATGGCCTAACTTTCCGAATAGATGGCCTAACTTTCTGAATTGGTGGCCGAGTTTTCGTGACCTAACTTCAGAATCCAACGCGGAACGTCTTTTGGCTCTCGGCGAGCAATACCAAATCCCCGGCTCCAAACGTCACGTGGAGCTCTTCCTCATCCGAATCGAAAAGGAAAAAATGGAGAAAATTCGTCTGGCGGATCGATACGAAATGAAGGATTTGCTGACGAACGGAGTGCTTCAATTCAAAACGGCGATCGAATTCAAAAATTTGCGAAAAAACGAAATTTATCAGGCGTTGAGTGATGCGGCCAAGGCCGCCATTTGTCATCGATTCTTGGATCTTTATGATAATCGTCGTTGAATAAATTTTGGTTGATTTTTTTGAAAATTTGGTTTTTATCGATTTTTTTTGTTCGGTTGGAATCCGAGAAAAATGTATTTTTGGCAGCTTGGTGGCCTAGTTTTTTTTTTTTGAAGATTGGTGGCCGAACTTTTCAACTTGATGACCTAACTTTCCAACTTGATGGCCTAACTTTCCAAATTGACGGCCTAACTTTCTAAAATGATGGCCTAACATCTGAAATCGCTTATATTCACCCATTTTCCGCAAAAAATAGCTGAAAATGTCGGCCTTTTGCACAAGAATCGCTATTTTTGTCGATAAAAATCGATTTTTACGAAATTTAGAAAAAAAGAACGAAAAAAAGTCCATTTTTGAGTTCGGGGCGCCTAATTTCTGCCTGAAAATCGCTAATCTTTCATTGGATGAGAAAATGATCAATTCTGTCAAAAACAGCGAAAAATTAGGCCAAAAACGGTCAAAACGCGTTCAAAATCGACAAAAACGCGATAAAAATCGGTGGCCTAACTTTCTGAATTAATGGTCCAACTTTCTAAATTGATGGCCTAAGTTTAAAAAATTGATGGCCTAACATTCCAAATAAGTGGCCTAACTTTCCAAATTGGTGGCCTAACTTTCCGAATTGATGGCCTAACTTTCCAAACTAATGACCTAACTTTCCAGCCCCAAAAAAATGTCGGCCATCTACGAGTCCACATTCTCCAAGACCCCGAAAACCGATGCGATTCTAGTGGTCGATGGGAAGACATTGCATGTTAACAAAGCGGTGAGAAAAGGGGCGTGGCCTAATTTCAGCCTCAAATTTTCAGCTGCTCTCCTACCACTCCGACTACTTCAAGGAGCTGTTCAATACTCCTGGAAAGTCAGAATTCGTGATTGAGGATGTCAAATTCGAGGATTTCGCCACTTTGTTGAGTCTGATTCAGCATAATCCGCTGAAAGTTGCAGGTTGGTGGCCTAGCTTTGTGAGGTGGTGGCCTAACTTTCCGAATTGGTGGCCTAGTTTTCATGGCCTAACTTTTCGAATTGATGGCCTAACTTTCCAAATTGCTGGCCTAACTTTCCAAATTGATGGCCTAAATTTCTAAATTGATGGCCTAACTTTCCAAATTGATGGCCTAACTTTCCAAATTGATGGCCTAACATTCCAAATTGATGGCCTAACTTTCCAAATTGATGACCTAACTTTTCCTCTTCCACAGAATCCAACGCGGAACGTCTTCTGGCTCTCGGCATGGAATTCAGAATTCCGGCGGCCCGTCGCCACGTGGAATCCTTCCTCATCACCTCCACCCGCAAGGATAAATGGGAGAAAATTCGCCTGGCGGATGAGTACGAACTGGAGAATCTTTTGGCTCACGGACTGCTGCAATTCAAAACGAATGTCGAATTTACGGGGTTGAAAAAGAACGAAAAGTACAATTTGTTGAGCGATAAGACGAAAGTCGCCATTTGTCATCGATTTTTCGATATGATTCAATATTGATTTTTTTTCGTTGATTATCGATTTTTTGTTGAAAATTTTGTTGTTGTTGGAAAAAATTGTTGAATTTCCACTCTTCTTTGTATTTTTTTTCCGTAAAAATCCGGTTATCTCTCTATTTTTTTTTTGCGAGGAGTACGGTTGACAATAGGCGTGTACGTGGTGCAAACACCGTCACGTCGGAATGCAGACTTTCGGCAATTGTGTTTTTTTCCGCGGAATTTCGTAGTTTTTAAGTGATTTGATGGAATTTCGAGTTCTAGAATTTTCCGTAAAGCATACTTAATAATTTTAGACCGAAAAAGAACAAATGAAAATGAAAAAAAAACTCAGAAAAGCCTGGAAAAATGTCTGACTCGCATTAATGACTACGGTGGGCGCTTGCACTGGGTACGCAAGCACCGTCACGTCAGAATGCAGACTTATTTTTTTGTTGGCATTTTTCTGAATTTTCTCTCGGTTTCAATGGTTTTTTGTGTTATTTTGACCGCAACTGGTCGCCGAAAAATGTGTTTTTCGTAAAATTCATGATATTTTCAGGCGAAAAAATGACTGAAACTTCAAAACCGAGTATTTACGAGTCCACATTCGCAAAATCAGATAAAACTGATGCAGTTCTGGTAGTCGATGGAAAGAAACTTCATGTCAATAAAGCGGTAAGAATCACGAAAAAATTTCGAAGCCAGAGCTGTACGAAAAAAAAAATTTTTCGGAAAAAAAGCAAGAAATTTTTCCGAAAACGAGCAAAAACACGGAAAAAAAAATTTTTTTTTCGAAAATTTTTTGCACAGCCCTTGTCGGAGCCTATTTTTCCATCACATTTTCAGATTCTCTGCTATCACTCCGACTACTTCGATGCACTTTTCAACTCGGATTTCAAAGAAAAATCGATGGAAGAAATCCCAATTGAAGACGTCAACTTTGAGAATTTCGCCACAGTTTTGAGTCTGGTTCACAGTACTCCGATTAAATACACATGTGAGTGAAAAGTATGCGTCTCGTTTTTTCAAACTTTTTTTAGTGCAACA
This sequence comes from Caenorhabditis brenneri, assembly GCA_000143925.2. Classification (NCBI taxonomy): domain Eukaryota; kingdom Metazoa; phylum Nematoda; class Chromadorea; order Rhabditida; family Rhabditidae; genus Caenorhabditis; species Caenorhabditis brenneri. The sequence continues at coordinate 165,505 of GL379815.1, forward strand.
AGCTGAATCTATGCTCGAAATCGCCGACCGATTCCTTCTTTCAGCCGTCAAACGGTATTTGGAATTGTTTCTGTTCACTGGTGGACCCGGACCACGACTTCTTGTTACAATAGCTGACAAGAATCGACTTAAAGATCTCATGGATTTCACATTGTCTCAAATGACAACAAAAAGTTCATTTTTCAACAACTATTGCGAAAGATACGGTCCGGACAGGGCACTTTTAGACGGTTTTTCCAAGGAAACCAAAGCCAAGATTTTTAATCGGTTCCTTGAAATCGATAAACTAATCAGCGTGAAGACGAAAGTGGAAGATCCCTTTCGGTACGAAAAAGCATTCGCGAAATCCGATAAAACTGATACAATTTTGGTGGTCGACGGCAAGAAAATGCATGTTAACAAAGCGGTGAGCACTCCCTGAAAATGGGCGGAGCCTAATTTCAGCATCGAAATTTCAGCTACTTTCCTATCACTCCGACTACTTCACCGCACTCTTCAACTCGGACTTCAAAGAAAAATCAATGGAAGAAATCGAAATTAAAGATGTGAAATTCGGAAGTTTCGCCACTTTATTGAGTTTTATTCAACCGAATTTGATTATGCCGACTAGTACAAATCACGAAAAAATGCAAAAATTCAAAACGCTTTTTCAGAAGAAAACGTGGAGAATGTTCTGGAGCTCGCCGATCGATTCTCGATTCTTAGTGTCACGTTCTACTTGGAACCGTTCCTTACTGCTTTTAGTATCAGTGTATGCGACGATATTCGAATCGGCGACAAGTACGGGATGACTGATCTCATTGAGAAAAGAGTTGCACGATTGAGTAAAGAAGACTTCAAAACACTGGCCGCCCAACCTTTTTTTGAGAGTTTGTCGGACGATACGAAAAGCGGAATGCTCTATCGATATATGAATATTTGATGCCTCGAATATTGTCTTTTCTTTTGTGCGAATAAATAACTTCTTTAGTTTTATGTTTTTTATTTCATTTTCAACCGCTAAAATTCGGTTTTTAAAAATGTTTCTTTCGAAAAGTAAAAAAGTCACTTTTTGAATATATTTTGTTCCGAAAATCCAATGGAAATGAGAAAAGCTTCGAAAAACAACAAAGTAGTTGTCCTCCAATGAAAATCTACGGTATACAATACTCCGGTACGCAAACACCGTAACGTCAGAATGCAGACTCTGAAATTTTTGCTGACGTTTTTTACTGATTTTCTCAGGTTTTGATGATTTTTGTGGCGTTTCAAGCATAACAGATCGCAGAAAATGTGTTTTTCGTAAAATTCTAAATTTTTGCAGCCAAAAATAATGACTGAAACTTCGAAACCGAGTATTTACGAGTCAACGTTCGCAAAATCAGATAAAACCGATGGAATCCTAGTAGTCGATGGAAAGAAACTTCATGTTAACAAAGCAGTAAGTGTCACAAAAAATTGTCAGAGAGAGGGCTGTGCGTGAAAAACACTCCGAAAAAAAATTTTTTCGAGTAATTTGGACCGAGAAAAATCTAAAAAACTTTTTTTTTTTTGAAACTTTCAAGAGCAAACAAACGAAAAATTATTTTTCGGAATTATCTGGTTCGTTTTTTTACAAAAAATGGATAAAAAGGCGGTAAAAACATTAAAAATACACAACTAAAACATTTTTTTACCAAATTTTTTTCTGAAAAAAAAACCGAAAAAATTTCGAAAAGTTTTTTCGAAAATTCTTTCGCACAGCCCTGATTGGAGCCTATTTTTACATCACATTTTCAGCTTCTCTCCTATCACTCCGACTTTTTCAATGTGCTATTCAACTCGAATTTCAAAGAAAAATCGATGGAAGAAATTCCGATTGGAGAGGTCAAATTTGAGGATTTCGCCACGGTTTTAAGTCTGGTTCACAGTGCTCCCATCAAATATTCAAGCGAGGAGTTCTTGGGTATGCCAGAAACATTTTCGATTTTTTTTGCACTAAAAAATTCCAAAAAAAATTTTTTTTCCGATTTTTTTCGAACATTTTTTTTCGCACAGCCCTGATTCGAGTGTGTGAACTCCAATTTTATTGCCTGCTGTTTTCAAATCCACTTTTCAGACGATCTACTCCATATGAAGTCCCTTTTGGAAGTTGCCGACCGATTCCAACTTCCAGCCGTCAAACGTCACTTTGAGATGTACTTCATCACTTATGGAATTGGTCTGGAGGCTTTTATCACGATAGCTGACATGTATCAGTTGGACGAGCTCATGGATTTCACATTGTCTACATTTGAAACAAAGGATGACTTTCTTGAAGAGAACGGAGAAGACCGGGGTCCGAACATGAAAATTTTCAATCAACTTTCTAAGACGACAAAAGTCAAAATTTTTCATCGGATCCTCGAAATCGATAAGAAGATCAAAGTTACCGCGAAAAAGGAAGATCTACTTTTACACGAGAACACGTTCTCCAAATCAGACAAAACTGATGCAGTCTTGGTTATAGATGGGAAAAAGTTACATGTTAACAAAGCGGTGGGTCGGGTCGAAAGTAGGCGGGGTTTTAATGAAAGACATATTCAGGTTCTTTCCTACCACTCGGACTTTTTCAACGCGCTTTTTAATTCGGACTTTAAAGAGAAATCGATGGAAGAAATTGAAATTAAGGATGTCGAATTCGAGGATTTCGCCACTGTTCTGAGCTTCATTCAGTTGAAATCGATTACGCCGACAAGTAAGAATCCCAGGGACAGGCTAGAAAGTAACTGTAGTTTCAGTTGAAAATGTGGAGAATATTGTCAAGCTTGCCGATCGATTCGCAATTCCTTGCGCCAAATTCCACTTGGAACTGCTGATTATTAATTTTCGTCTCGATCCTTTCGAAGATATTCGAGTCGGAGACAAGTATCAAATGAATGACCTTGTCAAAAACGGAATTAAGTGGTTGAAAGTACATTCATACGAAGATTTGACCTCCAAACCATTTTACGAAGACTTGTCAGACGATACGAAAGTTGAACTGCTTTATAAATATTTAACTTTTTGATTTTTCTGTTTTTTGTGAACAGTGAATAAATTTTGTTAGTTTTTGTCTTTACTGGTTAATTATAGCCGTGATAATCCGGTTTCTCAACTATTTTTAATTACGGTGGCTACGGTAGGCAACACGAAGAACGCAAACACCGTCACGTCGGAATGCAGACATTTGAAGTTTCTTGTGTGTTTCTGATTATTTTTTCGGACTTTCAATGAGTTTTGCGGAGTTTTCAGCCAATCGAATTGCTAAAAATATATTTTTCGTGAAATAGATAATTTTCAGCCAAACAAAATGACTGAAACTCCGGAATTGAGCATTTACGAAAAAGCATTCATCAAGACCGATGAGACTGATGCGATTCTAGTGGTCGATGGAAAGAAAATGCATGTTAACAAGGGGGTAAGAAATGGGCGATGCCTAGTTTTCTAGCTGATCATTCCAGATTCTCTGCTATCACTCTCCATTCTTCAAAGCGCTTTTCAACTCGAATTTCAAGGAAAAATCAATGAAAGAAATCGAGATTAAAGATGTCGAATTTGAGGAATTCACCACTTTATTGAGTCTCGTTCATTTGAATCCGTTGAGACCGACAAGTAAGCATAGAAGACATTTTTCACAGTACAATTACTAAAAAAATAAAGTTTTGGCCTAAAATTAGAGATAGAAACTTTTAATCTTAGGCTAAAATTTTTTTTAGGCCAAAAATCTCATAAAAATCCAATTTTTCTAGGACAAAACGCTGAGAAGATTCTGGAGCTCGCCGAACTTTTCCTGATGCCATCTGTCCAGCAACATCTCGAATACTTTCTCATCCAAACTGATATTGAACGATTGGAGAAAATTCGAATCGGCGACAAGTACCAATTGGACGATCTTATTCAAAACGGAATCATACAATACCAGAAAGATCATGTGTTCACTACAAAAACCGCAAGAAATACAGTTTTCAAAAATCTTACTGATAAAACTAAAGTGAAATATCTCACTTACTTATTCAGAATCAAAGAAACTGTTACCGTTATCATTTAGGCATTTCTGTAGAATAAATTTTTGTTGTCTATTTTGTGTTTTTGGTGTTTTTCACCCGTCTGTATGATCGGCTTTATTGAATTGCCAGTAATTATTTTTATGAAAGTAAGAACGTTTTCAGTGATATTTTTCCGTTTTTTCTGATTTCCAGCTAACCAAAAATTTTGAAAAAATAATCCGAAAAATCATTTTTCGTTTTTTTCGCCCTGAAAAATTCGAAAAAAAAAGTTTTTCGATTTTTTTCGGACCAAAATTTTTGAAAAAAAATTTATCGATTTTTTTCGGAAATTCTTTCTCGCACAGCCCTGCTCATGGCGAAAGCACTCGTGTCGGAAAGTTACGGTAGACAAAGTGTGCAAACACATCGACAAAAACTTTTTGTTGGGCTACTGTAGCACATAAAGTACGCAAACACCTGCATATTGCTCAGCATCAATTTCCCATCTTTTCTCTACATTAATCATCAAAAAACATTTTTCCAGCCAAAACAAACATGACTGAAACACCGGAACTGACTATTTACGAAAAAACATTCGCGAAATCCGACAAAACTGATGCAATTCTGGTAGTCGATGGGAAGAAACTGCATGTTAACAAAGCGGTAAGCTCCTTGAAAATGGGCGGAGTCTAATTTCAGCTTTAAATTTTCAGCTGCTCTCTTATCACTCCGACTACTTCAACAAATTGTTCAATTCGGATTCAAAGGAAAAATCGATGGAGGAAATTCCAATCAAAGGCGTCAATTTCGAGAATTTCGCCACTGTTTTGAGTCTCGTTCACGGTGCTCCGATCAAGTACACATGTGTGTGAAAACCGAAATACAACATGAAAAAAAGAGACGCAGGAACCAGTTGCCTCGGCTCCACGACATTTCGAAACTGTTGAAAATTAGGCTTGAAATTTTCAAATTTTTTACTTGATTTTAATCGATTTTTTGGAAAACTAGAACAAAATAAAATTCAAACTTTTTTTTGAAAAAAATATTTTTCTAAAATATTTTTCGGCCATTTTTTTTTCAAAAAAAAAATTTGAAAATTTATTTTGTTCTAATTTTTCCGAAAATCGAATTAAAAATTTGAAATTTCAAGCCTAATTCTCATCAGTTTCGAAATGTCGAGGATCCTAAGAGCCTCTGCGTCTCTTGATTCCACGTGCTATTTTCACACATTTTCAGATGATCAAGTGGAATCTCTTCTGGGAATTGCCGATCGCTTCCAACTTCCAGCTGCAAAACGCCACATAGAGCTGTTTATTTTGACTCATCAGATCAACAAAAAAGATTCCAAAGAACGCGCTTTCAAGTTGGCCGATGCATTCAAACTCAACGATCTTCTGAGTCACGTCTTGTCTTCGTATGACTACAGTTCCTTTTTTGAACTTTCTAAAAATAGAGCTTTTCTCGATAAGCTTACCAATGAGACCACCGAGCACGTACTCGAGCGTATGCTGGTACTTAGCAGAGAAAACAAGCAAATGAACAGAAACGCTGTACAAATCGTGAAACCGTCTGTTGATATTTACCCGACGGCATTTGCTAAATTTGACAAAACCGATGCAATTCTGGTGGTCGGTGAAAAGAAGTTACATGTTAACAAAACGGTAAGTATCTCTGTTTCTACAGGGATGAATAAAAAATCTTATTCCGAAGCAAGGAAGTCGCCGGGCGCGCTGAGGCGCGCCTTCAAAAAGTTTCATTCTTCAGCATTTTTTCTTATACATCGCCAGTGAATTATTTATTTCTCGATGAAAATTTCCAGCTCCGCGGAATTCCGAAAAAAGTTTTTCACAGCTAAATTTTTTCGAAAAAGTCCGAAAAAACCGAAACATTTTTCGGTCCGAAATTTTTTCCGCACAACCCTGCTTGCGACCTCCTTGTTCCAGAGACAAATTCAGTTAACACTTTCAGGTTCTCTCCCACCATTCCGACTATTTCGATGTGCTCTTCAACTCAGAATTCGAGGAAAAATCAATGGAAGAAATTCCGATCAAAGGTGTCCATTTTGAGAGTTTTGTCACTTTATTGAGCTTCTATCACTCGAATCCAATCATTCCGACAAGTGAGTAACCATACTTATAAAATCTCGGATCCAGCACATTTAGCACAAAATTTGAGCATTTTTTTCCGATTTTTAAAATTTCGCAGTTAACGTCCTGGTCAGGGCTGTGCGAAAAAAAGTTTTGAAAAAAATTTTTCTCGAAAATTTTGGTCCAAAAAAATTCGAAAAACTATTTTTCGAATTTTTCTGGGCGAAAAAAACGAAAAATTTTTTTTCGATTTTTTTCCGGATTTTTTTCAGCGAAAATTTTTTATAAAGGCGGTAAAAACATAAAATATAGAACTAAAAAACATTTTTTCGAAATTTTTTTTCGGTTTTTTCGCCGAGAAAATTTTTCGGAAAAAAAAGGCGATAAACTTTTCGCCGTAAAATTTTTAGGAAAAGGACCGGAAAAAAAATACAATTGTTCGCACAGCCCTGGTCCTGATCTTCGGGTCGGACATTGAAAATTTGTCAATCATTTAAGTAACACACGGAATTGAAAATTTTTAGAAATCAATGCCGAAAAAATTCTCGAACTCGCCGATCGCTTCTTGCTTCCATCAACGAAATTCTACATGGAACCGTACATGATTCAATTCGGCTTTTCTTCAATTGATGCGATTCGAATCGGTGAAAAGTATCGACTTGGAAACTTCTATCAGAGTGGTTTTGATCGATTGGACATTTCGTTTTTCGAAAATCTTCTTTTCCAACACTGTTATGAAGAGCTTTCGACGGACACCAAGAGAAAATTCTTCAATAGTTATTTGAAATTACACAAAGAACCTTTTTACTCCAATACAGCACCAATTTATGGATATCTGCCAAATCGTATGACTGAAACTCCGGATTTGAGTATTTACGAAAAAGCATTCGTCAAGACCGATAAGACTGATGCGATTCTGAAGGTCCAGGGGAAGAAATTACATGTCAACAAAGCGGTAAGCCACCTTAAAATGGGCGGAGCCTGATTTCAGCTTCAAATTTCCAGCTGCTCTCTTATCACTTTGACTACTTGAAAACTGTGTTCAATTCGGATTCTAAGGAATATTCAATGGAGGACGTTCCTGGCGTTAAATTCGAGGATATCGCCATTGTTTTGAGTCTCGTTCATGGTGCTCCGATCAAGTACACATGTACGTGGAAATTTTTTCAAATTTTTTGACTCGATTTTGATCGAATTTCTGAAAAATTAGAACAAAATAAAATTTCAAAATTTTTGAAAGAAAAAATTTGGCCGAAAAATTTTTTCGAAAAAAATTTTTTTCAAAAAAAGTTTGAAATATTACTTTGTTCTAATGTTCCAGAAAATCGATTAAAATCGTGTCAAAAATTTGAAAGTTTCAAGGCTAATTTTCAACGTTTTCGACATGTCGCGGAGCCCTATTTTCTCTTATTTTCAGTCGAACAAGTGGAATCTCTCCTGGAAATCGCTGATCGCTTCCTACTCTCAGCTGCGAAACGTCACATTGAGCTGTTCGTTTTGACACAAGACGTCAACGAGAAATATTCCAAAGAACGCGCTCTATATTTGGCCGATAAATTCAAACTCAATGATCTCATTAACCGCGTCTTGCCTCTGTTTGGCTGTGAATCAGCTTTTGAACTTTCTAAAAAGAAGGATTTTTTCGATAAGCTTTTCTATGAAACGATCGTTAAGCTGTTCGAGCATATGCTGTTGGTAAATGATCGACAGAAGAATATTGGATTTCCGAGAAGCTTCTCGAAACAAATAGACCGAAACGTTGTACGTCTTCTTCAGACCAGGAGACCGCATGCCGATATCTACGGAACGGCATTCGCCAAATCTGACAGAACTGATGCTATTCTGGTGGTCGATGGAAAGAAACTTCATGTTAACAAAGCGGTTAGTTATTCTGTTCTTAATAGGATAAAGTTCGGTGGCACCGCCCAACGGCGGCTCACCTCCAGCCTTCTTCTGAAGTGAATTCTCGTAAAATTTTCAAATTTTGAATGCCCGCCAAAATGTTTGAAAATTCAAATTCCCGCTTAATTTTTCGAAGTTTCAATTCCCGCCAAAACAATCACATTTTATTACGCTGACGACATGCCAACCGGTTTTGGAGACTATTTCAGTGAACACTTTCAGGTTCTCTCCTACCACTCTGAATACTTCAAAACGCTTTTCAACTCTGAATTCAAGGAAAAATCAATGGATGAAATTCCAATTAAAGACGTCAATTTTGAGAATTTCGTCACTTTATTGAGCTTCTATCACTCGAATCCAATCGTTCCGACAAGTGAGTAATCCTATTTATAAAAAATCTCAGGGAAGCGCATTTGCATACCACACTGTTGGCTACCCTGTGACAATAGAACCATTTGTCTCATTAGAGCAGTCATGCTTCATACGATTCTCGAAAATTGTTTTCTATACTCATCGGACTTTCCATAAAGGTATTTTTTTTACAGAATCCAATGCCGAAAACATTCTTGAACTCGCCGATCGATTCTTGCTTCCATCAACGAAAGTCTACATGGAACCGTTCATGATTCATTTCGATTTTTCTTCACTCGATTTCTTTTGTTCAATTGAAGCGATGCGACTCGGTGAAAAGTATCAAATTGATAGCCTGTATCAAAAAGGTTTCGATCATTTGCTCAGAGACGTTTTTGATGAACCGCTCGCTAAACAGTCCTATCAGCAATGCTCGTCCGACACCAAGAGAAAAATCTTCAATCGTTATCTGGACCTTCATCGTGATTACTCCTATTACTGATTACTGATGTTGAAATAAATTGTTTTCAAAATTTTGATTTTTTTTTCTAATATGGTCCGTAAAATTCGCTTTCAGTCATATTTCTGGTTAATGCAAATATAGACTTATTGTTCAGCAAAGATTTTTGGCCGAAACGAATTTTTTTTATTAAAAAAATGATTGTTTTCAGCAGTTATTCATTGCTAGAAATTCTTTTGTCAAACAAAAAATGTCGTTTTTTCTGACAAGAAAAAATATTTTTTCCCAAACGTTCAGTTTTCATTTCCAGCCGAAAAAATGCCTGAAACTTCGAAAATAAGTATTTACGAGTCAACATTCGCCAAATCCGACAAAACTGATGCAGTTCTGGTCGTCGACGGAAGGAAGTTAAATGTTAATAAAGCGGTAAGAACCCCCTGAAAATGGGCGGAGCCAAATTCCAGCCAGATATTTCCAGCTGCTCTCCTACCACTCTGACTACTTCAAAGTGCTCTTTAACTCGGAATTCAAAGAAAAATCAATGGAAGAAATCGAAATTAAAGACGTCGATTTCAAGGATTTCGCCACTTTATTGAGTCTAGTTCAGAACAACCCAATTCTGCCAGATAGTATGCAACTGCGCCCCGTTGACAATTTTTCTTTAATTTTTGAAGTTTAGGCGAAAACTACGAAAATCTACTGAAACTCGCCGATCGATTCTTGCTTCCAGCCGCCAAACGTCACTTGGAGCTGTTCATTGGTTTTATAGACGTGGATAAGGAGAAAAAGCTTCAACTGGCTGATAAATACAAATTAGACGCCTTGTTAGGCCATGCTTTGTCATTTTATAATGCCAGGAAGCATTATCAGAATATGACTGAAGATGCCAAGAATTTCTCAATTCAAACGAAAGCCAAAATTTTTGATGATTTTTTCGGCACATATGAAAAAACTCTTTGAATTTTGATTTCTTTAATAAACAGTTTTTCTTTTTTTCGTGTTTTTTTTTTGCTTTTTTTCGGTGTAAAAATCCGATTTTTCAACTATTTTCTCGGTGGAGGGCTACAGTAGACAATGCACTGGTACGCAAACACCATCACGTCGAGATGCAGACTGGGAATTTTTTGTGATTTTTCACCGGATTTAGAAAATTTTTCAATGGTTTTCGAAGAGTTTTGAGTTGCTAAATTGTGGGAAAAATTCGATGATTAATATTTCAGCGAAAAAAATCAATAAAAATGAAAAAAAAACCCCCAAAAAAACAAGAAAAAAAATTTCTGAAAAAAGAAGACTACGGTAGACAGTACGCAAACACCGTCACGTCAGATTGCAGATTTAGGAACTTTTTTTTTCGAGTTTTCATCAAATTTTACTGATTTTTAGTCGAAAATTCGCCGAGTAAAGCCGTAATTGACTTGAAACATTTTTTCGAAATGTTATCCTAATGATTAAAAAAAAAACAAAGTATATCAATTTTTCAGCCAAAGCAAAAAATGACTGGAACTTCAGAAATAAGCATTTACGAGAAGACATTCGCTAAATCGGATAAGACTGATGCAATTCTGGTAGTCGAAGGAAAGAAATTGCATGTTAACAAGGCGGTAAGCACTCTCTGTAAATGAGCGGAATATAATGTCGGCATCACACGTTCAGGTTCTTTCCTACCACTCCGACTACTTCAATGTGCTCTTCAACTCGGAATTCAAAGAGAAATCGATGGAAGAGATTCCAATTGAAGACGTCAAATTCGAGGATTTTTCCACTGTTTTGAGTCTGGTTCACAATCCAACGATCAAATGTTCAACTTGTTCTTATTCAATCGAAAAATATCTAGATGTAGCCGATCGCTTCCAGCTTCCCGCAGCCAAACGTCACCTAGAGCTTCATCTTTTAACTTCGAATAATGATCGTAATCAATAATCGAGCTAGCTGATAAATACGGACTGAATGAGGCGATGAGTCGTGCACTGTCATTGTTTCAAGAAAAAAAGCATTTTAAAAGTTGGCTTTTTTCTGAACCTAACATCAATTTCTTTAATACTCTCTCCATGGAAACCAGAATGAAACTTTTCGATCGAGTTCTCGAAATCGAAGGGAAACTAGTCGTGGCGGTACCGAAAACGAAAAAAAAAATTTTTACACTAGTAATTTTTATAGCCGAAACCTCTCGAATCGTTCATGAGCATCTGCGAATCGACATTCGCCAAATCCGAAAAGACCGATGCAATTCTAGTGGTCGATGGAAAGAAATTACATGTGAACAAAGCGGTAAGTACCCCCTGAAAGTGGGCGGAGCCTAATTTCAGCTAGATATTTTCAGGTTCTCTCGTATCATTTCGCTTTTTAGTATACCCGGTCATTTTTCAGATTCTGACCTACCACTCCGATTACTTCGACAAACTTTTCAAAGAAAAGCCGATGGAGGAAATTCCGATTGCAGACGTCGATTTTGAAGATTTCGCCGCTTTACTGAGTCTGATTCATCTGAATCCGCTTGCACCGACGAGTAAGTATTCCAGAATTACACCTTAGCCGAAATCAAACCTTTAATATTTCAGAAGAAAATGCGGAGAAAATTCTCGAGCTTGCCGATCGATTCGCGTTTCCTTTCATCAAATATTACATGGAACCGTTTATTATTTCGTTCAAGCTCGATGAGTTCGACGATATTCGAATCGGTGAAAAACACGGAATGAAAGAGCTCATCAAGAACGCTGTGAACAGATTGAAGTCCGAACATTTCACGAATTTGACTAGAACTTCCACTTTTCAAGCATTTTCAGACGAAACGAAGACCGAAATTTTCTATAAATTTTTGACACTTTGATTTTTTTTGTTTGAAACTATTTGTTGTTGGAATATTTTTTTCTGTCGAATATTCAAAAAAAAAATTGTTTATGTGATGGTTTTCTGGTGTTTTTGGACGCGTTATATCGGCTGTTTTTATTTTTTTTTTATTGGAAGGGAAACAGTAGACAAATGGTGTGCGAACACCGTCACGATTTATCTCTGGACTACTGTAGCTTAGAAAATACGCAAACACTGAGTCGTTGCTCATCGAGTTTGAATCGATTTTTCATATCTTTTTCAGCTAAAGAAACCGTTGCCAGCTGAAAAATGTCAATTTACGAAAAAGCATTCGCTAATTCCGACAAAACCGATGCGATTCTGGTGGTCCAGGGAAAAAAAGTTGCATGTTAACAAGGCGGTAAGTACCCGCTGAAAATGGGCGGAGCCTAATTTCAGCTAGCCTATTTTCAGGTTCTTTCGTATCATTCTGACTACTTCAATGTGCTCTTCAAAGAAAAATCAATGGAGGAAATCGAAATTGAAGACGTGAAATACGTGGATTTCGCCAGTGTTTTGAGTCTGGTTCACAATGTACCGATCAAATACTCAGGTGATTGAACATTGAAATAGTCTACGAAAAAGAGAGGCACAGACATCATTATTTTTCTGAGCTACCGAAAATATCTCTGCGTCTCGTGTTTTCACGAGCTTTTTCCTACAGATACATATTTACAGATGTCAAAGAACAACTAGAAGCTCTCCTGGTAATCGCCGATCAATTTCACTTTCCTGCCGCCAAACGTCACTTAGAACTGCTTCTCATAATTTCTAAGGAAAATCCACTCAAACTGATTGGAATAGCCGACAAGTATCAGTTGAATGATCTCAAGAATATCGCGTTGTCTAAATTGGATCGAGGAGACTATTATAGAAGTGAAAATACAAGTAACGGTTTTCGCGTCGTTAAAAAGCCTGACGTTGAATTGCTCGATCAGTTTTCCAAAGAAACCAATATCGAACTTTTTCATCGTTACCTTGAAATTATCCATAAGATCTCGAATCCGCCGATCAGAAAAACCTCTAAATTGAGTATTTACGAGTCAACATTCGCGAAATCGGACAAAACTGATGCAATTCTGGTGGTCGATGAAAAAAGATTGCATGTTAACAAGGCGGTAAGTATTTTCGGAAAATATTCCGATTCCAAAAGTTTCCGGAAAAAAATTTCCAATATTTTGGCTCAATTTTTCAAAAAAAAAATCCGGAAAAACATACTATTAGGGTGAAAAGAAAGTTTCCGCAAATCCGGGATTTTTTGCAGTAGAACAGTTTTTTGAATCTAGTTTTTTTCTCGATGGGTACCTACCAGCTAGGCATGACCACCGCCAAAATATCATCAGTATTGGTCACCTGCTTCAAAAGATACAGTTAGTTATGAGGGTCTTGGTCGGACCCTGTTTTTCGGAAAAGCAATGTTCCCAGCCAGTTTTTCCCAATTTTTTCAGTCAAAAATACTCATATGAGGATGTGTACTACACCTTTAAAAAATCATGACCAGACATTCACTCTCCGCCGATATTCGTATTTTCGACCTCCCAACTTTAGGCCGCTCAGAATTCTTAAATCGAGGCGCTGAAAATTAGAACTGTGCGGATTGTTTGCACACTAGGGAAGACCAAAAAATTTCAAAACAAAGTTTGATGAAAAAATCGAAATTGACGGATTTTCATTTTTTGGTCGAAATTTCAAGCCATTTTTGAATTTTCTCTAAAATGACAGAGAGTGAATGTCTGGTCATGATTTTTTAAAGGTGTAGTACACATCCTCATATGAGTATTTTTGACTGAAAAAATTGGGAAAAACTGGCTGGGAACATTGCTTTTCCGAAAAACAGGGTCCGACCAAGACCCTCATAACTAACTGTATCTTTTGAAGCAGGTGACCAATACTGATGATATTTTGGCGGTGGTCATGCCTAGCTGGTAGGTACCCATCGAGAAAAAAACTAGATTCAAAAAACTGTTCTACTGCAAAAAATCCCGGATTTGCGGAAACTTTCTTTTCACCCTAATAGTCCGAATCCGTGTCGGGTCGGGTCCAAATGGGATTTTTTCTAAATTGAAAATGAATAACCTTTACATGGAAAAATCTATTTTTAGTTAATATCTGGGCCTTGAGGAAAACTAAGCATTTTCAAATTGAAAACTCCCACTTTATTAAAAAATTTGCCAAAAATTTTGGCAGAAAAATTCGAATTTTTTCAAATCCGGGCCCGCCGGGCCGGCCTGATTTGGACAAGTATGCGGTTTTCCTTTTTTAATAATAATAATAACGTTTTAGGTTCTCTCTTATCATTCCGACTACTTCAACGCTCTGTTCAATTCGGATTTCAAGGAGAAATCAATGGAAGAGATCGAAATTAAATATGTGAATTTCGAGAACTTTGTCACTCTTCTGAGCATTGTTCACTCAAATCCGATCGCTTTAACAAACAGTAAGGGCGTCCTTCCCCTTCAAAAAACCTCTGAATCTCCAGAACAAAACGCCATGAATATTGTCGAGCTCTCCGATCGATTCATCGTTCCATGCGTCAAGCCGCTCCTGCAATCATTCATTTACTCCTCGCTGCATTCGAATTTGGAGAAAATTCGAATTGGAGAACTCTTTGACGATCAAAAACTGTATCAGGAGGGAATCGACAACCTGCGTGATTTTACGGATTTGCCTAGCGATCCCTACTATCAAGCACTCTCGTACGAAACCAAGAAGAAGCTATTTCATAAATGTTTGGAGTTACATGCACGATATTGTTGATGTCAATCATGTCTTAATATAAAATTTGTTGTTTTTTTTTGTTTCAATCTCGTTTGTTATTATCGTTTTGAGCTGTAAATATCGGCTCATCATTATTTTGAGAGTATGGAGCCGTGGAAAATGAATTGTTGCGATTTTCAGTCAGAATGACTGAAACTGAGGAACCAAGTATTTACGAAAAGGCATTCACCAAATCCCCCAAAACCGATGCGATTCTGGTGGTCCAGGGAAAGAGGTTGCATGTCAACAAGGCGGTAAGTCCTGCTGCAAATGAGCGGAACCTATTTTCAGCTATAAATTTCCAGGTTCTCTCGTATCATTCCGACTACTTCAACAAAATTTTCAATTCGAAATTCAAGGAAATAGCGGCATTTGCAATTGCAAACGTCGAATACGAGAAACTCGCCACGGTCTTGAGTCTGGTTCATGGTGGTCCCATCAAAAGTTCAACCGATGATCCCGAAAAATATCTAGCTATGGCGGAACGCTTTCAACTTCCCGCCGCCAAGCGTCACTTGGAGCTGTTTCTCATGATTAATCAACGTTCCAACCAAAAATCTTCACTCGAACTGATCGAAATAGCCGACAAGTATCACTTAAATGATCTCATGGATATCGCATTGCCTCAATTGAGTCACAGAGACTATTATAGCGATTCAAGTTATCATCGAGAGCCTGATCTTAAATGCTTCGAGCAACTATCCGATGAGACGAATATCAAACTTTTCCATCGTTTTCTTGAAGTTGGGTATAGTGTCACGAAGAAGCCGAATATAAACAATTCTCAATTGAGTATTTATGAGAAAACATTCGCCAAAACCGATAAGACTGATGCAATTCTGGTTGTCGATGGGAAGAAATTGCATGTTAACAAAGCGGTAAGCGCTTTCACACAAAAAAGAGGAGACCACAAAAATCGGGGAGAAGCCAACTTGCGCAAGAAACGAAACGGGGAGAAACGAATCCGCGAGAAATTTGGTGCACCGTCACGTCAGATTGCAGAAAAAGCTACTGTACCATTTTTGCGCAAGTTGGCTTCTCCCCGATTTGTGTGGTCTCAAAAAGAGGGGATTTCAAATAACTCAATTTTAGGTTCTTTCTCACCATTCCGACTATTTCAATGTGATGTTCAACTCGGATTTTAAGGAGAAATCAATGAAAGAAATCGAGATTAAGGATGTCGATTTCGAGAACTTTGCCACTCTTCTGAGCATGGTTCACTTGAATCCGATCGCTCCAACAAACAGTAAGGAAACTCGGAAATTCAACAAACTATTAAATCGAATTATCTTTCTTTGAGGCTCCGCGACATTCCGAAACCCGATATTTCGAAACCGTTGAAAATAAGACAAAACATTTTCAAAATCGTTGACTTGATTTTAATCGATTTTCTGGAGAATCGGCGCAAACTGAAATTTCGAACTTTTTCTGAAAAAAGATTTTTCGAAAAAATTTTTTTTCAAAAAAAAGTTTGAAATTCGGTTTTCGAGCTAAAGAATAGTTCAAATATTCCAAAAAAAAAAACTCTTGAATTTTAGAACAAAACGCTATGAAAATCGTCGAGCTCTCCGATCGATTCATCGTTCCATGTGCCAAGCCGCTGCTGCAAACTTTCATTTACACCTCGCCGCTTTCCAATGTGGAGAAAATCCGAATTGGTGAACTGTATGACGATGACGAACTGTTTCAAGAGGGAATTAATGCCATGGACTACCAAGATTTCAGAGAGTTGCTTAGCAATCCCACCTACGAAGCACTCTCGTCTGCTAGCAAAAGAAAATTATTTTATAAATCTTTGTCTAAGCGCGGTTTTTGAATTTTTAAATATTTTACATTAAATTCGAATCGGAGAGAAGTTTTTACGCGTTGATTATTGCTTTGTTGTTGTTCTTGCTAATTTTTGTTAAATAAAAAAAATGTTTTTCAATTTGTTTTTCTTACATTCGTTTTTTCTGCCAGTTTTCGCCTGAAATAATACTTATCTTTACCGAATCCAGTATGGGAAAAATATGGAATTGGCGCATTTTTCCATGAAAACTACTGTAGCTCATAAAGTACGCAAACACCGACTTATTGCTCATTGTAACGGAGCGATTTTTTGGGCAATTTTTTGAGCAGGTTTAGCAGATATTCATAGCTAAAAAAGCAGTTTTCAGCCAGAAAATGTCGCTTTTCCTGACATAAAAAATACTTTTTTTTCCGAACAATCGCTTTTTATTTTCAGCCAAAAGGAAATGACTGAAACTCCCGAATTGAGTATTTACGAAAAAGCATTTGTCAAAACCGACAAAACCGATGCGATTCTGGTAGTCGATGGAAAGAAATTACATGTTAACAAGGCGGTAAGTACCCCTGAAAATAGGCGGAACCTAAATTCATCCAGATATTTGTAGTTGCTTTCCTATCATTCCGACTATTTCGATGGGCTGTTTAACTCCGATTTCAAAGAAAGATCTATGGAAGAAATCGAAATTAAAGATATCAACTTCGAGGATTTCGCCACTGTTTTGAGTCTAGTTCACGGTGCTCCGATCAAGGACAACGGTAAGTGAAATCTCGGCGTCTTGTTTTTACACGTGCTCCTTTATATTTTCAGCCGCACCAATACAAGTGGAGTCTCTTCTGGAAATTGCTGATCGCTTCCAACTCTCAGCTGCGAAACGCCACCTGGAGCTCTTTCTTATGACTCCCAAAAACTCGTTGGGCACAATGATTGATATAGCCGACAAGTATCAATTGGATGATCTCATGGAAAACACAGTGTCTCGGTTAAAAAAAAAACCATTATTATCAGAGGGTATATGATGGAGTTGGCTACTACAACAAGCCTTCGCTCACATTTTTTGAAAAATTTTCCGATGAGACGAACATCAAGTTTCTTCATCATTTTCTCGAAATTTGTAATAGGATTACAGAGCCATCGAAAACTGTAAAACCGTGTATTTACGAGAAAACATTCGCGAAATCTGGCAAAACTGATGCGATTCTGATGATCGATGGGAAAAAATTACATGTTAACAAGACGGTAATCGGAATTTTTATTATTCGAAAAAAATTGATTTGGAGAAAGTTTCTCCGGCTCCGGGACAATTCGCAGCCGGACGTTTCGCAGCCGTTTTTCCGCGTTTTTCGGTTTTTAATCAAATTTTCCTCGTTTAATTTTTAGTTTTTCCGATAAAAACTGGGCAATATTAGGGGGTACCACGAAATAGAATTTTCCGAAATAGAATTTTGATGGTATAGAATTTGCTACGCAATATAATTTTCTGAAATAGAACTTGGTCGGATAAGAATTCGCTGAAATAGAAAGCGTCGACATAAAACTCGCTGAAATAGAAGCCGCCGAAATAGAAAATGCCCGGAATAGAATTCCTGTTCTCAGTGGAGCGCGCTTTCGTCTCATTTTTTCCGAATTTCCGTTTAATTCGCAGTTTTACAATTTTTTTATCGTATTAAGGTGAAGATATTGGTTGTTTTTGAAAGAAAAAAAAATTGAACATGAAAATAAAGTAAAATTTCTGAAAATTTCAGAAGATTTTAACGAAAATCATGCCTGGGAGGAATGCGCGCTCCACGGATAACAGGAATTCTATTCCGGGCATTTTCTATTTCGGCGAGTTTTATAGCAGCAAATGCTATATCGTCGCTTTTTTATAGCAGAAAATTATAAATCGGAAAATTCTATTTCGTGGTACCCCCCAATATTATGTAATTTCTTTACAAAAGTGCACAAAAACACGGGAAAATGCCAAAATAAGTGATCAAAGTGGTGCAAAATTTGAGTATTCGCTTAGCTTGACTTCAAAGCTATTAACTATCAAAGAATAACTTTGAAAAAATTTCTCAGTACAATAAAAAGAAACATTACAATCATTTTACTAATAATTAATAGCTGTTAAGTCGAGCTAAGCAAAAACTCAAATTTTGCACTACTTTGAACACTTCTTTTGTAACTTTTCCGAGTTTTTGTGCACTTTTGTAAAGAAATTACATAATATTGCCCAGTTTTTATCGGAAAAACTAAAAATTAAACGAGAAAAATTTGATTAAAAACCGAAAAACGCGAAAAAACGGCTGCGGAACGTCCGGCTGCGGATTGTCCGGCTGTGAAATGTCTCGCTGCGAATTGTCCCGGAGCAGTTTCTCCGAGCACAGTATTCAACTTGCAGGTTCTCTCCCACCACTCCGACTACTTCGCCGCCCTTTTTCACTCGGATTTCAAAGAAAAATCGATGGAAGAAATTCCAATTAAAGACGTCAGATTTGAGGATTTTGCTACTTTATTGAGTCTAGTTCATCTAAATCCGATTGCACCAACAGGTAAGACCCGACAGAAAAATCTGAATTTTCTTCTTAAAATTCAAATTTTTCAGAAGAAAACGCGGTGAACATCCTCGAGCTCTCCGATCGATTCCTAATTCCATGTGTCAGCTACTTCCTGGAACCGATAATTGTCTCCTCCCCGTTAGCTAGTTTTGAAAAAATTCGAATCGGAGAGAAATATGAACTGACTGGGCTGTTTCAAAAAGGAATCGATACCCTGAAAGCGGAAGACTTCACGGATTTGCCTAGCAACCCCATCTATCAAGCATTTTCGTCTACTACCAAGAAAAAGTTATTTCATAAATGTTTGGTGCTACATGCTTGATTCATTAAATATCTTGCATTTCTTAAAATGAAATTTGTTCGTTTTTTGTTCAATATTTTTGTTCCAATTGCTCTAAACCGTAAAACTCGGCGTTTTATTATATTTTTTGTGAGGAAAAAACCATACTTGCAACGGGCCGGGCCGGGCCGGCCCGCGGGTCGATGTCATCACTGTAATTTTTTCAAAGTTTTTTCGGGGTATTTTTTTTTGATTGAAAAACATACTTTTCTTATAGTTTTGGAGTGAAAATGAACTTATCACAAAAAAAGAATAGTTTATAGTGAAAAGGCGAAAATTATGTAAAAATTTCGGAAAA
>GL379815.1:186401-208307 GCA_000143925.2 Caenorhabditis brenneri
ACCGACTGGCATAATAGTATCAAGGAACCGACAAGAAAATTTCCGGGCGCTATAGTTGTTGGGGGGCACCAGATTTCTGTCACAGGGGGGTTATTTTAGGGCTCTTTTTTCACAGGAACACGCTCGTGAGTTATTGTAAACGTTCTAGAAACCATTTGCGAGCAACTAGAAATCATTTGGAACTCATTTTCAGCTAGAGCAAAATTGGCTGAAAATCGAAATTTTCGGGGAAAATTGACTTTTTTTCGCCTGAAAAAGCTTTTTTCGGTGTTTCCTAAGCTTTTTTAATAGGGTGCTAACTCATTTTACTTCCAGAAACATCACACCCCACTATTAAAACAGGCTTAGGCCTCCATTGCCCAAGTGCCATAATTTTTTGCCCCCCCCCCCCCCCACTATTATAGCGCCAAGTTCCGAAACCGCGACATTTTGAAACCGTTGAAAATTAAGCTTGAAATTTTCACATTTTTTACTCGATTTTAATCGATTTTCTGGAAAATTAGAACAAATTAAAATTTCAAACTTTTTTTGAAAAAATAATTTTTTTCGAAAATATTTTTCGGCCAAATTTTTTTTTCAAAAAAGAAACTCCAGGAAATCGAGTCAAAAATTATGAAAATTTCAAGCCTATTTTCAACTTTGCAGCCGAATCTAAAAAGTTCTACGATAAGTGTCCACGAGTCAACATTCGCCAAATCGGATAAAACTGATGCAATTCTGGTGGTTGATGGAAAGAAGTTACATGTTAACAAAGCGGTAAGTGCTCTGAAAAAAGAGAGAAGCCTAATTTCAGCATGCAATTTTCAGATTCTCTCCTATCATTCCGACTACTTCAACACACTTTTCAACTCTGATTTCAAAGAAAAATCAATGGACGAAATCCCGATTGAAGACGTCAAATTCGAGGACTTTGCCACTTTATTGAGCATGGTTCACCTGAATCCAATTGCTCCGACAAGTAAGCTATTTTTGAAAAAAATTTGACTTTCTTTTGATCGATTTTCTGGAAAATTAGATCAAAATAAAAAATCCAATTTTTTTTTCGGAAAAAAATTTTTCCGGAATTATTTCGGCCAAATTTTATTTTTTCAAAAACTTCCAGAAAAATGAATCATTTTCCAGAAACGCCGTGAGCATTCTCGAACTCTCCGATCGATTCCTCATTCCTTGTGTCAAATTCTACTTGGAGCCGTTCATTATCTCTTCGAAACTCGCTAGCTTGGAGAAAATTCGAATCGGAGAAAAGTATGAGCTATCGGAGCTGTTTCAAAAAGGAATCAACACTCTGAAAGCCGACGACTTCACGAATTTGCCCAGCGATCCCGCCTACAAAGCACTCTCGTCTGGTGGCAAGAGAAAGCTATTTCTTAGAAGTTTTGCATACTTTTAGCGATCTTTTTTTTGTTCGAAATAAATATTTTCCTTTTTTTACTTTAATTAATTTCGCCTCTTTTTCGAGCCGTTAATTCGGTTGATTGAATTATTTTTTGTGGAATGATTACGGTAAGCAACGGGGGGGGGGGTCCGCAAACACCGTCACGTCAGAATGCAGACTTCAAAACATTTTTGGAATTGTTTTTCGGTTTTTTACCGGGTTTTCAATGATTTTTAGGCGTTTTTAGTTGGACAAATGAATTTTTCAGTCGTATTTCTCAAATGAGCACATTTTCTCAGTGTAACTATTCGATTTTCAGGCAAAAATAATGACTGAAACTTCGGAACTAACTATTTACGAGAAAGCATTCGTCAAATCGGACAAGACCGATGCAGTTCTGGTGGTCGGTGGAAAGAAACTACATGTTAATAAGGCGGTAAGTTCTCTCGAAAAATGGCCGAAGCTTAGTTTCAGCTTCAAATTTTCAGTTCCTTTCCTATCATTCTGACTATTTCAACGTGCTCTTCAACTCGGACTTCAAGGAAAAATCAATGAAAGAAATTCCAATTGAAGACGTCAACTTCGAAGAATTTGCCACGGTTTTGAGTCTGGTTCACCCGAATCCGATCAAATGCTTAGCCTATAACTTCGATCAATATCTAGAAGTGGCCGATCGATTCCAACTTACTGCTGCCAAACGTCATTTGGAACTGTTTCTCATGATTTCTGCTAATAGTTCGGATACACTTATTCGAATAGCCGACAAGTATCGATTGAACGAGCTTCTAGATCTCACATTGTCTAAACATCGGTCAGATGACTACTGGTTCAGAAATGGTAACGGCTTTGCCGAATATAAACGAGAAATGTACAAAAAACTTTCCGATGAGACCAATATCAAACTTTTTCATCGTTATCTGGAAGTCAAAAACAAGATTACAAAAAAGGTATAGTTTTTCTATTCTTATTATTCTAAAACCTCCTTTCTCTTTGTTTGTTGTTCAAGAGTCCCTAATGGAGCCTAGCTCATTCACTTTTTGTTCGATTTGCATGGGATTTTCACATACCCAAAGACGTCAATTCGAATTTGATGCCCCTGTTTTTCATTTTTCATTTGGAGCTCCGGGGAGCTCTGTGCTTAGATCTTAACAGAAACGCAAAACCTTAGTTTCTAAGAAATTTACAGCCTAAACTGGAAAGCCCAACAATGAGTATTTATGAGTCAACATTCGTCAAAACCGACAAATCGGATGCGGTTCTTGTGGTCGATGGAAAGAAAATGCATGTTAACAAGGCGGTCAGTACCTTAAAACAGATAAAAATAGTTTAATGTTCTTCACTTTCAGACTCTCTCCTATCACTCGGATTACTTCAACACCCTTTTCAATTCGGATTTCAAGGAGAAATCAATGGAACAAATCGATATCAAAGATGTGAATTTCGAAGATTTCGCCACTCTTCTAAGCTTGATTCACTTGAATCCAATTGCTCCAACAGGTAAGAATTGACAGAATAATCCAAACTTTTGCTCAAAGATAGGCAGCTTGATGTGCGAGCGAAGAACACAATTTAGGAAATTAGACTACCCGACATTTCGAAACCGTTGAAAATTAGTTTAGACACATTTTAATCGATTTTCAAGAAAATTAAAACCAAACAAAATTTCGAAAAATTTTCTTGAAAAAAAAATTTTCCGGAAAAATCTCAAATTTTATCATCACATTTTCAGTAGAAAATGCGTTGAATATCCTCGAGCTCTCCGATCGATTCCTTATTCCACGTGTCAAATTTTACTTGGAGCCGTTCATGATCTCCTCGTCGTTTGCTAGCCTGGAGAAAATTCGAATTGGAGAGAAACATGAGCTGCCAGATCTTTTGCAAGACGGAATCAACATTCTGAAAAACGACGACTTCACGGATTTGCCTAGCAATCCCACCTATCAAGCGCTCTCGTCTGGTACCAAGAGAAAGCTATTTGAAAAAAGTTTGGGTTTCATTCATTAAATCATCTCAATTTTGCATGATAGATATTTTTCACTTGTTAGAAACAGTTCTCTTTTTTTGTAATTGATCATTTTCTCATTTCCAGTCCGATAAATTCTTTGTCAAATGACTCATCTTTCTTTTTTGTTTTTCTTATACAGTTCATGACTATTAATTGTATTTATCCCCTACAAGCTCAGAAAAAGAAGAGTTTAATCGTCGGAGAGAGTGCAGACAGTTCCTCTGCGCAAATATTCAAATTTCACTTCGAAGTTCCGAACCAAACTTTTTTTTCGACAAAATGCACAGAAAAAAGTGTGCATTTTGGCGTGACGGTGTTTGCGCAACATCGCGTTGTCTACTGTACCAATTTAGGCAAGAAATAATCATATGAGTACCGATTTTCCGAAGCGACGCGTGTGCGTCGCGGTTCGCGTCGGCTGTTTGAACGTTTCAATTTGAGTATGCGGTTTTCAGGTCATTTTCAAGCTGAATTGCGACACAATGTTTCTTAATTTTTTTTTGCTCTATCAGCCATTTTTTCTGAAATCTTCTCTACATTTTTCGGTAATTTCAAAATTTTCAGCCAAAACAAAAATGACTGAAACTCCAGAACTAACTATTTACGAAAAAGCATTCGCCAAAACCGATAAAACCGATGCAATTCTAGTGGTCGATGGAAAGAAGCTTCATGTTAACAAGGCGGTAAGCGTCCCACGAGAACGCGCGGAGCCTAATTTCAGCCAAGTATTTCAGCTTCTCTCCATTCACTCCGACTACTTCAAAACACTTTTCTACTCGAATTTCAAGGAAAAATCGATAGAGGAAATCGAAATTAAAGATGTCGATTTCGAGGATTTCGCCATTATTCTAAGTCTGGTTCATCCGAATCCAATTGAACCGAAGGGTAAGTTTCAGCATGAACGATTTTGGACGTAATTGAAATCAGACTATCAAATGTTATGGGCCTAAATTTCAGGCAAAAGTGCGGACAATCTGCTGGAACTCATCGATCGATTCCTTCTTCCCGCTGCCAAGCGTCACCTAGATTTGATCCTAACAACAACTTCAATAAATAAATTTCGCAAATTGAGAATCGCGGATCAATACGATTTGGATTT
Organism: Caenorhabditis brenneri; assembly: GCA_000143925.2. Classification (NCBI taxonomy): domain Eukaryota; kingdom Metazoa; phylum Nematoda; class Chromadorea; order Rhabditida; family Rhabditidae; genus Caenorhabditis; species Caenorhabditis brenneri. The sequence goes on from GL379815.1 coordinate 190,881, forward strand.
TCTTCGCGTTCATGCGATTTCATTGTACACATCCAAAACTGATTTCGAAGACATTCATAAAAATACTGAAACATTTTCAAATCTTACCAAATCGAAATTGTATGATCGATATTTTTCACTTGTTAGAAACGGTTCTTTTCCCTTGTAATTGATCGATTTTTCATTTTTGAGTCACGCTTTGAATAATGTACATTTTCTGTTTCCAGTTCGATAAACTTCTTGTTAAGTAACCCACTTTTTCTTTTTCATTGCGTTTTTTTTTGCTGTTTGTATCCTTTCAATTTATTTATCGCCTCCAAAATAAGGCTCCGCGACATTTCGAAACCCGACATTTCGAAACCGCGACATTTCGAAACCCGGTCATTTCGAAACCCGGACATTTTGAAACCGGCGATTTTAATTGATTTTTCTGCGAATCTAAGCAAAATAAAACTTCAATAATTTTCAGAAAAAAAAACATTTTTTTTAGTCAAAAAATTTTTTTTCGAAAAAAAGTTGGCCTTTTGTTTTGCTCAGATTTTCCTGAAAATCAATTAAAATCGCCGGTTTCGAAATGTCCGGGTTTCGAAATGTCCGGTTTCGAAATGTCCGGTTTCGAAATGTCCGGTTTCGAAATGTCTCGGTTTCGAAATGTCCGGTTTCGAAATGTCTCGGTTTCGAAATGTCTCGGTTTCGAAATGTCCGGTTTCGAAATTTCCGGGTTTCGAAATGTCCGGTTTCGAAATGTCCCGGAGCCGGAACAATGAGGTCCACGAATATGCTGCGCTCTTTTCTCTCTGTTTTTTCCGCAATTTCAGCACTTGCAGCACGAAATAAGTGCTGAAACTCGAGAAATGAGTATTTACGAGACAACATTCGCCAAATCGGACAAAACAGATGCAATCCTAGTAGTCGAAGGGCGAAAATTGCACGTTAACAAAGGGGTAGGCGCTCTAAGGAAAGTAAACGGAGCCTAATTTCAGCATCAAAATTACAGCTTCTCTCCATTCACTCCGACTACTTCAACACATTTTTCAATTCGGAGTTCAAGGAAAAATCAATAGAAGAAGTTCCAATTGGAGAAGTCAACTTCTTGGATTTCAGCACTTTATTAAGTCTCGTTCATCCGAATCCGATTAGACCAATGGGTGAGTTTCGGTGACCTGGTCGGAAACGGGATTGTTGGAAAATTTTCTGACTCGATTTTATCGATTTTTTGAGAAATAAAAACAAAATAAAATTTGGAACTTTTTCGGAAAAATTTGTTTCGGAAAATTTTTTTTTTCAAAAAAAATTTGAAATGTTATTTTGTTCTAATTTTTTAGAAAATCGATTTGAACCGAGTCAAAAAATTTGAAAATTTCAAGCTCAATTTTCAACGGTTTCGAAATGTCGCGGAACCAAAAAGCAGAATGAAACCCCGTCTCGATAAAATTTCTTGAACGGCGCGGCGCGTTCCAAGTAGGCAAATACTCAACTGCTAGTGTCTCAACTGCTATCTTTGGTTCTTCTTCTATGGATCAACTGCTATTCTCGCCACTTTTGATGCCTCAATTGCTATGAATATAGCAGTTTGATCCGGCGTCAAACCGCTTCAATTCCTGGGATTCGAGGGAGAGTTCAAGACGGCGGCATGAAGAGACGCAGAGACATTCTCTCTGTGTCTCTTTTTTCTCACGCACACTCGCCCTCGGTTCTCGCACTGCTTCCTCGTCTTCCAATGCGCCAGCCTGCCGATTTTTTCAGTATCGGAAAATGCGCAAACTTACAGCCTGGCGCGAAACGAGATGGAAAACATTTTGAACTAAAAATCTAGAATTTGTCGGAAAATTCTCGTTTTTTTTCACTTTCATCCATTTTTAGTAGTTACGTCTCAAATTAGTGTGACATTGTGTGAGAAAAACACATATTTAACCATGTTTAAATAACCGGCGCCCAGCGTCGGGAAACGCGCCTGCGCGAGTCGCGTCAACCTCAGTCTGTGCGCATTGGAAGACGAGGAATCAGTGTCTCGTAGCTCCGCCCACCTCTCAGCCTCCTTGGCTTACAGCTTCCGTCTTCCTTAGGCTCCGCGACATCTCGAAACCCGACATTTCGAATCCGCGATATTTCGAAACCGTTGAAAATTAGGCTAGAAAATTTCAAATTTCTTTACTCGATTTTATTCGATTTTCTCGAAAATTAGAACAAATTAAAAATTCAAACTTTTTCTTTTGAAAATTTTTTTTTCGAAAAATAATTGAAATTCGAAATGTCGCAGAGCCCGTCCTTGAGTTGATTAATAGCAGAAGAGGCAAAAATAGCAGTCGAGTATCTACCATCCAAGTGTACTCGCAAAAAACTCAAGAACGTGTTTTAGAGAACAGAGCTGAAAAACTTCTGGAACTGGCCGATCGATTCCTGCTTCCAGCCGCCAAACATTACATGGAACTGTTCATCTGTTCCATCCAAATGGATAAATTCGATAAATTGAGAATCGCTGATAAATACAAGTTGGACGCCCTTCTCACTCAAGCTTCTTTTTTGCACACTTCTCAAGATGATTTTTTGAAAATTTATAGTAAAGCCGGGCAGCTTTCGGATCGTACCAAATCCAAATTGTTCGAAAGATATTTTTATCTTCTCAAAAATAATTTGATTACTCTTTAATTGTTAGTTTCCCATTTTTGAGCCACATTGTTCTAACTGTTTATTTCCAAAATCTAATTTTCACATCAATAAATTCTTTCTCAAATCCCATTTTCATCGCTTTGTTTAAAGTTTTTATCTGTCAATTTATTTCCCTTGATTCAAAATTTTCGAAAAAAAAAATTTTTTTCCGAAAAAATTTTTTTTGCACATCCCTGCTTGGGACCACTGTATCTTCTTAAAATGTGAACATTTTCAGCCAAAAATGGAAACGGTAGCTGCGGTTATTATGAGAACAGAAAATTATTACAAGGGAATGATTGCCAAATCAGACAAGACTGATGCAATTCTAGTGGTCGACGGGAAGAAATTACATGTTAACGAAGCGGTAAGTACAGCACGGTTCACCAAAATTCTAAAATGCTGGAAGTGCGCTCTACTGAACTAGTTGTATTTCAAATTTCTCTTTCATTTTCTAATGAATGAAAAATTGAGAAATCCATTGTATTTTGGAGAAATCGAAACCGTTGAAAATAAGGCTCGAAATTTTCAAATTTTTTGACTCGATTTCAATCGATTTTTTGGAAAATTCAAACAAAATGAAATAAAAAAAAACATTGGAAATTGACTTGAAATTTAGCAGAGAACTGAGCAAAACGAGAGAGAAACCTCCGTCAATTTTCGCGGGGGTTTGAAAAAGTTCTATCCCGGGGGACGATTTCTTTGGACGGGGGTGACCCACCTGTTTGGTCCGACACCCTCCCATTCATCACATCAGCTGTGTTCGCCTCATCACAACCATTATTGATTTTTTTTTCTTGACCTTTGGTCCAGACCTTTCTCTTCTTGCATCTTTTGTTACTCTTTCATAATTCTGACTCGGCATCATTGTCTCCTTCTTTTCCTTTATCGCCTTTTTGCTTGACTTTTCCGATACCTTTCTACATACTGGAAAATTTCGGCACGGATGGGAATTTTTGAAAAAATTTCGTAAATTTTTTTTTGCAAAACTCTCCCAAAAACTTTCATAGGAAAGTTTCAAAAACATCAATATTTTTCATTTCAACCCGAAATATCATTATAAAACGTTATTTTACCCTAAAAATTGCCTATTGAAAAATCAGCTCTGAAAACCCAGCCCAAGTATGATGACTTTTGCATTTTCAGCCAAAAAATGTCCCAAACACCGGATCCAAATATCTACGAAAAATCATTCGCGAAATCCGACAAAACCGATGGAATCTTAGTGGTCGATGGAAATAAGTTGCATGTTAATAAGGCGGTAAGTTCTCTCGGAAAAAGACCAGTGCTCAGTTTCAGTTTAAAATTTTCCAGTTCCTTTCCTACCACTCAGACTTCTTCAACACCCTTTTCAACTCGGATTTCAAGGAAAAATCAATGGAAGAGATTCCAATTAAAGAAGTCAACTTCGAACATTTCGCCACGATTTTGAGCCTGTTTCATCCGAACCCAATCAAATGTTCAACCGATAACATCGAGCAATATCTAGAACTAGCCGATCGTTTCCAACTTCCCGCCGCTAAACGTCGTTTGGAACTATTTCTCATGAATTCTGATAAAAGTTCGGATGCACTGATTGAAATAGCCGACAAGTATCAATTAAGTAATCTTATGGATATCACATTGTCCAAATATAAATTTGATGACTACTACAACTCAACTAATTGTGTATATAAACAAGAAATGTACGAGAAACTTTCCGATGGGACCAATATCAAACTTTTTCATCGCTGGCTTGAAGTTAGGAACATGATTACAAAAAAGGTATTGTTTCTCTGATGATTACTATTACCAATTTTTTTGTATGTGCAATTTTTTTCTCTGTTTCTACGCTCCATCTCACACGGACTTTTACAAATTTCATATTGCGTCTTTAAATTCTGACAGTAAGCCGCGCTTAAGCCGAAGGAGCGCGCACCATGTTTCCAGAGCACTTTTCAGTAATAACTTTCGATCAAGTTCTGTCAATATTATATTCAAAATGATGCGAAGAATAATTTCTATTCAATTTGATTCAAAAAAAGCTTTAAAAAATTTTTTATCAGTTTTTTCAATCAAATACTCCAGAATTGATCGGAAACAATCCAACTTTATGAAAAAATCACGAACATTGATAAAAAATGTATTTCACTGAAATATTAAGCTGCCGCCCAGCGAATACGACTTAGATGAAATTCGAATTACCGCGCACTCCGGCGGAGCTGCTTAAAATTAACGTGTTTGCTTTTTTTCGTGATTTTTAATAAGAATTTTACAGCCGAAACCGGAAACACCAGCAATAAATATTTACGAGAAAACATTCGAAAAATCCGACAAAACTGATGGAATTCTAGTGGTCGATGGAAAGAAGTTACATGTTAACAAGGCGGTGAGTGTGGATCAGAGTTGTGTGAAAAATTTTTCGGTGCAAGATTTTCGAAAAAATTTTCGGAATCTGAAATTTTTACCGGGAAATTGATAATCCACTGGCGATCTATATGAAAAGAATTCTGAAAAAAGAAACTTTTGGCCAATCTTGGTGATTTTAGAAGTTTTTTGTTGCTTTTTGTTAAAATAATCGAGACAAAAATAGAAAAAATTTCATTTAGGTTCCAAAATTGTTCGAAAAAAATATTATTCGTTTTTTTCGGACGAATTTTTCCGAAAAAAAATCGAAACCAGATGATTTTGAATTTTAGCTTCTCTCCTATCATTCCGACTTCTTCAACGCCCTTTTTAACTCGGAATTCAAGGAAAAATCAATGGAGGAAATCGAAATTAAAGATGTGAAATTCGAGGATTTCGCCACTCTTTTGAGCATGGTCCATCTGGATCCGATTGCCCCAACAAGTAATTTAAGCTCAAAAATTTTTTTTCAAAATCTCTGCATCACTTTTCAGAAGAAAACGTTGAAAACATTCTCGAGCTCTCCGATCGATTCATTCTTCCATGCGCCAAATACTACTTGGAGCCATTCATAATCGTCTCGCAGCTTGCTAGCTTGGAGAAAATTCGAATCGGAGAAAAGTACGGACTGTCCGGATTGTTTGAAAACGGAATCAAAACCATGAAATGTAGCGAGTTCACAGATTTGCCCAGCAATCCCACCTATCAAGCACTCTTATCTGCTACCAAGAAGAAGATATTTTATAGAAGTTTTGGCTATATCTAAGTAATCAGATTCAAATTTTCGTTCGAAAAAAAAATTTTTTTTCTTCTTTTTGGTTTTCGATTCGCTCTCCCTCGTTTTCAATCCCGTAAAATCTGCGTTCTTTGGTATTATTAAGTCACAGTACGCATTCAGACTTTTTTAAAGGCGCATGAAGTTGGTCTCGTAACGAATTGCCACACTAGCAGTGGTGGCAGTCACGTTTCGTCGTGGGACCAAGCCCATGCGCCTTTAAAAAAGTCTGAATGCGTACTGTGACTTTATAATATATTTCTTGTTGAATGGCTACGGTGCTAGTTCGCAAACACCGCCACGTCAAAATGCAGACCTCTGGAATTTTCTACTTTTTTTACGGCTATTTTTATAAACTTGTTTTCAAAACGTTTCCATGATTGATTTTGCCTCAAAACGTTTCAATAAAATTGACAAAAGCTCGAAGAGCAAAGATAAATCGTTTTTCTTAAAGTAGGACTACGGTTGACGGCGCGCCTGGTACGCAAACACCGTCACGTCAGAATGCAGACCTTTAAAAATTTTTTTTTTTGCTTTCTGATTTTTCTTCGGGTTTTCGATGATTTTTAGGCGTTTTTAGTGGGACAAATGTATTTTTCATCCGTATGTTTCAATTGAACACATTTCAAACTGTAATTATTCGATTTTCAGCTCCAAAAAATGTTTTATACTCTACATTTTTCGGTAATTTCAAAATTTTCAGCCAAAGAAAATGTCCAAAACCCCGGAACTAACTATTTACGAGAGAGTATTTCCGAAATCCGACAAGACCGATGCGATTCTGGTGGTCGACGGAAAGAAATTACATGTAAACAAGGCGGTAAGCATCCCATGAAAATGGGCGGATTCCAATTTCAGCCAAATATTTTCAGCTGCTCTCCTGTCACTCCGACTACTTCAACACTCTCTTCAACTCGAATTTCAAGGAAAAATCAATGGAGGGGATTGAAATCAAAGAAGTCGATTTTGAGGATTTCGCCACAGTATTGAGTCTCGTTCATCCATATCCAATTGAGCCAACTGGTGAGTTTTAGCGCAATATTTGCTGAAATACGGGCCGAGCCGCCCAAATTCAAATTTCGACTAAGCTTGTTGCGAATATGAATTCTGAAAAATTATCAAATTTTCAGTGGAGAAAGCCAGAAATCTCCTGGACCTCGCCGATCAATTCTTTCTTCCCGCTTCGAAACGCTACCTGGATTTCTTCCTAACAACAACAAAAATCGATAGACTGGAGAAACTGCGAATCGCGGATAAATACGACTTGGATGCTCTTCGCGACCATGTTCTTGAATTATACAGTAACAAATATGATTTCAAAGACATTTATAACACAACCGAAAACTTTTCGGATCGTACCAAATCCAAATTGTATGACAGATTTTTTACCCTTGTCAAAAATGGTAACATTCCTTTGTGATTGAAGAATTTCAAGTTTTGAACCACATTTTGATTATTCATTTACTTTTCCAAGTTTCACATCAATAAATTCTTGTCAAGTGTTTTCCCTCTCCGCGTTTCGCGTGCTCTCTCCCGCTTGTTTCTCGCGCGACATTCACCGTTTCTCAGCCTTAGCGGGCTTACCATCTGTGGCTTCCCTGAGGAAGAGACATGACCTACGACCTCATATAGCAGATGATTGCGCGCTCCATGGAAAACTAGTCCCCCGCCGCGCGGGAAGCGCGGCAAATATGTTTTTTAAATTTATGCATGCTCCTCGTTTGCTATTTCTTCGATTTTTTGTGTTCCACATAACCGTTGAGAAATTGTTTTTTTTTCATTGCTATTTTTACAGTTTTTATTCGTAAATTATTTATTTTCTATCAATAGAACTCGGTATAGAACAAATAACGCATTGAAAATTTTTTTTTTCGCAAAACTAAAAATTTTCAGCTCACAAATGCCCGAATCTTCTGAACCAAGCATTTACGAGAAAACATTTGCCAAAACAGACAAAACCGATGGAATCCTAGTGGTCGATGGAAAGAAACTGCATGTAAATAAAGCGGTAAGCATCCTCTGAAAAAGGGCGGAGACTAATTTCAGTCAATTATTTTCAGCTGCTCTCCTATCATTCCGACCACTTCAACGTGCTCTTCAACTCGGAATTCAAGGAAAAATCAATGGAAGAAATCGAAATCAAAGATGTTGATTTCGAGGCTTTCGCCACTTTACTGAGTCTAATAGATCTGAATCCCGCCGCAATAAAGAGTGAGTTCCGGTATATTCGCAAAAAATTTCTGAAAAGGAATTTCAGAAGACGAAACGGAGAAACTTCTGGAACTGGCCGATCGTTTTCTGTTGGGGAACGTAAAACGTTTCTTGGAACAGTTTCTTATAGCTTCTGGTAAAGATTCGGATAAACTAATTGAAATAGCTGAAAAGTATCAACTAAATGATCTTATGGATACCACACTGTCTAGATATCGACAAAGTGATTTTTGGGCGATAAGCTGTTTTGCCAATAGAGAGTTCAAAAGAGAAACGTACAAAAAATTTTCCGATGAGACCAATGTCAAGATTTTTCACCGATGGCTGGAAGTAAATAACAAGATTGGTTTAGTTTCTCTGATGAAGAAGGTATAGTTTTTCTCAGTGAATTTTTTTGAACGTGTTTTCAAAATGTTACATTCGCGGGCTCTGTCTTACTGTAGGGTCGCATGCTAACTTCGTAGCGACTCAAAACACCTGAATTCGCGTTACTTCCATTTGATTTTTGCCCATTTTTCTTTATTTTCTAGCCAAATTAAACATTTTCAGCACAAAATAATGTCTAATACTCAAAAACCAAGTATTTACGAGAAAGCATTCGCTAAATCCGACAAAACTGATAGAATTCTAGTGGTCGATGGAAAGAAACTACATGTTAACAAGGCGGTGAGTGTGGATCCGAGTTGTGCGAAAAATGACCAAAATTATTTTCGAAATCTTTTTTTTCGAAAAATTTTGTCCAAAAAAAACCGAAAATAATCATTTTTCGCAAGTTTTTGTCCGAAACAAACCGAAAAAAAAATCGAAAAAACATTCTCTCAGCCATACTTGTGAAGGGCCGGGCCGAAGCACCAATTTCACCGGCCCGGCCCGACCCGGCTGGCCCGGACAATTACCGCGAATTTTGAAAAATCGAAAAAATATATACCCTAATTTTGTGCTCCGAGGGTATATTGAGCATAAGAACAGTAGTTTTAGGTTTCCTGGAGAGTTTTATTATGATGATTCCTGTTAAAGTCAGTTCTAGACGACGATCTGACAACTCGTTGGCCAGCTACGGTATTCTACCGCGAATACTACCGTATAAATTTGATGTTTACCGTAAGATTTGTCAATTTTCATCATTTTCCATCGATTTTCAACAAATATTTATTTTTTTCCTGAGAAAGAATTTGAAAAATGGCTGAAAATTGATGGAAATTGATGAAATTCGATAAATCTTACGCTAGTAATTAAGTTTATACTGTAGTTTTTGTGCTGAGGCAGCGCGGCCGTCAAGTTATCGGAATTTGGCAACAATTGACTTTTACAGAGAAAATTTTCATTCAAAAAATGTTGAAATTATTTCAAAATTTTTTGAATCCGGGCCGCCGGGCCGTAATTTCACAAGTATGGTCTAAACAATTCTAACAAAATGCAACAAAAAACTTAAAAACTCACCAAAATTGGCCAAAAAGTTGCATTTTTCAGAATGTTTTCTTGAAGATCGCCAGTGAATTATCGATTTCTCGATAAAAATCTCCAATTCCGAAAAAAATGTTCGAAACCATTTTTCCGAAAATGTTTTTCGGCGATAAGGTACCTGATGATTTTCAATTTTAGGTTCTCTCCTGTCATTCCAACTTCTTCGACGCCCTCTTCAACTCGGAATTCAAGGAAAAATCAATGGACGAAATCGAAATCAAAGATGTGAAATTCGAGAATTTTGCCACTCTTCTGAGCATGATTCATTTAAATCCAATTGCTCCAACAGGTAATTTGAGCTCAAAATTTTTTTCCGAAATCTCTCAAAAATTGAATCACTTTTCAGGAGAAAACGTTGAAAACATTCTCGAACTCTCCGATCGATTCCTCATTCCACGCGCCAAATACTATTTGGAGCTGTTCATAATCGTCTTGCAGCTTGGTGACTTCGAGAAAATTCGAATCGGAGAAAAGTACGGACTGTCTGAGCTTCTTCAAAATGGAATCAATAATTTGAAACCGGACGATTTCACGGATTTGCCTAGCAATCCCGTCTACGAAGCACTCTCGTCTGCTACCAAAAGAAAGATATTTGAAAGAACCTTTGGTCATTTTTTCAATTGATCTCTTTTCTTTGTGTTATAAATTCTTTCCTCTAATTTGTGTCTTCTTGATCCCTAAAATAACTCCACTGTGACAAAATTTGCTCTGTCTTATTGTAGGGTCACATGCCAATTGCGTGGCGACTCAGCGATACGTAGGCATTTTTCTCATTTTGTTGAAAAATTAAAATATTCAGGGCCTAAGCTTTTTTTGAATCAAATTGCATAGAACTTTTTCTTCGCATCATGTTGAATACAATATTGACAGAATTCGATCGAAAGTTATTACTGAAAAGTGCTCTGGAAACATGGTGCGCGCTCCTTCGGCTTAAGCGCGGCTTACTGTCAGAATTTAGAGACGCAATATGGAATTTGTAAAAGTTCGTGTGAGATGGAGCGTAGAAGCAGAGAAAAAATTGTAAGAACAGAAAAATTTACCGTATTCTCCCTTTTCCCTCTCCGCGTTTCTCGTGCTCTCTCCCGCTTGTTTCCCGCGCGACATTCACCGTTCCTCAGCCTCAGCGGGCTTACCATATGCGCCTTCCCTGAGGAAGAGACGTGACCTACGACCCTACCTCATATAGCAGATGATTGCGCGCTCCATGGAAAACTAGTCCCCCGCTGCGCGGGAAAAGCGGCAAATTTGTCTTTTAAACTTATGTTTGCTCCTTGTTTGTGTATAGAATTTATTTTAAAATTGTTTGATAGATGTGTTTTTTAAATCTTTTTTTTCGAACATGAATAACCATTTTGAGATATTTATTCCGCATAACGTAACCAGTGTTCTAAGCAGGTTTTCAGCAAAAATGTCGCCTAACGATGACCTATCGAAAGCCATGGATCAACTTTCAGTGACTACCGACAATTCAAGAAAAAAGTAAGTATAACACTGATGACTTTACCGTACATTTTGCATTTTTTTGTTCTGTTAATTATTTATTTTTCATGGATAGCTTTACACAAGCAACACATTTTTCAAAAAACACGGTAAATTTTTTGTACGTACAATTTTTTTCTCGGTTTCTACGCTCCATCTCACACCTGACTTTTACAAATTTTATGTTGCGTCTTTAAAATGTGACAGTAAGCCGCGCTTAAGCCGAAGGAGCGCGCACCATGTTTCCAGAGCACTTTTCAGTAATAACTTTCGATCGAATTCTGTCAATATTATATTCAACATGATGCGAAGAAAAAGTTATATTCAATTTGATTCAAAAAAAAAAGCTTAGGCCCCCCCCCCCTTTTTTTTAATTTTTTAACAAAATGAGAAAAATGACTACGTATCGCATGAGTCGCGCCGCAGTTGGCATGCGACCCTACAGAAAGACAGAGCCCGCGAATGAAACTTTTCGAAAACACGTACAAAAAATTCACCGTGAAAAAATGTTTCGTCGCCAAATTGAAAAATTTTAGCTCACAAATGTCCGAAGCTCCGGAACCAAGCATTTACGAGAAAGCATTCGCCAAATCCGACAAAACCGATGGAATCCTAGTGGTGGATGGAAAGAAATTGCATGTGAATAAAGCGGTAAGCATCTCCTGAAAAGGGGCGGAGCCTAATTTCAGCAACGAAATTTCAGCTTCTCTCCTATCACTCCGACTTCTTCAAGAAACTTTTCAATTCGGAATTCAAGGAAAAATCAATGGAAGAAATTGAAATTAAAGGCGTCGAATTCGAGGATCTCGCCACTTTATTGAGTCTAGTTCAAATCAAACCAATTGAACCAAAGAGTGAGTTTCAGCACACTCGAAAAGATTTAAAAAACGATTTTTAGAAGACAAATGGGAGAAACTTCTGGAACTGGCCGATCGATTCCTCCTCCCAAAAGCCAAACATTACGTGGAACTGTTCATCTGTTCGACCGACGAGAGCGGATACGAAAAGTTGAAAATCGCGGATAAATACGATTTGAACCGGCTTTTTGAGCATGCTCTCGCATTGCACACATCCGAGTGGGATTTTGTACGAATTAATGAGTGGGGCGATACATTTTCGGATCGCACCAAATCAAAACTCTTCGATAAACTTGTTCATCTCGTAAGACAAAGAGAAATTAATCTGTAATTATCTTCTATCGTCTTTCCCCAATTAATAATTACCGCATTAATAAATTATTTCTCAATTCAAAAACTTCTATTTTTATCAATCTTTTTTCTGTTCTTATATATCAATTTATTTATTTTGATTTCAATCCCTTATCACGATGAATTTTTTTGTACGTGTTTTCGAAAAGTTTCATTCGCGGGCTCTGTCTTACTGTATGGCCGCTTGCCAACTGCGGCGCGACTCGGCGATACGTAGTCATTTGCCTCAATTTGTTGAAAAATTTAAAAATCAGGGCCTAAGCTTTTTTTGAATCAAATTGAATAGAAATTTTTCTTCGCATCATGTTGAATATAGAATTGACAGAATTTAATCGAAAGTTATTACTGAAAAGTGCTCTGGAAACATGGTGCGTGCTCCTTCGGCTTAAGCGCCGCTTACTGTCAGATTTTAAAGACGCAATATGAAATTTGTGAAAGTGCGTGTGAGATTGAGCGTAGAAACCGAGAAAAAATTGTAAGAACAGAAAAATTTACCGTGTTCACCCTTTTCCCTCTCCGCTCTTCGCGTGCTCTCTCCCGCTTGTTTCTCGCGCGACATCCACCGTTCCTCAGCCTCAGATGGCTTACCATCTGTGGCTTCCCTGAGGAAGAGACGTGACCTATAACCCTCATATAGCAAATGACTGCGCGCTCCATTGGTCGGCCACTCGTCGGAAAACTAGTCCCTCGCTGCGCAGAAAGCGCGGCAAATTTGTTGTTTGAACCTGTGCTTGCTCCTTGTTTGTGTTTAGAATTTATTTTTAGGTTTTCCGTTTTCTAATTTTAACACCAATAATTTTTTTTTCAAGCCAAAAAAATTTTTTATCACACATTTTGTTTTTTTTGTTATGTTTATTATCTATTTTCTATGAATAGAACTCATGCATAAAATTTTTTTCGCAAAACTATAAATTTTCAGCTCACAAATGCCTGAAGCTTCTGAACCAAGCATTTACGAGAAAACATTCGCCAAAACAGACGAAACCGATGCGATTCTGGTGGTCGATGGAAAGAAACTACATGTAAATAAAGTGGTAAGTCCTGGGGAAAAGAGGCGGAGCTTAATTTTCAATCAATTATTTTCAGCTTCTCTCCATTCACTCCAACTTCTTCAAGACACTTTTCAATTCGGAATTCAAAGAGAAATCAATGGAGGAAATCGAAATTAAAGATGTCAAATTCGAGGATTTCGCCACTTTATTAAGTCTGATTCATCCGGATCCTCTTTTACCAGATGGTGAGTTTCGGTGAACTTGTGAAAATTGAAAAAAAATTTCAGAATACAAAGCGGAGAAACTTCTGGAACTGGCCGATCGATTTTTGCTCCCGGCCGCGAAACGTCACTTGGAACTATTCATCTGTTCCACTCAGATGGATGCATTCAAGAAATTGAAAATCGCGGATAAATACGATTTCGACGCGCTTCGCAACAGTGCTGTCGCATCGCTCACATCCCAAACTGATTTCGAAGAAATTTATGATAAAAGTTATGATTTTTCGGATAGTACCAAGTCCAAACTGTTTGTTAGGTTTATTTATCTTATGCGATCGAGACAACTCGTTCCGTAATTCTCTTCTATTGCGAAAAACATATTCTTCACGCAACGGTGTTTGCAGACTCAGTACAAAATTCTCAGAAAATGTACTGAGTCTGCAAACACCGTTGCGTGAAGAATATTTTTTTGGCAGTATCGCACAATTCGGGGAACTGTGAGGTATGTATTGACTTTAGAAGATTGACAATTTTTCAATAAAAACGTGACGATTGCATAACTCACAGTTCCCCAAACTGTGGTATCGTCCTTCTCCAATTAATAATTTTCGCATTAATAAACTCGTTTTTGAACTCTCTCAGTCTATTTTTGATCAATTTTCTACAGTGCGTTTTTTACACAAAATTTACATTTGACCGGTCCCAAAATGCAGTTCAAAGAGCTGTGAAAAAACCGTACCACGGGCTCGCACAGTAAATTTTTCACAACGTTCGCTCTATCGCACACTAAGCTGGCACTGTGCCAATACACTTTTCCAGTTGGCACGCTGCCAAAGCGTGCAACGTACCGTTTTTCAAAATCATATAAAAATTCGTAGTAAAAAATTCACTGTCGGCTCGCAAGGGGCAAATTTTCAGCTAACTGCAGCACGTGCTCAAGGAACGTCCAAAATAAAAGTAAGCGCGCTCCATTGGACATATACCAACTTGGCGCGCCGTTAAAATTTCTATAATTTTCTCCAAACACAGCCTCCTACGGTGTAAAAAAAGTGGAACGGCGAGAGAAATGCTCTCTCTCTGTTTCGCACGTGCAGATGGTGCGCGCTTGCATTACTTACTCCAGAATTCTTCAGAATCGATTCTACAGTTTCAGACAACTTTTTTTGGAAAACTGTTGCCGACAGGTTGTAGATAATAAAATTAGTAACATTTTGAGATTTTAAACACAAAGATTGACTGAAAAATAAACAAGTAGTCCCAATTCAAAGTTTTTGTACTGAAAACCCTGAATTTTTCGGGTTTTTGAGAAAATATAGCCCTGAATAGAAAAAAATTCAAAAACCAGCGCCAACAAAAGTTTCTAAATTAAGTTTTGCATCTTTTAAGTTATCGGGCATCCAATTTAGTTTAGAACTCGCCGACTAGTCCCATTTTTGACTTCGAGTGCGCATTAAATCAACGTATACGTCTCTCAAAAAGGGGCAGCCTCTTTTCGAAGAGGCATAACTCAGCTGCCGGACTAGCTAGCAAAAAACTTTCAACTGATGAAATGTGGCAAATACAATAATGAACAACTTTCTAGTTGATCACTTTTTTGTACCTGTGCTCCTCGTCAAGTAAGGGCATGTTTAACGGAAACTATCTGGTCACAACTTTACAAAGAACTGTATGGTTGTTTTACGTCATCGATTCGGGCGTTCTTGTAAGAATCCTTCCAAAATAAACAAAAAAAAACCTTAATATCTTAGTTTTGCATTATTCGAAAGATTTAAAATGCACTTCAACAAAAAACTGCACCCTAGTTAAGCGGTTTGAAGAGGTGGCCTCTCTTTAGAAAGACATATCTTGGTTGCCAGACGAGTTACAAAAAACATTTCAACAGATGAAATATGTAGAATTGAATAGTGAACAACTTTTCAGTTGACAACTTTTTCATATCTTCACTCCTCATAAAGATATACCTTTCAAACAATAAGTACATATTTTTTATCTGTTGGAGAATAAAAAAGATTTTGATTACACAAAATTTAATTCGGCTTGTTCCTTGAGTTATTTTCTATATCTCCGTACATTTTTATCTCAAAATACATTTTCATTCTGCTGAAAATGGTCATCAAAGACGGTGGACAGTAATTTCAGCTTGCGCATGGCGAGAGAGCGCGCGTGAATGAGAGGTGAAAAAGCGGCGCGACGTTTTCTCGATTTTTTTTACACCGCAGGAGGCTGTGCAAAGTTTCGGCTTCTTAACCATTACGCGGCGATATGTAGCTTAATAAAGTGAAATCGATTTTCCGTTTTTCTTCTCTAATTTTATGAAAATTCAGAATGTTTCCATTGTTTTCAGTCAATTTCGGACTAAAAAAAATTGAAAATATTCAATAAAAAGTATTGATTTTTTCGTTTTAAAATCAAAAATAAGAACGAATTTCGCAAACATTGGATTTGCTTTGAACTCCTTTTTGCGCTAGTGTCCCCAAAATACTGAAAATAAGGCTCCTGAGAAAAATCGGAAAACTGAGTTTCCTCCAGAAAATAATGTTTACAGCATTAGAGCGCACTTGCTTAATTGGAAGCTGCAGGAGCCCGTGCTGCAGCACTGGTTTTTTTTATGCAATCTTGAAAAAAAAACAACAAAACAAAAAAAACACCACAAGTTTTTTCTTTGTGACTACTGTAACTCGAAAAGTACGCAAGCACCGAGTCATCGCTCATCATTAATTTGCACTGGGTTTTACTGAATTTACGCTATTGCGAATCGACTTTCGCGCATTTTTCCCGATATTTCTCCCCAAATTTAGCTTTTCAGCCAAAGTAAAAATGACTGAAACTCCAGAACCAAGTATTTACGAAAAGGCATTCACCAAAACCGATAAAACCGATGCAATTCTAGTGGTCCAGGGAAAGAAGTTACATGTGAACAAAACAGTAAGTACTTCCCGAAAATGGGTAGAGCCTAATTTCAGTCAAATATTTTCAGTTCCTCTCCATTCATTCCTACTATTTCAACACGCTCTTCAACTCGGAATTTAAGGAAAAATCAATGGAGGAAATCGAAATTAAAGATGTCAAGTTCGAGGATTTTGCCGCAGTTTTGAGCTTAGTTCATCCGAATCCAATTGTGCCAACGGGTTAGTTTCGACACGCTCAAAAGTTTTAAGTGCAGTTGAAAATTTAAAAATTCCAGCTGATAATGCCGAAAAACTTCTGGAACTGGCCGATCGATTCCTCCTCTTCGCTGCTAAACGTCACGTGGAGCTGTTCATCGGAACAACAAAAATGAGCAAACTCAGAAAATTAAATATCGCCGATAAATACGATTTGGACGTCCTTCGCGATCACGCTATTTCATTGTTTGAGGAGAAAACTGATTTCGTAGACATTCATGAAGACACCCAACATTTATCAAACCGTACCAAAGCAGATTTGTATGGGAGATATTTTTTACTAATTAGATTGGGTGAATTTTCTTTGTAATTGATGAACTTTCATTTTTGAGCCACAATTCGATAATTCGATAAAGTTGTAATTGTTTCCTTCTCCTTTTATTGAATTTTGACAGTTTTTACTATCTGTTAACCTATTCGAAAAGACCGCAGTCCGGCGAATCAGAATAGTCGTTCATGCCCAAGGCTACTGTAGCCCAAAAAGTACGCAAGCACCGAGTCATTGCTCATCGTTAATTTGCACTAGATCAAACGTTTTTTTTCGCTATTTCAAATCGATTTTCGCGTATCTTTCTTATAGGGTTATTCATGTTCGAAAAAAATGATTAAAAAACTTTTTTTTCCTTATTCACGGATGTCAAAAAATGACAAAAAATGTTTAACAAATTCAGCATTTTTTTCATTTTTTTCTAAAAGCTCTGGCAATAGAATTTCCAAGGCTGAAACTTGTTTGATATGGCAAAACGACACTGAATCTTGCATTATTGACAAGGATTTCCCAGGATTGAGAAAGTGTCATGTAGAGTATTTCTACTGAATCTTCGAAATTGTCCAATGAAACCAAACATGTTGTTTGTTATAACAAACGATTTTGTAAATCTTTCTCTAGTCCACCTTCCG
>GL379815.1:208559-234861 GCA_000143925.2 Caenorhabditis brenneri
CCTATTATTGAATTTAGGCAGTTTTTTCTATCTTTTAAACCTATTCGAAAAGACCGCAGTCCGGGCGAAATCAGAATAGTCGTTCATGCCCAAGGCTACTGTAGCCCAAAAAGTACGCAAAGCACCGAAGTCATTGCTCATCGTTAATTGCAATAGATCAAACGTTTTATTTCGATATTTCAAATCGATTTTCGCGTTTTTTGTCATTTTTTGACATCCGTGAATAAGGAAAAAAATGTTTTTTAATCATTTTTTTTTCATTTTTTTCCTTTACATGAATAATCCTATTAACATTTATCGCCAATTTCAGTATTTTCAGCCAAAATAAGAATGTCTAAAACTTCGGAACCAAGTATTTACGAGAAAGCATTCGCCAAAACCGACAAAACCGATGCAGTTCTGGTTGTCGATGGAAAGAAGCTTCATGTCAACAAAACGGTGAGCTTTACTGAAAAGAGCGGAGCCTGATTTCAGCTCGGTATTTTCAGCTGCTTTCTTGTCATTCCGACTACTTTAACACACTGTTCAACTCGGAATTCAAGGAAAAATCGATGGAGGAGATTGGAATCAAAGAGGTCGATTTTGAGCATTTCGCCGCAGTTTTGAGTCTGATTCATCCGAATCCCATTATTCCAACCGGTGAGTTTCGGCATTATCGCAGAAAACTCAAAAACATATCTCAGAATACAACGCCGAAAAACTTCTGGAACTGGCCGATCGATTCCTTCTTCCAGCGGCCAAACTCAATGTGGAACTGTTCATCGGAACAACACTAATGGATAAACATGAAAAATTGAGAATCGCAGATAAATACGACTTGGACGTCCTTCGCGACCATGCTGTTGCTTTGAACAGCTTCTATGATTTTCAAGGGCTATATAAAAAAGCCGAAAACTTTTCGGATCGTACCAAATCCAAATTGTATGACAGATTTTTCTCCATTGTTAAAAATTGTGTGATTAATATTGGTTAATAGATTTCCGTTTCCGAGCCATATTTTATTATTATTGTTTTTCTGATTTCTAAATCAATAAATTCTTGTCACGTTAATTTTCTTTTATTGCTCTCTCTGCTGTTGTAATCTGTTAACTATTAATTTTTTCTAGAACTAGAAATGTTTCGGTCTTGCAAAAACTGACTGTTTGTTTTAAACCGAATTCACGCAAACTGTACGTAAGACAATTGTGGCCGGCATCCCGCCCCGATATCAGACCACGAAAACTACCGTATGAAGTTTCGAAAATGCTTATTTATTTATCGACTTTCATCAAATCGATACTCAACGATTTTTCTTTTTTTTTTCCAGGAAAACATACGTTTTTGTTGAAAATCGATAAATAAATAAACATTTTCGAAACTTCTTACGGTAGCAATTAACTTTATACGGTAGTTTTCGTGGTGAGATATCGGGGTGGGACGCCGGCCACAACATATAATACATTTTATCAATTTTCGTGAACTTTTCTCAATATTTTCTTCAAAAAATTTAAGCATTTTCAGCCGAAATTAATGACTGAAACTCCGGAACCAAGTATTTACGAAAAAGCATTCGCCAAGTCCAACAAAACCGATGCAATTCTGGTAGTCGATGGAATGAAGTTACATGTTAACAAAGCGGTAAGTACCCCCTGAAAATAGGCGGAGACTCATTTCAGCCAGATACTTTTAGCTGCTTTCCTATCATTCCGACTACTTCGAAACTCTTTTCAATGCTGATTTCAAAGAAAAATCAATGGAGGAAATCGAGATTAAAGATGTCGATTTCGAGGAGTTCGCCACTCTTTTGAGCATGGTTCAAAAGCATCCAATTATGCCAACATCAACACAGAATGCCGAAAAACTTCTGCAGCTCGCTGATCGATTTCTTCTTCCGGCCGCCAAGCATCAAGTCGAACTGTTTCTCATAACAACAGAATTAGATAAATATGACAAATTGCGAATCGCGGATAAATACGGATTGGACGTCCTTTGCGATCATGCGGTTTGGTTGTATGATAAGAAAACTGACTTCTTAAAAGTTTATGATAATACGAGAACTTTTTCGAATTGTACCAAATCCAAGTTGTATGACAGATATTTTTGTCTTATGAGAAGTCTTCTGATTTCTTAGTAATCGACTAGTTCCCGCTTCTGAGCCACTTTCCATATTCAAAAAAATTGTTAATGTTTTTTGTTGTCAATAAAAAATTCATAATTTTTTTCAAAACTGTTTTTTTGTTGTCGACAGTTTTTCTCTGAAACCATTATTTTCTTTTTTTTCCGCTACGCTTTTTTTCCCTACGATTGAATTTTTTCAAACGACCGCGAAAGTTAAGCTCCGCCCACATGGCGTGGCTTGTCGATTTACGGAGGCTTCTCACTTGTTTTTTATGTTTTTGAGGGAGTTTGCTTGGCTTCCTGCCAAGTGTCAAGTCGATTTCGAATTTTTCTTTCACTTTTCGCATTTCTAAACTGCAATCGACTTAAAAAAACACTAGAAAATGACTTTTCGAAAGATTTTGGAAAAATCAACTGTTATAGTCATAGCGGTTGAGACATCAAAAGTGGTGAAAATATCAGTTGATCCATAGCAGAAAAGCCAAATGTAGTAGTTGAGACAATAGCTATAGCAGTTGAGTATCTGCCAAAAAATCATTATCAGGAGTAGGTGTTACCCTAAAAACCATGTAGAAAAAATAATTGTGGAGAATTATCGGGAAAGTCAAACGGAAACGGGATAGAAAAAAAAGAAAGATACAAGGATACCGGGTAAGAAAAGAAAACGGTTTGGACCAAAGGTCAAGAAAAACAAAATCAATAATCGTTGAGAGGCAAACACAGCTGATGTGATGAATGGGAGGGTGTAGGACCAAACAGGTGGGCCACCACCCTCCAAAGAAAAGCCACGCCCACGAGGGCGTGGCTTGTCGATTTACGGAGGCTTCTCACTTGTTTTTTATGTTTTTGAGGGAGTTTGCTTGGCTTCCTGCCAAGTGTCAAGTCGATTTCGAATTTTTCTTTCACTTTTCGCATTTCTAAACTGCAATCGACTTAAAAAAACACTAGAAAATGACTTTTCGAAAGATTTTGGAAAAATGTACGGCGGAGCGCACTTTCTGAGATTTTAGTCAAGTTTTTTCCGAAGGGGACACTTCGCGAGCTCTTGCCAATTGCGAAAGTTTTAAATAATCAGCATATAACCAAAAGTTTTTTTACTACTGTACCTTTCAAAGTACGCAAACACTGAGGTTTGCTCATCGTTATTTCGCACTGAATTCAGCCGAAGTTGCGCTACTTTGATTTGATTTTTGCTCATTTTCCTTTTTTTTCTCGCCGATTTCAACATTTTCAGCTCCAAAAATGACTAAAACACCGAAACTAAGTTTACACGAGAAAGCATTCGCCAAATCCGACAAAAAAGATGCAATTCTGGTGGTTGAAGAAAAGAAACTACACGTTAACAAGGCGGTTAGTACCCTTTGAAAATGGGCGGAGCCTAATTTCAGCCAAATATTTTCAGCTTCTTTCCATTCATTCCGACTATTTCAACACACTGTTCAATTCGGATTTCAAGGAAAAATCGATGGAAGAAATCGAGATTAAAGACGTTGAATTCAAGGATTTCGCCACTTTACTGAGTCTGATTCATCCAAGACCTTTCGAGATCACTAGTTAGTACTTTTTTCGTAATTTTTTTTATTCATCGTGTCGAATTTCAGAAGGAAACGCTGAAAATCTTCTGAAACTCGCCGATCGATTTTTACTGAGTGCGGCAAAGTTTCATGTTGAACTTTTCATCAAAACTACTTCTGAATTCAGTCGATACGAGAAACTAATGCTGGCGGATAAGTACAATTTGAAGAATCTTCTCAAACACGTCATCGGATTGTATGGAGAAAGAGAATCGTTCAAGGATTTTTGGCATATCAGTGACAGAAATTTCTCCGATTCTTTGAAAGTCAAAATTTTCGACATACTTTTCAATCGCCACGGTAACTTTTTCCTGAATTGGAAATAAATCATGTTTTCATGTTGTTCTTGTTAAATTGTTGAATGAATGATTTATCGTTGAAATCGTGCCTTCTCCTTGTGTTTTCTTCAGTTTTTTTTTCTGATCATTACTTCTTAAAATGTCGGATTTCAGTCGAAAATTCGCTGTTTTTACCAGTTTTGACACTATTTTTCAGCCAAAAAGTATGAATGAAACAAATTTAGCTTTGTTGCTGTCCAATAGAGCGTACTTTCTGCATCGCGACATTACAACGCCGACAAAATTTAAGCTTGTTTTTTTTCAAATTTCGACTGCATTTATTTCGATTTTCTAGAAAATCGGAACGGAATAAAGTTTCAAACTATTTTCGAAACAAACAATTTTTTTTAGTCGAAACATTTGTTTCGTAAAAAAACGTTTGAAAACGATTTTATGCCAAAAACGCGACTTATCGAAACTGATCTATCATTTTCAGCTCCAAAAAATGACTGAAACACCGGAACTAACTATTTACGAAAAAGCATTCGCCAAATCCGATAAAACTGATGCGGTTCTAGTAATTGATGGAAAAAAGTTACATGTTAACAAAGCGGTAAGTACCTTTGAAAATGGGCGGAGTCTAATTTCAGCCAAATATTTTCAGTTCCTCTCCTACCACTCTCACTACTTCAATGTGCTCTTCAATTCGGAATTCAAAGAAAAATCAATGGAAGAAATCGAAATTAAAGACGTCGATTTCAAGGATTTCGCTACTGTTTTGAGTCTGGTTCATCCTAATCCATTGGTCCCGACGGGTCAGTTTTGGCGTAAAATTCACAAAAAAAAGCTGAAAATCTCCTAATTTTAGCTCCACAGCGGCGATTTTTAGGAATAAACCTCTAAAAATCTTCAATTTTTCCAGAAGCCAATGCGGAAAAACTTCTCGAACTCTCTCATCAATTCCTTCTCCCAAATGCAAAACGCCACGTGGAACTGTACATCGGAACATCGGAAATGTCCCCCTGGAGAAGCTTCGATTGGCCGATGAGCACAATTTGAATGTGCTCCGTGAGTATGTGATTTCGTCGTACAACGATGAGAATGATTTTAAAGTCATATACAAGAATGCTAAGAACTTTTCGGATCGTACCAAATCGATGCTCTATGACAAGTACTTTTATCTTCTGGATATCTCTTCTGCTGAATCGGAAATATCTTCTGATTTTTCGGGAAAAGGCTGGAATTCTCCGCCAAGATCTCAAGAGTTGCCATTCTAATAAATATCCTTTTTGAGAAAAAGTTACTTTGTTAGTCCCCATTTTGTTGCTCTTTTTTTAAAAATTGTTTAATATAAAAGTTTTTAAACTTTTTCTGTACTCATTTTTCGATTGATCGATTCCGAATTCGTACAAAAATATTTGAAAAAAGTTTATATTCTTCACACTAGAAAGTACGCTCTATTTTTCGAAAAAAAAAACTCTTTAAGAACATTTTTTACCGCCTATTCACCCATTTTCTATTGAAAAAAAACGAAAAAAATCGAAAAAAAAACCCGGAAAATTCTGAAAAATCATTATTCGATTTTTTTCGCCTGAAGAATTCGAAAAAAAAATTTCGATTTTTTTCTGAACTTTATTTGCACATCACTGATTCTCTCCGAAAAACAAATCGAAACTGTATTCATAGAAACTACTGTAGCTCAAAAAGTACGCAAACACCGAGTCATTGCTAATTGCTAATAATAAATCCTAACGCTTTTACACCAATTACACGCTATGTTTTATCGATTTTCATGAACTTTTCTCGCCATTTTGTCTTAAAAATTTTTGCATTTTCAGCCGAAAGTAATGACTGAAACTCCGGAACTAACAATTTACGAGAAAGCGTTCGCCAAATCCGATAAAACTGATGCAACTCTAGTTGTCGATGGAAAAAAGTTGCATGTTAATAAGACGGTAAGCCCTACTGGAAAAGAGCGGGACTTTTTCCGGTTTTTTCGGTCATTTTCCGAAAAAACAGAAAAAAATTCCGAAAAATCATTTTTCGATTTTTTTTTCGCCCTGAAAAATTCGAGAAAAAAAGTTTTTCAAATTTTTTCGGACCAAAGTTTTCGAAAAAAATTTTTTCGAATTTTTTTCGGAATTTTTTTCTGCAAAGCCCTGACCGGGACCTAATTTCAGCTAAATATTTTCAGTTGCTCTCCTGCCATTCCGATTACTTTAACACATTGTTCAATTCAGAATTCAAGGAGAAATCAATGGAAGAAATCGAAATTAAAGATGTCAAATTCGATGATTTCGCTACTTTATTGAGCCTCTTTCATCCGAAACCTTTTGAGATTACTGGTTAGTTTTTATTCTTTCCAACAATTTTTTTAAATTCCGGATGCCGAATTTCAGTAGGAAACGCTGAAAATCTTCTGAAACTCGCCGATCGATTTCTTCTGAGTAACGCCAAATTTCAAGTTGAAGTTTTCATCAAAAGTTCCACTGATTTCAATCGATACCATAAACTACTTCTGTCGGATAAATATAATTTGGAGAACCTTCTCGAATACGTACTGGGACTGTACGGGTCGAAAGAATCGTTCCAAGATTTTTGGCATACCATGGACAGACAGTTCTCCGATTCTTTAAAAGTCAAAATTTTCGACAGACTTTTCCATCTCCATGGTAACTTTTTCCGAAGTTGGAAATAATTCACACTTATTTGTTGTTCTTATTAAATTGGTGAATAAATGATTTACGTTAAAATTAATTTTTTTCTGCCATTTCTTCAGTTGTTTCTGATCACTATCATGTTCAAAACGGTACGACAATCCACAATCGCGGGTGACGCACATAGTTTACCGCGAGTAATTTTTTTGTTTTTTTTTCTTGTAAATTTACCCTTTTGAGCTGAGAAAGAGCATTTTTCAATAAATTTATCCATTGTCCTCCCAAAAAGTCATAGAAAATCGACAAACTGATAAGCTTATTTGAACATTTTTTTCCATTGAATATGCTGGATATGTATTAGTTTGTCGTTTTACTTTAACTTTTTTTTAAATAGAAAATCAAAAAATAACTGAAAAATGTTTTTTCGCAGCCTAAAATGGTAAATTTACAAGAAAAAAACAAAAAAATTACTCGCGATAAACAATGTACGTCGCCCGGAATCTCGGAGTGTCGTACCGGAAAATTTTTTTTTCGTTTGAACGGGTTAAAAAACACTCATCATAACAATTTCAGCACAAAATAATGACTGAAACACCGGAACTGAGTATTTACGAGAAAACATTCGCCAAATCCGACAAAACTGATGCGATTCTAGTGGTCGATGGGAAAAAGTTGCATGTTAACAAGGCGGTAAGTATAAATGAGTGGGCGTAGCTTAATTTCAGCTGAATTTTTTCAGCTGCTCTCCTATCACTCCGACTACTTCAACACATTGTTCAACTCAGAGTTCAAGGAAAAATCAATGGAAGAAATCGAAATTAAAGATGTCGAGTTCGAGGATTTCGCCGTTTTATTGAGTCTGGTTCAGGAGAAACCTATCGAGATCACAAGTACGTTTTGGTCAATCCAAACGGTGTTGTTTTGCTGAAACCGAATAAATACGGTTCACTGGGAAAATGCTGTAATTTTCAGAAAAGAATGCCGAAAATCTTCTAGAACTCGCCGATCGATTTCTTCTGAATGCGGCAAAGTATGCAGTCGTAATTTTCATCAAAACTTCCACTGAATTCAGTCGATACAAGAAACTAATTTTGGCGGATAAGTACAAATTGGACAATCTTTTTGAACACGCATTGGGATTATATAATTCAAAAGAAATGTTTGCAGACTTCTTTTATGAAACTTACAGACCAATCTCCGACTCATCAAAACTAAAAGTTTTTGAAAAATATTTCAATCTCAGTTGTACTCTATCAGGATAGTTCCCGCTTTTTGTTCCTGTTAAATTGTTGAATAAATGATTCGCCGTTAAAATGTATTTGTTTTCTGCCATTTCGTCAGTTTTTTTTCTGATCACTATTATGTTCTCGATACGATTAACCGGTACGACAATCCGCAATTCCGGGCGACGTACATTGTTTATCGCGAGTAATTTTTTTCGATTTTTTCTTTGTAAATTTACCATTTTCAGCTGAAAAAAAAGCATTTTTCAATAAGATTAAGGCAGTTTTCTGTCAAAAAATTATGGAAATTCGACAAACTGATAAGTTTGTCTTAAAAAAAGGGTTAGGTTGTCGGTTTCCTTTTTCTGAAAAAAAAAATGCAAAAAATTATTGTAAGATGCTTTTTCTCGGCTTTAAATGGTAAATTTACCAGAAAAGAAACAAAAAAAATTGCTCGCGATAAACAATGTACATCGCCCGGAATCACGGAGTGTCGTACCGGAAAATCTTGTTTGAGCGGTTTTAGTCATCTTAACAATTTCAGCACAAAAAAATGACTGAAACTCCAGAACCAAGTATTTACGAGAAAGCATTCGTTAAATCCGACAAAACTGATGCGATTCTGGTGGTAGATGGAAAGAAGTTACATGTTAACAAAACGGTAAGTTCTGCTGAAAAGGGGCGGAGTCTAATTTCAGCTATTTTCAGTTGCTCTCCTTCCATTCCGAATACTTCGACACCCTCTTCAACTCGGAATTCAAGGAAAAATCAATGGAGGAAATCGAAATTAAAGACGTCGGATTCAAGGATTTCGTCATTTTATTGAGTCTGATTCATCCGAAGCCTTTTGAAATTACTAGTTAGTTTTACATCCGCGACATTTCGAAACTTTTGAAAATTAAGATAATTTTTTGGCTCAATAATTTGAAACTTTTTTTTTGAAAAAAAAATTTGACCGAAAAATGTTTTCGAAAAAAAATTTTTTAAAAAGAAAGTTTGAAATTTTATTTTGTTCTAATTTTCCAGAAAATCGATAAAAATCGAGTCAAAAAATTTGAAAATTTCAAGCCTACTTTTCAACGGTTTCGAATTTTCGCGGTTTCGAAATGTCTGGTTTCGATTTGTCGCGGAGCCTTAGTTTTTATTTTTCCAAGATTTTCAAATATTCTTCATTATTTTCTAGACTGGAACACCGAAATTCTTGTGAAACTCGCCGATCGATTCCTTCTGAGTAACGCAAAATTTCAAGTGGAGCATTTCATCAAAACTACCTCCGAATTCACTCGGCATGAGAAACTATTGCTGGCGGATAAGTACAATTTGGAGAATCTTCTCGAACACGTCATCGGATTGTATGGGGCGAGAGAATCGTTCGCCGATTTCTGGCATACCAACTGCAGACAGTTCTCCGATTCTTCGAAAGCTCGGATTTTCGATAAGCTTTTCACTCGTCACGGCAATTTTTTCTATGAATGGAAATAATTAGTCACGCTTTTTTTGTTTGTTTTTGTTTGTTAATTTTTGTTGTTATTTTTGTTAAATTGCTGAATAAATGATTGTTTTCCAATTTTTTATTCTATATTATTTGGGATTTTTTCAGTTTTTTTTTCTGATGACTCCTTATTTTTTATCGATCAACCCGGGTTTCAAATAAGAATATCTGAAAACGTTCGTATTCTTCGAATCAGAACGTGCGCCCTATTGAGCGATAAATTTTAGCTTTGTTTCTGTCCAATAGAGCGTACTTTCTGCATCGCAAAATTCCGAAACCGTCGAAAATTGGGCTCGATGTTTTTTTTTCAAATTTCGACTGGGTTTTTATCGATTTTCTGCTAAATTGGTAAAAAATAAAATTTTTTTTCGAAATTAATTTTGAAGTTTTATTTTGTTCTAATTTACCAGAAAATCAATAAAATTCGAGTCAAAAAATAAGAAAATTTCAAGAATAATTTTTTGAAATCGCCGAAAATTGAGCTGTACTGATTCGTTTGTTGACTGGATTTTCATCGATTTTTTCGCTCGTTTTTTCGGTCGTTCAATTTAAAAAATTGTCAAAAAATCAATATTTTCGAAAATAAAAATTTCATTTTCAGCCAAAACAAAAATGACTGAAACCTCAAAATTGAGTATTTACGAGAAAACATTCGCCAAATCAGACAAAACCGATGCAATTTTAGTGGTCGATGGAAAAAAGTTACATGTTAACAAAGCGGTAAGCACCCCCTGAAAATGGGCGGAGCCTAATTTCAGCTGAATATTTTCAGCTTCTCTCTTACCATTCTGACTACTTTAATGTGCTCTTCAATTCTGAATTCAAAGAAAAATCAATGGAAGAAATCGAAATTAAAGACGTCAATTTCGAAGATTTCGCCACTGTTTTGAGTCTTTTTGATGAGAAACCGTTGGAGATCACTAGTAAGTTTACGTCGTTTCGAGACCCGCGCGAGAAAAATTTTCTAAAAAAAAAAAAGATTTTATTTCCAGAAGAAAACGCCGAAAATCTTCTGCAACTCGCCGATCGATTTCTTCTGAATAACGCGAAAGTTCATGTAGAATTTTTCATGAAAAACTCCACGGAATTCAGACGATACAAACAAATGATGTTGGAGGAGGAAAATATGAACAGATCGGATGAAGCATTATTATTGTATGACAAATATTATTTTTCCAAAAATAGGAACAACTCGGATCAACGTTTATTTCCTGAATCCGTCACTTCTGATCTTTTCCGTCACCCGGAGAAAAATTCCACTGAATTCAGGCGTCGACACAAACACGGTAAATTTTTTTGTACGTCCGATTTTCTTCTCGGTTTCTACGCTCCATCTCACACGGACTTTTACAAATTTCATATTGCGTCTTTAAATTCTGACAGTAAGCCGCGCTTAAGCCGAAGGAGCGCGCACCATGTTTCGAGAGCACTTTTCAGTTATAACTTTCGATCAAATTCTCTCAATATTATATCCAACATGATGAGAAGAAATATTTCTATTCAATTTAATTCAAAAAAAGCTTAGGCCCTGATTTTTAATTTTTCAACAAAATGAGAAAAATGTCTACGTATCGCTGAGTCGACACGCAGTTAGCATGCGAGTCTACAGTAAGATAGAGCCCGCGAATAATGAAACCTTTTGAAAACACGTACAAAAAAAAATTCACCGTGCACAAACAAAAGATTTTAGGAGATGAGATCCTGAACATAACGGATGATCGATTATCATTTTATGGATCCGAAAAGTTGGCAGAGAGAAATAAGAACGAATCGAATCAACGTTTATTTCCTGAATCCGTCACTTCTGATCTTTTTCGTCCCCCGGCGGAAAATTCCACCGAATTCAGGCGTCGACAGAAATTAAATGTGTTGGAGGATGAGCTTATGAACAGATTGAAGAAGAACAATAAGAACAGATCGAATCAACGTTTATTTCCTGAATCCGACTTTTTCTAACACCGCAAATATTATATTTTTCCAAATTGGAATAAATCAATAAAAAAATTTTTTGAATTTTTTTTTGTTAATTTTTTTTCTCACCATCATCGGTTTCTCATTCTGATTCATGACTACTTATTCATTTATGTACTACTGTAACTCAAAAAGTACGCAAACACCGAGTCATTGCTCATTGTTATTTCAAATCGATTTTCGCGCATTTTCTCGATATTTTTTTCCAATTTCAGCATTAATATCGATTGATTTTCGCTATAAAAATTTTCAGCACAAAATAATGTCTAAAACTCCGAAAATCAGTATTTACGAGTCAACATTCGTCAAATCCGACAAAACCGATGCAACTCTGCTGGTCAATGGAAAGAAATTACATGTAAATAAAACGGTAAGCTCTCTCTGCTGAAAATGGGCGGGGCCTAATTTTCAGCATTTTCAGCTGCTCTCCTGTCATTCCGACTACTTCAAAACGCTTTTCAATTCGGATTTCAAGGAAAAATCGATGGAGGAAATCGAAATTAAAGGTGTCAAATTCGAGGATTTTGCTACTTTATTGAGTTTAGTTCAGGATAATCCATTGGAAATTAAAGGTATGCTGAGCTCGCGATTTTTCGAAATCGAAAAATGGAAATTTCGATTTTTCGGCAAAATTTCGAAAAAAAAATCCGAAAATACGTTTCGAAAAAATTTGAAATCGGAATTTTCTTGGGAAAAATGACAGAAAACTCCGAAAAAAAAATTTCCAGCCGAAACTTTCAAATTCATTACTCTCAGTATTCAGATTTTCGGAATTTCCCAAAAAAATTCACAAAAAATTTGCGGATAAAAAAATCGATAATTCCATTTTCCGAATAAAAAGTTTCGAAAACTCTTTCTGGAAAAAACCGAAGTCGAATGATTTGCCGTAAAAATATCGGAAAAATCCAAAAAAAAAAATCGGGAAGCATATTTGCAGTTTTCGAAATTATCGAATTTTCAGAAAAAAAAATTTTCCGAAATATTTTTTCGAGCAAGCCTAATAAATAAGCATCGTTGGGTTAGTACTCAACTGCTATAAAATCTTCTGCTATTTTCTCGAGTGCTACGGGGTGATCAAGTGCTATTCTTACTATTCTCGATGTCTCAACTGCTTCTTTAAGAAATAGCACTTGAAACAAAATTGATAGCAATTGAGACACTGAAAATTCAAAAAAATAGCACTTGATCACCCAGTAGCAGTTGAGAATCCGCTTTTTTCAGAATCCCAAATGGAACCCCTCATAAAACTCGCCGATCAATTCCTCCTCCCCAATGCAAAACGCCACGTGGAGCTGTTCATCTGTTCGACCCAACTGGATAAATATCAAAAGTTGAAATTGGCGGATAACTACAATTTAGACGTACTTCTCAAGCACACACTTCTTTTATACAAGGAGAAAATCGATTTTTATGCATATTATGAGAATACGAAGGGGTTCTCGCAGCGAACTAAATCCAGCTTGTTCGAAAGATATTTTCAACTTTTCCAATTTTCGTTGTGAATATTTTGTACAAAATTTTGTTACATTTTTTGTGTTTTGTATAAAGAAAAATTATTGTTGAAGTTTACGAATATCGATTTTTTGTTGTTTTCAGTTGCTGTCTGAGGCTTTATTATTTTCATATATTATTACCTGTTCTTATGCTCAAACTCGGTATTGACTCAAATTCTCGCTATTTTTACCGGTATCGTTCTTATTTTCAGCCAAGAAAAACTGACTGAAACCTTCAGAAAAAATGGGTATTTACGAGGAAGCATTCGCGAAATCCGACAAAACTGATGCAATTCTGGTCGTCGACGGAAAGAAACTACATGTTAACAAGGCGGTAAGCACCTCAGAGAAATCGGCGGAGCTCTTTTTCAACAAATTTTTTTCAGCTTCTCTCATACCACTCTGACTATTTCAACAAACTGTTCAACTCGGATTTCAAGGAAAAATCGATGGACGAGATTCCGATTGAAGACGTCAAAGTCGAAGATTTCGCCACTTTACTGAGTCTGATTCATGACAAGGCGCTTGAAGTTAATAGTAAGTTTTCATCAACTCTCCCAAGAAAGTCATCATATTTTCAGAGTACAACGCTGAAAATCTTCTGAAACTCGCCGACCGCTTTCTACTAAACACTCCGAAGAATATCGTCATCAATTTGATCAAAATTTCTTCTGAATTCACTCGATACGAGAAACTAATGTTGGCGGATAAATATGAGTTGGACGATCTTCTTGAGTATGCTCTCAAAATGTATAATTCGAAAGAATGTTTCAAAGATTTTCACCCTTTCGATACAAAAAAGTACTCCGATTCTCTAAAAATTCGAATTCTTGAAAAAATCTACCAGCACTGTGTATATCTCTTCTTCAATTAGTCCACACTTTGTTGTTTTCGTTTTTGTTGTTGGATAAATCATGATCGTTAAAAACAGTGTTTCTATTTCATTGGGTTGTGTTGTTTATTCAGTATTTTTTCTGATTTTTATTTTTCAACAGCTCAGATTCGGTTGAAAAATTCGCTGTTTTTAACCGATTTCGCCATTTTTTCAGCTTCAAAAAATGACTGAAACACCGAAATTAAGTATTTACGAAAAAGGGTTCGCCAAAACCGACAAAACCGATGCAATTCTGGTGGTCGACGGAAAAAGACTGCATGTTAACAAAGCGGTAAGCACCCCTGAAAATGGGCGGAGCCTAAATTCAGCTACATATTTCCAGCTTCTCTCCTATCACTCGGAGTACTTCAACAAGTTATTCAACTCGGAATTTAAGGAAAAATCAATGGAGGAAATCCCAATTGAAGACGTCAAATTCGAAGATTTCGCCACGCTATTGAGTCTGATTCAAGAGGAGCCTCTTGAGATTACTAGTAAGTTTTTTAGGTTTCATTTATAGATTCTTCAATTTACAGAAGAAAACTTTGATAATCTTCTAAAACTCGCCGATCGATTCCTCCTGAATGCGGCAAAGAGTGCAGTAGAAAACTTCATCAAGATTTCCCACAAACTCACTCGACACGAGAAACTGATTCTGGCGGATAAATATAAATCGGAGAAATTGTCGACATATGCATTGGGATTGTATGACACTAAAAGATCATTCTACGATTTTTGGTATGAGAAAGACCGCAAGTTTTCCGATGAATTGAAAGGGAAACTTTTTGACTCGTTTTTCGATAGATACGCTGACTCATTGCACTGAATTACCCGCTTCTTGTTGTTTTTGTTGCTGTTGAATGAATGATTTACTGTTAAGCATAATTCTTTTTTTCTCCATATTTTGTCAGTTTATTTTTCTGATGACTACTTTTTTCAAATTTCTAGTTTCATTGAAAAATTATCAGATTTTACACGGACTCTCAGGGTGTTAATTTTACTGAAAGCGGTGCAAGCGCGCTCGGCCGCATTTTCGCGAACTTTAGGACGTAGTTCAAAATTTCCATAATTTTATATCTATTTTCTGATGGAATTTCTGATTTTTTTCGATTCAGAACAGAGTAATAAGCATCATATGATCGATTCCGACAAAATTCAGTTATTGAAAACTCATATGCCGCACAGCGAATAAGACTTAGATGAAATTTGAATTACCGCGCATTCCGGCGGAGCGCGCTTGCTCAAAATTAACATGCTCGAACTCAGTGATTTTACCGATTTCATCATTATTTTCAGCTCCAAAAAATGACTGAAACACCGGAACTAACTATTTACGAAAAAGCATTCGCCAAAACCGATAAAACCGATGCAATTCTAGTGGTCGATGGAAAAAAGCTGCATGTTAACAAAGCGGTAAGCCCCTCCTGAAAATAGGCGGAGCCTAATTTCAGCCAAATATTTTCAGCTTCTTTCCTATCACTCGGACTACTTCAAAACACTCTTTAATTCGAATTTCGTGGAAAAATCAATAGAGGAAATCCCAATCGAAGACGTCAAATTCGAGGATTTCGCCATTTTATTGAGTCTGGTTCATGAGAAACCGCTCAAGATTACTAGTAAGTGAACACATTGTGGTGCACGTAGTGGTGGTGTAGCAAAAATGCAAATGCGCTCTATTGAGAACAAAAGAGGATGGTGGTGGCGTAATAAAAAGCTTAGAAAATTCAAAAATTTTTCGATTAAGTTTTTTGAAAAAATTATTTTTTTTTCGAAAAATCGATATTGACATTTTATCGAAGGTTTTTCGAAATTGCTTGGGCTTTCGATCAATTCTCAATAGAGCGCATATGCATTCCCCACAATCTAGCACTAACTAAAATGTTTCCAGAACCAAGTGTCGAAAATCTTCTGGAACTCGCCGATCGCTTCCTTATGCAAAATCCGAAATATATTGTGGAGAGTATTGTCAAAATTTCCGACAAATTCACTCAAATGGAGAAACTAATGTTGGCGGATAAGTACAAATTGGACGATCTTCTTGAGTTCGCTATCAAATCGTACACTTCAAAAGAATCATTTCGTGATTTCTATTTCGATTGGAACAGAAATTTCTCCGACTCGTCGAAAGCCAAACTTTTCGACTACTTTTTCAAGTTCTATGGAAACTCTTGTTGATTTTGATTATTGATTTTTGTTGAATAAATAAATTCACTGAAATTTTCCTGTTTTAATTGATTTTTCTATCAGTTTTTTTTCTGATGATTAATATATTTTCAAAGTCCCGTGATATTTAGAAACGAGTAAAAATATCGATTTTCTGAAATTTTTTCAAAAATATTTTTAATCTTTTTTTCGAAAAAACATTCTTTGTTAACCTTTTCGATATCTCGGAAACAAATATTTTTTATTGAACTAAAGATTACGGTAGACATTGCGCGAGTACGCAAACACCGTCACGTCGGAATGCAGCCTTCAAAAAATTTTTCGCGTTTTTTACCGATTTTTCTTGATTTTTAGTCAAAATTAGCCGAAAAAAAAACCCATAATTGCTCACATTTAGAGTTATTTCAATCGGAAAAATTTTTTTTCGAAAAAAAAAGATTCTAAAAATGTTTCTTTCAGCCAAAACAAAAATGACTGAAACTCCGGAATTAAGTATTTACGAAAAAGCATTCGTCAAAACCGACAAAACTGATGCGGTCCTAGTGGTCGACGGAAAAAAGTTACATGTTAACAAGGCGGTAAGCACCTTCTGAAAATGGGCGGAGCCTAATTTCATCTAAAAATTTTCAGCTTCTTTCGTATCATTCCGACTACTTTAACACTCTCTTCAATTCGGAATTCAAGGAGAAATCGATGAAGGAAATCCCAATTGAAGACGTCAATTTCGAGAATTTTGCCACGTTGTTGAGTCTGGTTCAAGAGAAACCGCTTAAAATCAATAGTAAGTTTAGGCCACTTAGAACCATCTCGACCTGCTCACCCTGAATGAAAGTAGGTGTCATTCGAAAATATAGCGCATATGCATTCCCCTCCAATGCGAACTAAAATATTTCCAGAAGGAAACGCTGAAAATCTTCTAGACCTTTCCGATCGCTTTCTTCTGAATGCGGCAAAGTATGCCGTCGGAAACGTCATCAAATTTTCTCCTGAATTCACTCGATACGAGAAACTAATGCTGGCAGATAAGCACAAATTAGAAGATCTTCTTGAATATGCTCTCGATTTGTATAATTCAAAACAAACATTTGAAGATTTCTATAGTAAAAATAGGAGTGTGTATTCCGATTCTCTGAAGGCTAAACTGTTTGAAAAAATTTTCAAGAATTTATATTATTGATTAGTTCATATGATATTGATCTTTTCATAATCTTAAATGAACTTTTTGCGTTTGAAAATAGATTTTTGTTTCTGACTTTTTTTTGCCAGTAATTTTTTCTGACTACTGCTTACATGTTCGATAAAAAAAATGTTTTCGAGCAATTTCAGTGGAAAAACACTCAAATTAAAAAGTTTAACGTTTTCAGCCGAATAAAAATGGCTGAAACTTCGGAACTAAGCATTTACGAAAAAAAATTCGCTAAATCCGAAAAGCCGACGCAATTCTGGTGATCGACGGAAAGAAATTACATGTTAATAAAGCGGTAAGCACGTCCCGGAAAATGTGCGGAGCCTGATTTCAACTAGACATTTTCAGATTCTCTCCTATTTTTCCGACTACTTCACCGCACTTTTCAATTCGGAATTCAAAGCAAAATCAATGGAAGAAATTGAAATTAAAGATGTCGATTTCGAGGATTTTGCCACTTTGTTGAGTCTTGTTCATGGCACGCCGCTAGAGATTACTTGTTAGTTCAGCGGTAATTGATACCTCAAATCAAAAATCTTTCTTCAGATTTTACTACTGAAAATCTTTTGAAACTCGGCGATCAATTTTTGCTCCGTGCCTCGAAACTTCACGTGGAACGTTTCATCATCAGCTCCACAGACTTCACCCGTCATCGAAAGCTAGTTCTGGCGGATAAATACAAGTTGGAGGATCTTCTCGAACATGCGATCGGATTGTACACTTATAAAGCAGCATATGAAGACTTTTGCAACAGTAATAACACGGATATTTCTGATGAATTGAAGTTGAAAATATTCGATAGATTTTTCTTCGGCTACGCTGGTAACCTTGCATGAAAATATTGTTGAATAAACTGTTAAACGAATGTTTTTCTTCACTTGATTCATGCCCTACGGTTTTTATCCCTGTTATCTGTTTTACATCATCTGCAACTACTTTTAAGTACAGAGCAGTGAATAAATACTGATAAACAGAATTCTTCAGAAAAAATGGAATACACTGTTATTGATGGAGTAGGTTATAAAACCGATATGGTGAGCTTGGAAAAACGAAAAAGCATCCATAAAAATGTTGTAATAGGTCAATAATCTCGAGAAAGCATTCGCCAAATCCGACAAGACTGATGCGATTCTAGTGGTCAGTGGGAGGAAATTGCATGTTAACAAGGCGGTCAGTATAGCTAAAAATGGGCGGAGACTGATTTCAACGAAAAGTTTTCAGTTACTTTCCTACCACTCCGACTATTTCAACACTCTCTTCAATTCGGAATTCAAAGAGAAATCGATGGAAGAAATCGAAATTAAAGATGTGAAATATGTGAACTTCGCCATGCTTCTGAATCTGGTTCATGATACGCCGCTCGGAATTAAGTGTTAGCCTAGCGTTTAATGGTATCTCCAAATATAGATCTATTTCCAGATTATTACGTTGAAGATCTTCTGAAACTCGCTGATCAATTCTCGCTTCGTGCAGCAAAGCTTCAACTAGAAAATTTCATTATCAGCTCGGCAGACTTCAACCGACATCAAAAACTAGTTTTGGCGGAGAAGTATCACCTGGAGAATCCTCTCGAACATGCAATCGGATTGTACAACACGAGAGAAGCATTTCGAGACTTTTTTGGCTCTCAAAACACTGATATTTCTGATGAATTGAAGTTGAAACTGTTCAATAGGTTTTTCTATAAGTTCGCTTATGACCTTTAATAACAATGTTGTTGAATAAACTGGTAAAAACCTGTTTTCCCTCGTTTTGATTCATAATTTGAACGGTTTTGTTCCTTTTTTCTATTTTATAGCATTTTCAAGAGCTAAAATGTTCCATTATTTAGAATAACTCGGAACAAAAAATGAGTTCCTCCTCGTGGAGTGAAGACGAAGAATACAATAAGAATAAGGTAAGCATCAGGGCTATGCAAAAAATTTCCGAAATTTTTTTTCGGTTTTTTTGCCCAGAAAAATTCGAAAAAAACAAGTTTTTCGAATTTTTTTCGGGCCAAATTTTCGAAAAAAAAATTTTTTTTTTTGCACAGCACTGTATCAACTGATTCCATCATTCAGAAAAAACCGAAAAGGTGTCCCTCGAGTAGTGAAGAAGACGAAGAATACAATAATAAGAATGAGGTGAGCATTGAGAGAAATAAAAATTTCCAATGAGATTTCGTCACAGATCCCTAAATTCGAAAAATCATTTGCCAAATCCGACAGAACTGATGCAATTCTGGTGGTCCAGGGAAAGAAATTGCACGTTAATAAGGCGGTAAGTACCCTCCGAAAGTGGGCGGAGCCTAATTTCAGGGCTCCGCGACATTTCGAAACCCGACCTCGATTTCAATCGATTTTCTGAAAAATCAGAACACAATAAAATTTCCATGTTATTTTCGAAAAAAAAAAATTTCAAAAAAAGTCTAAAATTCTATTTTGTTCTAATTTTTCAGAAAATCGATCAAAATCGAGTCTAAAAAATCAAAAAAAAACTTCAGCCAAATATTTTCAGCTTCTCTCCTATCACTCGGACTTTTTCAAAACGCTTTTCAACTCGGAATTCAAGGAAAAATCAATGAAGGAAATCGAAATTAAAGATGTCAAATACGAGGATTTCGCCACTTTATTAAGTCTGATTCAAGATAATCCATTGGAAATAAATTGTCAGTAACACAGTTATTATTAAGTTATTTATTTGTTTTAACTGTTTTCCAGGGAATAACGCTGAAAATCTTCTGAAACTCGGCGATCGGTTTTTGCTCCGTGGCTCAAAAATGCACGTGGAACGTTTCATCATCAATTCATCAGCCAACAGACACCAAAAATTAGTTTTGGCAGATAAATACAATTTGGAGAATCTTCTCGAACATACATTGGCACTATACAATAATAAGGCGGCATATCGCGATTTTCATTTTCACACTATTTCGATTTCTGATCAATTGAGATTGAAAATGTTCAATGACTTTTTCAAAAAATTCGGTAAATCGCTTTGATCAAGTTGTTGTTGAATAAATTGTTAACAGTTGGTTTTTTTCTTCGATTTATTCCTATTTTTGACGGTTTGATTCCTGCTACCTATCTTATAATTGAAAAAAAAACACTAACTGATGAAACAGTAAATAAATACTCATTCCGTTGTTAGAACTTCCCAGAAAAATGGGATTGGTTGTTATTGATGGATACGGTTATGATAGCGTAGGGGTGAGTTTCGAAAACAATAACATGTCTACTAATATGTTGTGATAGATCGAAAAACTCGAGAAATCATTCGACAAATCCGATGAAACCGATGCGATTCTAGTGGTCAATGAGAGGAAATTGCATGTTAACAAAGCGGTAAGTGCCCCCTGAAAATAGGCGGAGCCTAATTTCAGTCAAATATTTTCAGATTCTCTCCTATCATTCCCACTACTTCAAAACGCTCTTCAATTCGGATTTCAAAGAAAAATCAATGGAGGAAATCGAAATCAAGGATGTGAATTATGTGAATTTCGCCATGCTTCTAAGTCTAGTTCACGACACACCTGTCGAGATTACTCGTTCGTTTATTCACGTCCTGCCGTGGGCTACATCAGAAAGTGCGCCCTATCGGACGATTGTCGGAAAAATTATATTTTAATTGTGGCCCTTGAAATATGAGATTCGTAGGCAAGCGTGTGTTCCCGCCACTTGAAAATATTTGGCGCCACGTAGATTTCGAACGACCGCCAACACGCGAACGTTGAATACTCAGGCTACGGCAATTAAAACATCAAAGTTGTCCAATAGGGCGCGCTTTCTAATGTAACTAACGGCAGGACATGTTCATTGTTAAATAATAATTCAAAGTACAGTTGTTTTTCAGATCTTAACTCCGTAGGTATTCTGAAACTGGCCGATCGATTCTTGCTCCGTGCTCCAAAACTTCAGCTAGAGCGTTTTATCATCAGCTCACAAGACTTCAACCGTCGTCAAAAACTAGTTATGGCGGATGAATACAATTTGGAGAATCTTCTCGAGTATGCAATCGGATTGTACAACAGTAGATCAGCATTTCAAGACTTTAATGGACCTCACAAGACGGATATTTCTAATGAATTGAAGTTGAAAATATTCGATAAATTTTTCAATAATTTTGCTCATAACCTTTAATAACAATTTTGTTGAATAAACTGTTAAAAAATGTTTTTCCTCGTTTTGATTTATAATTCGAAAGGTTTTATTCCTGTTATCTATTTTATAACTCACTTAATGGCTAACAATAATGTGTGCAAATGCGCTTTGCTGAAGAATAAATTCCTGCCGTGAGCTACATCAGAAAGTGCGCCCTATCGCGCGAATACCGGAAAAATTATTTTTTAATTGATGTCCCTAAAAACATGCAACTCGTTGGCAAGCGTGTGTTCCGGCCACGTGAAAATTTT
Source organism: Caenorhabditis brenneri (assembly GCA_000143925.2). Taxonomy (NCBI): domain Eukaryota; kingdom Metazoa; phylum Nematoda; class Chromadorea; order Rhabditida; family Rhabditidae; genus Caenorhabditis; species Caenorhabditis brenneri. The sequence goes on from GL379815.1 coordinate 229,958, forward strand.
TGGCGCCACGTAGATTTCAAACGACCGCCAACACGCGAACGTTGAATACTCAGGCAACGGCAGTTAAAACAACGAAATCTGTTGTAGCTGACGGCTGTTGAATTAAATTTTAGGCGCTTAAAAACTGTTTCGTAAGTTGAAAATGTCGCTTGCGATGAATCGCACCGAAATATCTTGAAATTTCGACAAGAGTCGTTTAAAAACAACTAGAAATTCAGACTTAACTTTATTGTTAATAAAGCGCATTTGCATATCTCGCTATTATGAGCAGAACTGTGCGAAAAAAATCGATTAAATTTTTTTTCGAAAATTTAGGTCCGAAAAAAATCGAAAAACTTTCAGGGCAAAAAATCGAAAAGTGATTTTTCGGGATTTTTCGATTTTTTTCGAGTTTTTTCGGTTTTTTTTTCAGGAAAAAAGGATAAAAAGGCGGTAAAAACATGTTTTTAAAATTTTTTTTCGGTTTTTCCGAAAATTTTTCGGTCTGAAAAGGCGAAACAATTTTCGCCGAAAAAAACCAAAAAAAAAAACAACATTTTCGATTTACCGTAAAAACTAACTTCACTTTTTAGAATTCACCGGAAAATGGGAGTCTTAGTGGATATTGATGGAGACTATTATGATAGCGATATGGTGAGCTTTTAATTCGGAAGAACGCCCAGTAAAATGTTGTTCTAGATCGACGAACTCGAGCAAGCATTTGTAAAAACCGATAAAACTGATGCGGTTCTAGTGGTTAATAAGAGAAAATTGCATGTCAACAAAGCGGTAAGTGCCCCCTGAAAATAGGCGGAGCCTAATTTTAGTCAAATATTTTCAGATTCTCTCCTATCATTCCGACTACTTCAAAACACTCTTCAACTCGGAATTCAAGGAAAAATCAATGGAGGAAATTGAAATCAAGGATGTGTATTATGTGAATTTCGCTAGGCTTCTAAGCCTAGTTCATGACACACCTGTAGCGATTACTGGTTCGTTTGTTGTTTATCAGCATTCACCATTATAGGTGTTTCTTTAGATGCTAACACGGAATATCTTCTGATACTTGCCGATCGATTCTTGTTCCGTGCTCCAAAGCTTCAGATAGAACATTTCATCATCCACACACAAGACTTCAGCCGTCGTCAAAAACTAATTTTGGCGGATAAATACAATTTGGAGAATCTTCTCAAACATGCAATCGGATTGTACAACAATAGAGCAGCATTTCAAGACTTCCATAGTCCGTACACCAGAAAATTTTCTGATACGTTGAGATTGAAAATGTTCGACGAATTCTTTGATAAATACAGTCAATCGCTTTGATTAAATTTTAGTTAAATGATTTGATGAACTGAGATTGAAAATGTTCGATAAATTTTTCTTACAGTACTCTATTAACCTTTCATAAGAATTAGGTCGAATAAACAGATTCTGTTTTTTTTTCTTTCGATATTTTTATTGTTTTTACGGTTTTATTCCTGCTATTTTCGTAACTACTTCAATCTTTGCTTCGAACAACTATTAAGAAAATACAACAGGTTGAACCGCGCTCCATTGCGACCCTCCGCGTTCCAAGCGCTGTCTCTCTTACTCTAACCGTCCGAGAATGCGAAATAGCATACAGCACGTACAGTGAATTTTTTACGACGTTCGCTCTATCGCACACTAAGCTGGCACTGTGCCAAAACATTTTTTTCCAGTTGGCCCGCTGCCAATTTTGTGCAATGTACCGTGGCGGTGTCATAGAAAACTACGATACAACCATTTGTCTGAGGCGAAAGTTTTGGCGCGCTTTCAAATTTAATCAAAATTCGTAGTAAAAAATTCACTGTGAGCACGCGGAGGGTCGCAATGGGGCGCGGTTCAACGTGTTGTATTTTTCTAATAGCTAACAGTGACGTATGCAAATGCGCCTCTCTGAGAAGTAAAATAGGCTCTTTTGAATTAAGTTTCAGCGCATAAATTTAAACAGTTTAGTATGATTAGAAAATTACTTTTCACTAATTGCGCCGAGCTATACTTGAAATTTCGACAAGAGTCGTTTAAAACTTTATTGACAATGAACTTTATTGACAATGAATGACTTTTTTAAGAAATTCGGAAAATCACTTTGATCAAGTTTTTGATGAATAAACTGTTAAAATTCTGATTTCTTCTTTCGATTTATTTATTGTTTTTACGGTTTTATTCCTGTTATCTAATTCATAACTCGCTTAATAGCTAACAGTGATGTGTGCAATTGCGCTTCGCTGAGAAATAAAATAGCTCGTCATGAATTGAATTTTTGCGCATAATTATGAACAGTTTCGTAAATTTAGAACATCGCTTGTCAATAATCGCATCGAAATATACCTAAAAACAAATTCAAAATTTAGCCTGAAGAAAATAATTTTAGCTTTAATGTCAGTAAAGCGCATTTGCATTTCTCACTAGTAGAGACAAAGTGATAAGAGTTTCGATAATACAAAGTATGAAGCAATAGATAATATTTGAGTGATAATTACTGATTCCATTGCTAGAAAATTTCCAGAAAAATGGAATACGTTGGCATTCATGGGATAGGTTATGATAAAAATATGGTGAGCTTTGGAAACAGAAGAATTTTTGATAAAATTTTGTCATAGATCGAAAAACTCGAGAAAGCATTCGTCAAATCCGATAAAACAGATGCAATTCTAGTTGTCGATGGGAAGAAACTGCATGTTAACAAAGCGGTAAGCATCCTCTAGAAAAAAGTCAGAGCTCGATTTCTTAAACTTCAGCTTCTCTCCTATCACTCGGACTACTTCGAAACGCTCTTCAATTCGGATTTTAAAGAAAAATCAATGGAGGAAATCGAAATTAAGGATGTGAAATATATGGAATTCGCCATGCTTCTGAGTCTAGTTCATGACAGACCTATACCGATCACTCGTGCGTTCAGTTTTAATTGATACTATCGATAATGATTCTTTATGCAGGTGCTAACGCTGAAGAGCTGCTGGAACTCGCCGATCGATTCTTGCTTCGTGCGCCGAAACTTCAACTAGAACACTTCTTTATCTGCTCAGAAGGGGTCGGCCGACGTCAAAAACTAATTTTGGCGGATAAATACAATTTGGAGAATCTCCTCGAACATGCAATCAAATTGTACAACAGTAGATCAGCATTCACAGACTTTTACAAGACAAACAACGCGGATATTTCTGATGAATTGAAGACGAAAATATTTGATAAATTTTTCGACAACTACGCTTATAACCTTTGATAACAATTTTGTTGAATAAACTTTTAAGCAAGTGTTTTTCTTCAATTGATTCATACTTCTTGCGGTTCTTATTCCTTTTATCTATTTTATACCTCACATGACAGCTGCCAGTGATGTGTGCAAATGCGCCTCGGACGATTGTCGGGAAAATTGTTTCTTAAAACTGATCTCCCTAAAAATATGAAATTCGCAGGCAAGCGTGTGTTCCCGCCACGTGAAAATATTTGGCGCCACGTAGATTTATAACGCGAACATTGGATACTCAGACAACGTCATTTCAAGCTGTGTAGCTGACGACAAGAAGTGAGAAATAAAGTAGGTCCTGTCGAATTAAAATTTAGCGCCTAAAAAACTGTTCCGTAAGTTCAAAATGTCGCAATCGCACCGAAATATACTTGAAGTTTCGACGAGACTTTATTGTCAAAAAAGCGCATTTCAATATCTCGCTATTATGAGTTTCGATAATACAAAGTTCAGATTTTTCAGAAAAATGGGATACACTGTTATTGATGGAGTAAGTTATGAAAGCGAAATGGTGAGCTTACAAAAAAGAAAATTCATTCTCTAAAATGTTGTTGTAGGTCGAAAAACTCGAGCAAGCTTTTGCCGAATCCGACAAAACAGATGCAATTCTGGTGGTTAGTGGAAAGAAGCTGCAGGTTAACAAAGCGGTAAGTGTCTCCTAAAAGTGGACGAAGCCTAATTTCAAAGCGTTTCAGCTTCTTTCCTATCACTCGGACTACTTCAAAACACTTTTCAATTCGGAGTTCAAAGAAAAAACAATGGAAGACATTCCAATTGAAGATGTGAATTATGGCGATTTCGCTATGCTTCTGAGTCTGGTTCATGACAAGCCTTTCGGATTTAGAGGTTAGTTTAGTGTTTATTGAAATCCAAAATTATAAACCTTTTTTCAGATTATGACGTTGAAGATCTTCTGAAGCTCGCTGATCGATTTTTGCTAGGTGCGCCGAAACTTCTATTAGAACATTTCATCATCAACTCACAAGACTTCACGCGACATGAAAAACTAGAGTTAGCGGATAAGTACAATTTGGAGAATCTTCTCGAACATGCATTGGGATTGTACAATTCGAAAGAAGCGTTTGCTGATCTCTCCTCGTCGGGCAATAGAAATTTTTCCGATAATTTGAAGTTGAGAATTTTCAACAAACTTTTCGAAAACTACGATACTTTCTTCAAATAGTTAACCTGCTGCCTTGTTCTTCCTATTATCAAATGAACGATTCCAAATGATTTTTCTCCATTTTCTGTATTAAAAGTTGGTTTTTTCCTAGTTTTTACTTTTGAAAATTGGAATTTTCCATCGATTTCACGAGAAGGAATCTGGGTATTTTCCGAAATGCTACATATTTGACAAGGCCGCAGTCCGGCGAATCAGAACAGTCGTTCATGTCTTGCGATCCCAGGATTATTGACCGGTACGACACTTTGCGATTCCGGGCGACGTGCGATGTTTATTTTGAGTATTTTTTCTCATTTTCTCTTGTATGTTGACCATTTTAAGCTGAGAGAAAGGATTTTTCAATTAAAAAAAATCACAGAAAATCGACAGACTAACCGAAAAACCAGTATCGCATCAATTCTTCTTAACACAGACATTTTCGACCTGTTTTTCGGTTAATTTTTGCACGAGTATGCGTGATATGTCTTA
>GL379815.1:236506-263129 GCA_000143925.2 Caenorhabditis brenneri
TGCTCGAATATGTTTGATATGTCTTAGTTTGTCAATTTTCTAGAATTTTTTTTGTTGAAAAATACTTTCTCTCAGCTTAAAATGGTACTTATACAAGAAAAAATGAGAAAAAATACTCAAAATAAACATCGCACGCCGCCTGGAATCGCGAACACATAATACTGTAGCTCAAAAAGTACGCAAGCACCGAGTCATTGCTCATCTTTGCAACTAAATTTAGCTGAAGGAACGCTACTTTGATTCGATTTCCGTGCATTTTTGAAAATATTTTCTGCAAAATTTAGCATTTTCAGCCAAAATAAAAATGACTGAAACTCCGGGATTGAGTATTTACGAGGAAGCGTTCGCCAAATCGGACAAAACTGATGCGATTCTGGTAGTCGATGAAAAAAAGTTGCATGTTAACAAGGCGGTAAGTACTTTCTGGAAATGGGCGGAGTCTAATTCCAGCATATAATTTACAGATTCTCTCCTATCACTCCGACTATTTTAACACATTGTTCAATTCGGAATTCAAAGAAAAATCGATGGAGGAAATAGAAATTAAAGATGTCCATTTCGAAGATTTCGCGGTTTTATTGAGTCTTGTTCATGAGGAACCTTTCGAAATCACTAGTAAGTTTGATTGTTATTCTTATTAGCCTCATATAGCAGGTCACTGTGCGCTCCATTGATGGCCGGTGTCGGCCCCCGTTGGAAAACTAGTCCCCCACTGTGAACTTTGTTTTGGGGGACTAGTTTTCCAACGGGGCCGACATCGGTCATCAATGAAGCGCAGAGCTTGCATAGTCGCATTCTATATAAGGCTGATACTTCTAACTCATAAATTTTCAGGACTTAATACTGAAAATCTTCTGGAACTCGCCGAACGATTCCTTCTGAATAACGCAAAAACTCATTTGGAATTTTTCATCAAACATTCCACTGAATTCAATCAACTCAAAAAGTTGAAATTGGCGGATAAATATAATTTAGAGAAACTTCTAGAACATGCGTTGGGATTATACACTTCGAAAGAATCATTGGACAACATAATTTTGCCGGGCAACACCGATTTTTCCGATAATTTGAAAGTGAAAATTTTCGATAAAATTTGTCAAAACAAAGCAATTGAACTCATTTTTAGCCCATGGTATGCAAATGCGTTCGCTGAGAAACAAAAGTAGGGCCTCCTGAATTAATTTTTTACGCCGAAAGCTAAGCAATTTTGTGAATTTTGAGGATTACTTGTCTATTATTGGAATTATGCCGGAAAAATCTACGAAAAAAGTCATAAAAACCAGCAATTTGAAAGTTAGGCGAGCAAGAATTGGCTCTTTTTAATTTCTAAGTAGAGCGCGTTTGCATGCTACATTGTTGCGGGCCATGTGTAATTCAAAAATTCTTTTGTTGTTTTTGTTATTAAATCAACGATTTCAATGAAGTGTTCGATTATTGATTTTTTTTTGTTAAATATTTTTCATTAATTGTTTTCATTCTACTTATTACTTCTAAAACCATTTAGAAGTTACGATGAGGAACTCGCGTGTTTTTCTGAGTAAAAAATATTTTCAGCTCCAAAAAATGACTGAAACTCCAAAACTGACTATTCACGAGGAAGCATTCGTCAAATCCGACAAAACTGATGCAGTTCTGGTAGTCGATGGAAAAAAGTTACATGTTAACAAGGCGGTAAGGCCTACTAGAAAAAGGAGTAGCTTAGTTTCAGTCAAATGTTTTCAGCTTCTCTCCTACCACTCTGATTACTTCAATGCGCTCTTTAACTCGGATTTCAAGGAAAAATCAATGGAGGAAATCGAAATCAAAGACGTTAAATTCGAGGATTTCGCCACTTTGTTGAGTCTCGTTCATGACAAACCGCTAAGAATTAACAGTTCGTGTTTACAATATTTCGTAGAATTATTTCAAAAAATCAATATTTCCAGGTAGCAATGCTATGAATCTTCTGGAACTCGCCGATCGATTCCAGATGCACACACCGAAAATGATCATCGAAAATGTTTTATTAACTTCTACGAACTTCTCAAAATTTCAAAAGTTGTTTTTTGCCGATAAGTACAATTTGAAGGATCTTTTCGATCATGCGATAGGATTGTAGAGCGGCAGTAGAGCGGCATTTCGAGCCTTTCACTACTATTCTAAGGATTTAGAAGACTTATCTGACGCAACGAAAGCCAGATTGTTCGAGAAACTTGTAAAAGATCACGGCAATACTTTCTGATGATGATGTTGAGTGTTGTGTTACGAATAAAGGTTTCGTTTGTTATCTTATTATTGATTTTCTTCGATTTTTTTTCTGGTTCTTTTCCTGATAACTACTTTTACTTTCTTTCATCAATTAGAGCGAAAAATAAACTTTAAAAAAAATTAAAGTAGAGACCAAGTAGGAAAATGTTCGCTGATGGCCGAAAATCGACGAAAAAACCAATACGAAATATTTTTGATTTCGGCAAGTAAGTTGTTTTTTTAGTTTTCTGTTTTCAGTGAAAGAATACTCAAAATAAGTTTTACAATATTTCCACCGCAATAAAAATGACTGAAACTCCAGAACTAAGTATTTACGAAAAAGCATTCGGCAAATCGGACAAGACCGATGCAATTCTAGTGGTCGACGGAAAGAAATTGCATGTTAACAAGGCGGTAAGCACCTCCTAAAAAGGGGGCGGGGCCTAATTTCAGCTTTGATATTTACAGCTGCTCTCCTATCACTCGTACTTCTTCACCGCTCTCTTCAACTCGAATTTCAAGGAAAAATCAATGGACGAAGTTCCGATTGAAGACGTCGATTTCGAGGATTTCGCCACTTTATTGAGTCTGATTCATGAGAAACTGTTCGAGATTAACAGTGAGTTAGGCTACGGATTTGAAAAGTTAGACCACCGTTTGGGAATTTAGGCCACCAATTTGGGAAGTTAGGCCATCGGTTTTGAGCCGTTTTTACCTGTTTTCCACGAATTTTGACTGCTTTTTTACGGTTGTTCGACCGTTTTTCGCCTAATTTTCATCATTTTTGCACGATTTTCAGAAAAAAACGCTGAAAACTTGCTGAAACTCGCCGATCGATTTTTGCTGGGAAACGCGAAACTTCAAGTGGAACGGTTCATTATCTACTCGAGCTTATTCAATCATCGAGAGAAACTTCTGTTGGCTGACGAGTACGAATTGAAGGATCTTCTCGAAAAATCATTGGTTCACTACAAAACGAAGGATAGTTTCAGAGATTTATACTGTAAAACAGGGAATTATTCCGAAACTTTCGAAAGAATTGAAGTCAAAACTTTTCGAACAGCTCATTGAGAATGGTAATTATGTGTTGTATTGATTGATTTATCGATTTTTTAAAATCAATTTTTTGTTGGAAACGTTGAAAAATAAAATTTTTTGTTGATTTTTATTTTCGATGTTTTATCCAATTGGTGAATATTCCTTTGTACCTCTGTTTATGGCGAAAAAAAGCTTCAAAGAAGAGCTACGGTAGACAATTCGCGAGTACGCAAACACCGTCACGTTAGAATGCACACTTTCCCATTTTACGGTAGTTTTTGTCGAATTTCGCCGAGTTTTTAGTGTTCATTGTAGAGTTTTGAGTGCTTAAACAGTCCAAAAGCGCATTTTAATTATTTTTACCTGAGGGGAATTAATAAAAGTAAGAGAAAACAAAAAAAACGTTTTTTTTTTTGAGTTATGGGATGCTACGGTTGACAATGGGCGGGTACGCAAACACCGTGACGTCAGAATGCACACGTTCAGAAATTTTTTGTCTTCCTAGTCGAATTTCGCCGGTTCTGATTGATTTTTTCAGAGTTTCGACTGTTAAAATACTCCTAAAAGCAGAAAAAAAATGACTGTCGCTGAATTAAAATGATTCCTTCACGCAAAATAACTATTTTCAGCCAAGTAAAATGACTGAAGCTCCGAAACCAAGTATTTACGAGGAAGCATTCGCCAAATCGGACAAAACCGATGCGATTCTAGTGGTCGACGGAAAAAAACTGCATGTTAACAAAGCGGTAAGCACCCTCTAAAAATGGGCGGAGTATAATTTTAGCATCAAAATTTCAGCTGCTCTCCTACCACTCAGACTACTTCAACACACTATTCAATTCGGAATTCAAGAAAAAATCAATGGAAGAGATTCCGATTGAAGACGTCGATTTTGAAGATTTCGCCATTTTATTGAGTCTGATCCATGACAAACCTTTCGAGATCACTTGTAAGTTTGATTTTTATTCCTGCTTGAACACAATAATTTTTTTTGTACGTGTTTTCAAAATGTTTCATTCGCGGACTCTGTCTTACTGTAGGGTCGCATGCTAACTGCGTGGCGACTCAGCGATACGTAGGCATTTTCATCATTTTGTTGAAAACTCAAAAATCAGGGCCTAAACTTTTTTCAAATCAAATTGAATAGAAATTTTTCTTCGCAACATGCTGAATATAATATTAACAGAATTTGATCGAAAGTTATTACTGAAAAGTGCTCTGGAAACATGGTGCGCGCTCCTTCGGTTTAAGCGCGGCTTACTGTCACATTTTTAAGACGCAATATGAAATTTGTAAAATCCCTTGTGAGATGGAGCGTAGAAACCGAGAAAAAAAATCGGACGTACAAAAAAATTTACCGTGCTTCCAACTCACAAATTTTTAGGGCCTAAAGCTGAACGTCTTCTGCGACTCGCCGATCTATATCTTCTGAATAACGCAAAGTTTCAAGTAGAGATGTTCATCAAGTCTTCTACAGACTTTTCGCGCTCCGAAAAGTTACGTTTGGCAGATGAATATGGACTGGAGAATCTTCTAAAGCATGCGTTGGGATTGTATGATTCGAAAGAGTCATTAGAAGAGTTTTTCTATTCGAGCAATAGAGATTTTTCCGATGATTTGAAGGTGAAAATTTTCGATAAAATTTTCCAAAACTTTGAAACTTTTATCAGATAATTAACCTAATCCTTTGTTGTGGTTCTTGTTGTTATATAAATGATTTCAAAAAAGATTTTCAAATTTTTTTTGTTCGTTTTTTCCCTATTTAGTCTTTTTCTAATTATTATCTTTGAAATTTAGGGCTCCGAGACATTTCGCAGCCGCTTTTTTCAGGCTTCAACCAACATTTTCTTGTATAATCTCCATATTTCCGGTAAAAACTGGGAAATTTTGTGTGATTCCTTACTAAAGTGCGTAAACTCGTGTTCAGAAAGTGTCCCCTACGATTGAATTTTTTTCAAACGCCCGCGAAAGTTAAGCTCCGTCCACAGGGCGTGGCTTGTCGATTTACAGAGGCTTCTCACTTGTTTTTTTATGTTTTTGAGGGTGTTTTGCTCGGTTTTCTGCCAACTTTCAAGTCGATTTTGAATTTTTCTTTCACTTTTCGCATTTCTAAACTACAGTCAACTTGAAAAACACATGACTTTTCGAAAGATTTTAAAAATGTACGGCGGAGCGCACTTTCTGAATTTTCAGTCAAGTTTTTCCGAAGGGGACACTTCGCGAGCCCGTGCGTAAAAAGCACGAAAAGATGTCAAAAATTGAGCACTTGCTTTGTTTGATCTTGCAGCTAATATTTATCGATTTTCTGGAAATTTAGAACAAAATAAATTTTGAAACTTTTTTTTCACGAATGGGGGCGTTTAAATTTAACTTGTAGTTTTGCGCTTAATTATCGAAGAAAAATTTGGTTGAAGAACGAAAAACGCGAAAAAAGCGGCTGCGAAATGTCTCGTTGCAGATTACACTCAATATTTCTGAAATCTTAAACATTTTCAGCACAAAAAAAATGCCTAAAACTTCGGACCCAAGCATTTACGAGAAGGCGTTCGCCAAATCAGACAAAACCGATGCGATTCTGGTGGTCGATGGAAAAAAGTTACATGTTAACAAGGCGGTAAGTACTCTTTGACGATGGGCGGAGCCTAATTTCAGCATAAACATTTCAGCTGCTCTCGTACCACTCAGACTACTTCAACACACTATTCAATTCGGAATTCAAGGAAAAATCAATGAACGGAATCGAAATTAAAGATGTCGATTTCGAGAATTTCGCCGCTGTATTGAGTCTCGTTCATGAGCAACCGATCGAGATCTCTTGTAAGTTTGACTGTTATGCTTCTTTAACTCATAAATTTTCAGGTTATAAAGTTGAATATCTTCTGAAGCTCGCCGATCGATTTCTTTTGAATAACGCAAAGTTTCAAATTGAAATTTTCATCAAGTCTAAAAACTTCAAGCCCTATACAAAGTTACGTTTGGCCGATAAATATGGTTTGGAGAATCTTCTAGAACATGCGTTGGGATTGTATAATTCGAAAGAATCATTGAAAGACTTTACTACTTCGGACAATATAAATCTTTCCGATGAATTGAAGGCGAAAATGTTCGATAAAATTTTCAAAAACTTTGAAACTTTTATTCGATAATTAAAGTAATTTTCGTTGTTGTTTTTGCTGTTATATAAATGATTTTCAAAATGGTTTTACGTTTTCTGTTTATTATTTTTTCTAATCAGTCAGGTCGTTTTTCTGATGACTACTTTTTGTTACCGCCCTTTCGTTGACTGAAAAATTCGCCTTTTTTTTACCGATTTCGCTATTATTTTCAGCTTCAAGAAATGACTGAAACACCGGAGCTAACTATTTACGAGAAAGCATTCGTCAAATCGGACAAGACTGATGCAATTCTAGTGGTCGGTGGAAAGAAACTTCATGTTAACAAAGCGGTAAGCACTGCTTCAAAAGGGCGGGGTCTAATTTCAGCCAAATATTTTCAGCTTCTTTCCTACCATTCCGAATACTTCAACACTCTCTTCAACTCGGAATTCAAGGAAAAATCAATAGAAGAAATCGAAATTAAAGATGTCGAATTCGAGGATTTCGCCACTTTATTGAGTCTGATTCATGAGAAACCGTTGGACTTCAACAGTACGTTTTCTAACAAAATAGCTTCGGCGCTTTTTTTTTAAATATTCTAGAAATTGAAGCAGAACTTTGACAAAACCATTCAATTTTTCCTTTCTTTGTAGAGTTTTAAAATTAACTGACCATTCCAGTTATAGACAGTTTAGAAAATCTTGAAATTAACTGGTTTTACTCATATTTGCAAATTCACGGGCCAGCCCGCCAGCCCGGCCTGGCCCTAAAAAGCTTCGGCCCGTCTTATCAGGGATGCTGGTTTTCTGAGAATTTTTATTCATTTTTCGCAAAAATTTTTGACATGTTTTATTGCAGTCGGAAAAAAACAAAGTTTTTGTTCGAATTCGTGGTCATTGTTGATTTACGGATAAATTTGTTTAATTTATTCGACAAAAAAATTCAAAAATTTGAAAAAAAAAATTTCCCTCCAAGAGACGGGCCGAGTGTTTCAAAAAAAAAGCCCGGTCCTTTGCACGTATGGTTTTACTGCAGAAATATCGTTGCAGAATTCTAAAAGTGTTACTCACGTCATCAGTTTTGCTTCATAATTCATGCGGCCATAAATTGAGTAACCAATTTTTTTTCAGTGGAGTACGCCGAAAATCTGCTAAAACTCGCCGACCGTTTCCTCCTGAATTCTACGAAATTGCTCATCGCAATCGTTATCAAAAATTCTACGGAATTCGATCAATTCGACAAACTACTGTTAGCCGATAAGTACGGATTGGAGGATCTTCTCAGTCATATTCTCACACTCTACAACACGAAAGACAAATTCAAAGATTTTTATGAATACAACTGGCTTCTTCCACAGCTTTCGGATGCAACAAAACTGAAGCTTTTCGAAAAATATTTCAAATCTGGTTTCTGTTTGTAAATTTTCGTTACTATGTGTTGTATTGATTGATTTATCGATTTTTTGTTGGATACTTTGAAAAATAAAAATTTTGTTGATTTTTCCTTTGGATATCTTTTTCAATTGGTAAATTTTCCTTTGTAAGTACCTCCCTTTATTGCGAAAAAAACCTTCAAAGAAAGGCTACGGTAGACAATGCGCGAGTACGCAAACACCGTCACGTTAGAATGCACACTTATACATTTCTCTGGTGGTTTTTGTTGAATTTTGCCAATTATTTAGTGATCATTGTAGTGTTTTGAGTGTTAAAACAGTCCGAAAAATTTTTTTCATCGATAATACTCGAGAAAAATCAATTTTAAAAAACTATTTTCAGCCAAAACCAAAATGACTGGAACTTCACAATTGAGTATTTACGAAAAAGCGTTCGCCAAATCCGACAAAACAGATGCGATTCTGGTAGTCGATGGAAAGAAACTTCATGTTAAAAAAGCGGTAAGCACTGCTTCGAAGAGGCGGAGCCTAATTTCACCCAAATATCTTCAGCTTCTCTCCTATCACTCCGACTACTTCAAAACACTTTTCAATTCGGAATTCAAAGAAAAATCGATGGAGGAGATCCCAATTAAAGACGTCGATTTCGAGGATTTCGCCACTTTATTGAGTCTGGTTCATCACAAACCGTTGGAGATTAACAGTACGTTTTTGAACGAAATTCACAAAATTCGAAATTGCGCGTCAAGTGGTCTAAGTTTGCTATAGCATATTTGCATTCAAGCATTTCGAATAACTTGAGATTTTTCAGAGAAAAACGCTGAAAATCTTCTGAAACTCGCTGATCGTTTTCTGATGTCTTCTTCTAAACTGATCGTCATTAATCTTATCAAAACTTCTACGGAATTCGAGCGATTTGAAAAATTGTGCCTGGCCGATAAGTACAAATTGGAGGATCTTCTTAAATATACTGTGGGACTCTACTTCAACAAAGAATGTTTCTACGATTTTTACCGTTGGAGCGATCGTGTCAAAGAAGAGCTCTCGCATGAAACACAATCGAAACTCTTCCAGAGATATTTTTTCTTTGGTTTCGGTAATTAACTGCTGGTTCTTTGTTAACTTTAAATAAAAATATCGTTAAGATATGTTTTTTCAATGATTATTTCAGTTCGATTGCCACATAAGTCAGAAAGTAAGGATAGCTTACACTGAAAAACGAAAAAAGATGAAAAGAATCGTAAGGGGAAAAAACAGATCGCGCATGTTGGGTCTCGCAGCGAAAACCGTAAAATGTTTCGTATCTCGCTTATTTTTGTACTGACCCCAATAAAAATTTGACCGTTCGAATCAGCTCATTGAGCTGGTTCGAATGAGTATAATCATGACAGTACTACGAATATGTTTTGAATGTTGGGTCCCACCACGAAAACGTATAAACTACTGTGTTTCGGTTTGTTTTGGTCCAATTTCAATGAAAACTACACCATTAGAATCAGCTCATCGCGGCGGTTCGAGCGAATATAATCATGGCAAGATTTCGAAAAAAATTTTGATTTTGGGTCCCGCCACGAAAACCTAAAAACTACCGTATCGCGGTTATTTTCACCCCAATTTCCACATGAGTTACATCATTCGAATCAGCTCGTTAAGCCGGTTTGAATGAGTATAACCATGACTTAGTTCTGAAAAATTTTGATTTTTGGGTCCCGCCACGAAAACAATTTTTTTTACAAAAATTTCTCAAACCCAGTCATGATTATACTCATTCGAACCGCCTTGAATTCCCGATTCTGAATTTCCCATTCATTTCCCCAAAAATCGCACTTGGTGGCCTAGAAACCCCAAAAAACTAGTCCCCCATTCCCCCGGCCCCGCAAAAAACGAAAATAAACTAACTCCTCTTCCAAACATCTCGGCGTGAAAGCCGCATACATTTTTGGCGCCAACTTTTTTCGAAAATGGTACAGTAATCCGTGCTCCTCGCGGCGGACACGTTGGGACAGTTGGAAGAGGGCGGTGGCAAAGTTTTGGAGCTTTTTCTGGAAGAAAAGATGGTGTCTGTCTGTGTGTCCGGTTGTCTGTCTGTCCGTTTGTCTGTTCTTCTGTCTGTCCATCTGAATATCCAGAAGTCTGTCCGCCTGTCTGGATATCCGGATGTCTGTCTGTCTGTTTGTCTGTCTGTCTGTCTGTCGGTCTGTCTGCCTGTCTGTCTGCCTGCCTGCCTGTCTGTCTGTCTGTCTGTCTGTCAATCTGTCTGTCTGTCTGTCTGTCTGTCTGTCTGTCAATCTGTCTGTCTGTCCATCTGTCTGTCCGGATGTCCACCTACCTCATCATTATCCAAACAGACGAAATGAGTGAACTCCAGACTAGTTATACTCTCTCCACTGACGACCGTCAAAAAATTCTTCTCGAAATTTTTCTCATGCAAAACCAAATCGAAATCCGTCGGCTTCCCGACCCGAACGTCGTAAATCCTCTCGAGATACACGTAGTTCCGCTCGTGGGCCAGCTGAAAATCAAAAAATTGGGGATTACTGTGGGTACAGTAACGAGAAAAATTTTTGAGTGTGAAATTTGAAATCAGCTTGTCAAGACGGTTTGAATGAGTATAATCATGACTAGGTTTGGAGCATTTTACGAAAATTTGGGTCTCGCCACGAAAACTGGAAAAGCTACCGTATCTCGGTCAATTTCGGTCCAATCTCAATGAAAATTGAATCATTGGAACTGGCATGTTAAGTCGGTTCGAATGAGTATAATCATGACTAGGTTTCTAGAATTTTGAATTTTTGATGTTTTTGGGTCCCGGCACGAAAAGTACGTTTTTCGAATTTTTTTCAAAACCTAGTCAAGATTATACCCATTCGAACCGTCTCGGCGAGCTGATTCTGATGGTGTATTTTTCATTTAGCTTCGCCCAAAATTAACCGAGATATGGCACAATTTCTATTTTCGTGGTGGGACCCAAACACAGGAAAATTCAAAATTCAGCTCGATGTGTCATGAATATATTTTTCTGAACCGCCATGATGAGCTGGTTTCAAATATGTAGTCTTTATTGAGCTTGGACCAAAAATAACGGAGATACGGAAAATTTTCCATTTCGTGGCGAGACCCACAATTTTGAAAATTCTCCAAACCTAGTCATGATTATACTCATTCGAACCGGCTCGACTTACTGATTTCAAAAATATAATTTTCATGGGTCTCGTAGCGAAACTGACCGAGATACGGTAGTTTTTGTAAGTTTTGATTTTCGAAAATTTTCGAAAATCCATAACTTTGTTAGTTTTCAAGATTTTCAGATGGTTTTTGGACCAAACTTTGTAGAATTTTATGGGCTATACGGGAAAAACAAATTTCAGCATTTTCAGTTCAAAAAAACTCACCTCCTTGGTATTGAAAACCTTGTAGTCTTTGTATCTCCAATACAGGATGTACGGGGTGGGGTCCACTTGAAGACGGACCGAGTTTCGACTGGTGAAGTTCTGAAAAAAAAGTAAGGATTTTGAGGGGAAGAAAATGCGCTCTATTGGACTATTCGAAAAAAAAAATTTTCTCGGTAAATCAAGTGCGCTCTATTGCAATTTTTGGATTTTTGGCTAAAGTTTGAAATTTTAAGCCAAAATTTCAAAAAAATTCAAACTCCCGCCCGATACTCACCTCCTCATACTTGAAAAAAATCAGCTTGGTATCCGTCAAACATTCCGGAATTTTCGATGACTTCTCCGCCATTTTTCGTTGAAATGGCTCTGAAAATCAATATTTTGTAGGAATCAAAAAATGTAGCCTTAAAGGTACACGCTGAAAAAAATTATTTCAAAAATTTTAAATTTTCGAAAAAAAAATTTTGGCGCCAAAATTCAAATTTTTTTACAAAAATTTTTTTTTGCCAATTTCAATAATTTTTTTTTTCAAAAATCGCCGGTAAAAAATCGATAGTTTAAAGGCGCATGCGATCGGTGAAACTTGAAATTTTTGAAAAATCGATTTTGGCGCCAAAATTTGAATTCAAAAAAAGCTTATGGGGGGATTTTTCAAAATCCCAGTTGCAAAAATCGATAATTTAAAGGTGCATACGATTGGTGAAAATTTAAATTTTTCAAAAATTCTTTTTTGGCGCCAAAAATTTGAATTCGAAAAATTCAAATCTTGCGCTTTTTTTTCGAATTTTTCAAATTTTTTTTGGACCCGAAAATCTTCAAATCAATCGATATTTACATCGAAAGAATTATTCGAAAATAAATTTTACAGTAAAAATTTACCTTAAAGGGACATGCAAAAAAACCAAAAAAAAAAATTTTTCACCTGTCCCTTTAAACTACAAAAATAAAACGAAAAATTGTCAAAAAAGTGGCAATTTGCCACTTTTTCGAATATTTCTCCATCAATTCGAATACAACAAATCGTCTTTTCGTTTTTCGTCACCACAAAAACTGAAAAAAAAAGACGAGAGAGTGCAGAGAAAGAGGAGACGCAGAGAGAATAATGTTTGTGTGTGTGCATATGATTGATAACTGATAGGCGGTGGAGGAGAAGGGGAAGGAGGAGGAAAAAGCATAAATGTCATGACAGAAAAAAGTAGTGACGTTTGAAAATAAAATTTTGACAGTTTTAAACTTTTTTTTTCTGGAAAAAATTTTTTTGAATTTTTTTTTATTTTTTGGAAAATTTTTTTTTCGCCAAAATTGGTTTTAAGACTCCCATACTATAAACAATAGCCTTCAGAAAGTCGTGAAAATAAAAAAAAACGTTGAAAATTCAAAAAACCCCTAGAATTTTAGCCTAACCCTCCCAAGGCCAAAATTGACCCAGGCTTAGGTTTTTGGATTTCTAGGCCACCAACTTTGATTTTTAGCAAAAACAAACAGAATTTTCTGGATCGGCGAGTCAAGACAGTTCGAATGAGTATAATCATGACTAGGTTTGGAAACTTTTCGATTTTTACGTTAAAGGCGCATGACCCTTTGCAACTACCGTATCTTGGTTAGTTTTGGTCTGATCTCAATGAGACTGTCATACTTAGAATCAGCGCGTCAAGACGGTCTAGAAAAGTATAGTCATGACATATCTACCTGAATTTTGATTTTTCTGTATTTGGGTCCCGCCACGAAAATACAAAAACCACCGTATCTCGGTCATTTTTGGTCACAGCTCAATGTAAAAAAATATCATTGAAATCAGCGCGGCAAGGCGGTTCGAATGAGTATAATCATGACTAGGTTTCAAGAAAAAATTTAAAAAAAACGTGTTTTTCGTGTCGGGACCCAAAAATACCGAAAACTGAAAATATCCTAAACCTAGCCATGAATATACTCATTCGAACCGGCTTAATCAGCTGATTTCAATGATATATTTTTCACTGAGCTTGGACCAAAAATAGCCGAGATACGGTAGTTTTTCCAGTTTTCGTGGTGAGACCCAAATTTTTGAAAAACCGCTAGAATGGTTCAAACCTAGTCATGATTGTACTCATTCAAACCGTCTCGACGAGCTGAATCTGAAAACGTTATTTGTTTTCAGAAAATTGTATTTTGTGGCCTAGAAAATCAAAAATTCAAAAGTTAAAAAAAAATTTATTAGGTAAAATTATTACTGAAATTGAATTAATATTTTCGAATTCTCGAAAATTCGATAGTGGTACTGTAGACAGCTACAATAAACGAGGCTGACGGATTTTTCAAATTTTTGAATTCCCGCCGGAATGTTTTTCCGTCGACCATCTTGAGATCGGCAGTTTCCAGGAGAGATATTAGTGGATTACGGTTAAGGTTGGCACACAGGATACGGTAGCTCCGGATGGAAGAGGAATGGAGGAAGTGCTGAAAAATTAGGTCATTAATTCGGAAAGTTAGGCCACCAAAGTTAGGCCATCAATTTGGAAAGTTAAGTCGTCAATTTGGAAAGTTAGGCCACCAAAGTTAGGCCATCAATTTGGAAAGTTAAGTCGTCAATTTGGAAAGTTAGGCCATCAATTTGGAAAGTTAGGCCATCAATTTGGAAGGTTAGGCCATCAATTTGGAAAGTTAGGCCACCAAAGTTAGGCCATCAATTTGGAAAGTTAAGTCGTCAATTTGGAAAGTTAGGCCACCAAAGTTAGGCCATCAATTTGGAAAGTTAAGTCGTCAATTTGGAAAGTTAGGCCATCAATTTGGAAAGTTAGGCCATCAATTTGGAAGGTTAGGCCATCAATTTGGAAAGTTAGGCCATCAATTTGGAAAGTTAGGCCATCAATTTGGAAAGTTAGGCCATCAATTTGGAAAGTTAGGCCATCAATTTGGAAAGTTAGGCCGTCAATTTGGAAAGTTCGGCCATCAATTTGGAAAGTTAGGCCATCAATTTGGAAAGTTAGGCCATCAATTTGGAAAGTTAGGCCACCGATTTTTATCGCGTTTTTGTCGATTTTGACCGCGTTTTGACCGTTTTTTGGCAGTTTTTTTCAATTTTAATCATTTTCTCACCTGTAAAATCTGCTCAAAATCCACCACTTCCATCTTGTCGAGTTCGAAAGTCAAATTTTCAAATTTCTCCGATTTTCCAATCGAAATCGGCGTTTTCAGAGTGTTAATATCGAGATTTTTGACATTTTCGAATTTTTCGAAAAAATTATTTTCGAAAATTCCAGAATCAATCGATTTTTCACTCTGAATATTGATTGATTTGAGTGATTTTTTGTCCAAAAAATCAAAAAATTCGACTGGTGGGGTGCCCTTTTGATAGAGGGAAATCTCTTTGGTTTTGACCGCGAAATTTAAATTTTTTTTGGCGCCAAAAAGGATTTTCAAAAAATCCTCGTTCTCGCTGTTGCTATGCACCTTGAAATAATCGATTTTCAGCCGGCGATTATCGAGAAAAATCGATAATTCACGGGCGGCCGATTCGCAAAAATTCAAAGGCGCAGATGGATTTTTTTCGAATATTTTCGAAAAAATCGAAAAATTATTTTCGAAAACTATCGAAAATTCGATGGAATTTTCGTTGATCCATAGGGTTAGATGCTGCAAATGGAGGGGAAGATGGTCTATGATGTGGCGGAATGGGCGGCACATTTGGCGGAGGGGAAGTCTGGAAGAAGAAATAATAGGCCATCAATTTGAAAAGTTAGGCCACCAGTTTGAAAAGTTAGGCCATCAATTCAAAAAGTTGGGCCATCAATTTAGAAAGTTAGGCCATCAATTTGAAAAGTTAGGCCATCAATTTGAAAAGTTAGGCCACCGATTTTTATCGTGTTTTGGTCGATTTTGACCTGCGTTTGACAGTTTTTGACAAAATTTTTCGCTATTTTCGATAGTTTCTCAATGATTTTCTCACCATTTTCCTAATTTTCCGGCGGTAGATTAGATTTTGCCAATAAGGATAAATTTGCATAATCTTCTTCAACCAAAAAAAAGCTGAAAAGTAGCGGCAGAAAACTCATCTGATACTGGTGAAAAACCGGCAAAACGGGGAGTAAAATGGTGGCCTAACTTTCTAAATTGGTGGCCTAACTTTCCGAATTGATGGCCGAACTTTCCAAAATGGTGGCCTAGGATTTTAATTGAATGGCCTAACTTCCCAAATTGATGGCCTAACTTTTCAAATTGATGGCCTAACTTTCTAAATTGATGGCCTAACATCCCAAATTGCTGGCCTAACTTCCCAAATTGATGGCCTAACTTTTCAAATTGATGGCCTAACTTTCCAAATTGATGGCCTAACATCCCAAATTGCTGGCCTAGCTTTCTAAATTGATAACCTAACTTTCTAAATTGATGGCCTAGGAATCCTTACCTTTCCTTAAAATCTCCAGTTCCTTCGATAATTTTCTCAAGGATATGCTTAGGCATATCCAAAAGAACCGGTTGTGGTCGTTGAGAGGACATGGTGGTGGTGGTAAAGTCTGAAAATTGAGAAACGTGTAGAAAATCGATATTTAGAAAAAAAACAAAGTGAATTACGTGAACAAACAGAGTAAAATTGAAAATTTTCAGAAAAAAACGAAATTGCTCAGAATAAAATTTCAAAATTCGGGATTTTGTTATGAAAATTGGCAAAAAAAGCAAAAAACGAATTTTTGACTGATAAAAAAGGGTCATCATGACCAAAAAACACTCAGAATGACTGACTGACTAACCAGGGACCCCCTCAGATTGGGGGCACCCCCACCTGTCCAATAAAAAATGAATAAAGGGAGGATTAGGTAAGGTCACTAGGTCAACCTAGAATGTTCTCTCACCTTTCGTGTTGAGACCACACACAGTCTGGGTCTGAGAGTGAGGGGAGCCCCTCAGGTCCACTCATTCTTCTCGTTCACTCGTTCTGTGTGTGGGTCTCCTTTTTCACTATATTTTAATTGATTTTCCTTTGTATCCCTGCGCAATATAAAAATCGTTATCAAGTTTGAACATTTTTTGGGAATGTTAGGTCTCGCCCCGAAAACTAGATAAACTACCATATCCCAGATTCATTTTTCCCGAGTAATACGAAAAATTGCACACATTTTTGCCTAAAAACCATTTAAAAATCTGCAAAACTGACCGAGTTATGGATTTTCGAAACTTTTCGAAATTCCGAATTTTAAAAAATCTACCGTATCTCGGTCAATTTCGCTCCGAGACCTCAGATTTCTAGATTTTTGAAATCAGCGCGTCAAGAGGGTTCGAATGAGTATAATCATGACTAGGTTTCGAAAAAAAATTTTTTCGTGTCGGGACCCAAAAATACCGAGAGCGAAAAATTTCCAAACCCAGTCATGATTATACTCATTCGAATCGGCTTGATCTGCTGATTCCAATGGTATATTTTTCATTGAGCTTGGACCAAAAATAACGAGATACGGTAGATTTTCCATTTTCGTGGCGGGACCCAAAGTTTTGAAAATTGCTTCAAACCTAGTCATGATTATACTCATTCGAACCGTCTCGACGAGCTGATTCTGAATATGAACTTGAAACTTTGAAAAAACTGAATTTGGTGGCCTAGAAACCCGAAAAGCTAGGCCACCAGGTGGTAATCGTTGTCCTGACCCCGCGGCCTTGTCTTTAGTTGTCAGAGCCGTCATCAATCATTATTAACTCTTCTATTGTCTGTTTTGTTAATCTAGTGACGTTACCTAATCCTCCCTTTGTTCTTTTTTATTGGACAGGTGAGGGTGCCCTCAGTCTGAGGGGGGTCCCTGGTCAGTCAGTCATTTGGGTGTCTCGATCGATAATTCGTTTTTTTTTTTGGCCTTTCTCATAGTAAAACTAACCTAAATACGACCATATTTCCAATTTCTCAGAGCAATAAAAATTCTATTCTGAGCAATTTTTCATTTTTTCGGAAATTCATTTTTAGGCGATTTTTGACCCGATTTTCTTCATTTTTTTGACAATTTTTTTCCCAAATTTTCCCATTTTTCAGGCTTTACCACCACAACCAAATCAACCAAAAAAAAATGATGTCCTCCCGACGACCACAACCTGTTCTTATGGATATGCCAAAGCATATCCTTGAGAAGATCATTGAGGAGACTGGGCAGTTCAAGGAGAGGTAAGGATTTCTGGGCCAGCGATTTGGGAAGTTAGGCCACCAATTTGGGAAGTTAGGCCACCAATTTAGAAAGTTAGGCCATCAATTTAGAAAGTTAGGCCATCAATTTGGAAAGCTAGGCCATCAATTTAGAAAGTTAGGCCACCGATTTGGGAAGTTAGGCCATCAATTCGGAAAGTTAGACCATCAATTCGGAAAGTTAGGCCATCAATTTGGGAAGTTAGGCCACCATTCTATTTATCGATTTTAGAAAAAAAATCACGTGAAAAACCGCCGAAAAATAGCTGAAACCCGCTAAAATCGGAAAAAATCGAGTGGAAAATGGTGCCCTAACATTCCAAATAGGTGGCCTAACTTTCCGGATTGATGGCCTAACTTTCTAAAGTGATGGCTTAACTTTCCAAATTGATGGCCTAACATTCCAAATTGATGGCCTAACTTCCCAAATCGATGGCCTAACTTTCCAAATTGATGGCCTAAGTTTCTAAATTGATGGCCTAACTTTCCAAATTGATGGCCTAACTTCTTAGTTCCATGGCCTAGAAACCCAAATAACGTTTTCTCTTCCAGACTTCCCCTCCGTCAAGTGTGCCGCCCACTCCGCCACCTCACCGACCGTCTTCCCCTCCATTTGGGTTGCCTGAACGTAACCATCAACGAAAATTCAATTGAATTTTTGATAGTTATCGACATTCCTTTTAAAATTTTTTCGAAAAAATTCAAAAAAAATCCATCTGCGCCTTTAAATTTTAATGATTTGGCCGCCCGTGAATTATTGATTTTTCTCGATAATCGCCGGGTGAAAATCAATTGTTTAAAGGTGCACGCCAACAGCGAAAACGAGGAATTTTTGAAAATTTTTTTTGGCGCCAAAAAAAATTCAAAATTCCCGCTCAAAATCAAAGAGATTTCCCTCTTTCAAAAGGGCACCCCACCACTCGAATTTTTTGATTTTTTGGACAAAAAATCCCTGAAATCGATCAATATTCGGAGTGAGAATTTGATTGATTTTGAGATTTTCGATAAAAATTTTTTCCAAAAATTCGAAAATGTGAAAAATTTGGAACTTCACACTCTGAAAACGTTGGTCCCGATTGGAAAATTGGAGAAATTTGAAATTTTGAATTTCAAAATTGAGGATTTGATGGTACAAGATTTTGAGCAGGTTTTGGAGGTGAGTTTGGGAAATTTCAGGGAAAAAATGTCCAAAAATAGCGAAAATTAGGCCTAAAACGGTAAAAACGCCGTCAAAATCGACAAAAACACGGTAAAAATTCGTGGCCTAACTTTCCGAATTGATGGCCTAGCTTTCCGGATTGATGGCCTAACTTTCCGAATTGATGGCCTAACTTTCCAAATTGGTGGCCTAACTTTCTAAATTGATGGCCTAACTTTCCAAATTGATGGCCTAACTTTCCGAATTGATGGCCTAACTTTCCAAATTGATGGCCTAACTTTCTAAATTGATGTCCTAACTTTCTAAATTGATGGCCTAACTTTCCAAATTGATGGCCTAACTTTCCGAATTGATGGCCTAACTTTCCAAATTGATGGCCTAACTTTCTAAATTGATGGCCTAATTTTCGGTATTGATGGCCTAGCTTTCTGAAATGATGGCCTAACTTTCCAAATTGATGACCTAACTTTCCAAATTGATGGCCTAACTTTCTAAATTGATGGCCTAACTTTCCAAATTGATGGCCTAACTTTCCAAATTGATGGCCTAACTTTCCAAATTGATGGCCTAACTTTCCGAATTGATGGCCTAACTTTCCAAATTGATGACCTAACTTTCCAGTTTGATGGCCTAACTTCCCAAATTGATGGCGTAACTTTCCGAATTGATGGCCTAACTTTCCGAATTAATGGCCTAACTTTTCAGCACTTCCTCCACTCCTCTTCCATCCTTCTCTACCGTATCCAGTGTCCAAAGATCTACCGTAACCGCGTGGTAGATTTTCTGGAAGAAGCGGGTCTTGAGATAATGTCTGACTATGAGAATCCGTACTGGTGGGAATTCAAAAATTTGAAGAATCCATCTGCCTCGTTTTCTGTAGCCGTCTTCCCGGATTGTATTTTAATTATGAGAAATCGAAAATAATTTTTTTTACCAATAAATTTTTTTTCCCATTTTTTGGTTTTCTAGGCCATCAAACTGCATATTTCCAGAACTCAATAATATTTTCAGATTCAGCTCGTCGAGACGGTTCGAATGAGTATAATCATGACTAGGTTTGAACCATTCTAGCGGTTTTTCAAATCTTTGGGTCTCGCCACGAAAACTGGAAAAACGACAGTATCTCGGTTATTTTTGGTCCACGCTCTAGAAAAAATATACCATTGGAATCAGCACATCAAGCCGGTTCGAATGAGTATAATCATGACTAGGTTTTGGATATTTTTCGTTTTCGGTATTTTCGGGTCCCGCAACGAAAAGCACGGTTTTTTGAAAATTTTTCCAAACCTAATCATGATTATGCTCATTCGAACCGTCTTGACGCGCTGATTCCAATGATGTATTTTTCATTGAGTTCCGCTCAAAAATAACCGAGATATGACAAAATTTCCATTTTCGTGACGGGACCGAAACACCGCAAAATTCAAAATTCAGCTAGATATGTCATGATTATACTTTTCTTAACAGCCATTACGAGCTAATTTCAATCATGCAGTTTTCATTGATATTTGACCAAAATTGACCACTTTACGGTAGGCTAAAAGTCTATGCGCCTTTAATGTAAAAATCGAAAATTTTCCAAACCTAGTCATGATCATACTCATTCGAACCGTCTCAACGCGCTGATTTCAAAAATCTGAAAATCACAGGTCTCGGTGTGAAATTGACCGAGATACGGTAGATTTTCCAAAATTCGGATTTTCGAAAAGTTTCGAAAATCGATAACTCGGTCAGTTTTGAAGATTTTCCGATGGTTCTTGGACCAAACTGTGTGCAAAGCTTTGTTTCACTTGGGAAAAATAAATCTGCCGCAGAAAAATCCGGGATATCGTAGTTTGTCCAATTTTTCGTGGCGAGACCCAAAATTTTCAAAAATGATCAGAACCTAGTCATGATTATACTCATTCGAACCGTCTCGACGAGCTGATTTCAGATATTTTATTCAAGTTTCAAAGGACCTCAAAAAAACCACAGAAAAGGCAAAAATTCAGGCTAAAATACATCATTCAGGCTTAAAATTCACCTGTTTTCAGCCTAAAAAGCCTAAAACAGGCCTATTTCTGCCCGGAAATCGGAAAAGCACAGTGAACAGTCATGGTGATATTAGCCTCTGCACATGTTCCATTCCTCCAGATGAACCATTTTCCATCGGCGGCTTTCTGGGTGTTGTAGGTGAAAAATCTGGAAGAAAAACAGGTTTTTTGGGGGTCGGGGGCCTAGAAATCCACTTTGGTGGCCTAACTTTGGTGGCCTAACATTCTGAATTGATGGCCTAACTTTCTGAATTAATGGCCTAACTTTCCCAAATTGATGGCCTAACTTTCAGAATTGATGGCCTAACTTTCCAAATTGATGGCCTAACTTTCCAAATTGATGGCCTAACTTTCTGAATTGATGGCCTAACTTTCTGAATTGATGGCCTAACTTTCTAAATTGGTGGCCTATCTTTCTAAATAGATGGCCTAACTTTCCAAATTGATGGCCTAACTTTTCATGGCCTAACTTTCCCACTTACCTATTACAATACCGAAAATCCGTCGGTTTTTTCGAAATGACACTATCCCTCTCGGCTCCATCACATTCGATGTCACAAGTGGTGGTCTGCCCTCGGGTTACTGTAGTACACGTGGCATTTTTCGGTGGGTCTTGTTCGGATTTTTGGAGGTGACACGTGGATTTTCGGCATGAAAGAATGCGAGGTTCTGGAAGAGAAAATGGTGGCCTAGGTTTTGAGATTGCTGGCCTAACTTTCCCAATTGGTAGCCTAACTTTTTGAATTGATGGCCTAGGATTCCGAATTGGTGGCCTAACTTTCCAAATTGATGGCCTAGAAAACTCACCCCACAAAAATAGGCCATTTCCAACTCGAACCATCAAAAATATGGAGAAAAAGTAATAAATCGTCTTCATATTTCTCCTCTGAATTCCTTGTTTTCCCCAAGTTTCTCCATCAGATTTTTCAATAAGATTAGGCGCGAAATACAAAAAATCCGGTTCAATGTCTTCGTCTCCACTAGTGATGGAATCTCTAGAAGATGGATGGAAAAGTGAAAAAAATTGGGGATTTGGAAAGTTAGGCCACCAGTTTGGAAAGTTAGGCCATCAATTTAGAAAGTTAGGCCACCAGTTTGGAAAGTTAGGCCATCAATTCGAAATCCTAGGTCACCATTTTTTATTTCTAGGCCATCTATTTTTGTCCAGGTTTTTGTCGATTTTACCCAGTTTTTCGGCAATTTTCGACCACTTTCTACTGGCTTTTTGGCTATTTTGCTTTGTCAGTAAATGTTTGGAAAAGTTAGGCCATCAGTATACCAAAAATTGACCTTAAAACAGCCTAAAATTGGCCTATGTGTAGTCTAAACAACTTAAAATTGGGCAAAAAAGCCTAAAATTGTTATGGAATTTACCTGGAACAGCCATTTTTTTAGGTTCAATTACTACTCAAATAGCTATTTCAACACGAATTTCCAAAAAAAAAATCAGCATTGTGAAGTGAAAAGTGTGAAAATTTGCGGAATTTTGTTGTTTTCACTTTTCTGCTGCCACTTTTGTGAAGTCCTCATTGCCAACTTTTAAAAACATTATTACGAGTTCTTTTCATCCTGATTTCCACCTGAAAGTCGCGATTTTCAGGCTCAAAACTATCAAAAATCACAAAACCCGTTTTGAAAAACTCAAATTTGAACCTGCCGCCATTATATGTTCTCGCTGGGGCGCGCTTGCTGCGACCTCCCACTTCTCAATTTTCGCCGCCGGAAAACCGATATCGGCCTATTTCTTTCGATTTTTATGATTTTTAGCGCATTTTTCTTGAAAATTTTTGTAAAAATGTGTTGAAATTCGTGTTTGGAACGTATTTCAAGCAGAAAATGTGAGAAAATCGCGAAAGAATCGAAGAAAAAGCATGACAAATTTGAAAAAAATTAAAAATCCACTAATTTCAAATTTTCATAGGTTTTTCTTAGTTTTTTGAGTATAAGTAAGACATTTGGGTGTTGTTTTTGGTTTTCCGACGCATTTTGAGCCAAAAACCTTGAAAAAATCAGAAAAAATTGAACATTTCCTAAAATTTCTGATTTTCGCCGCTTTTGTCGATTTTTTCAGATTTTTTTTGTATTTTCTCGACTCTGGAGCTGAATAAATGCTGAAAAAGCGTACAGCAAACGTAAAAACCCAAGTTTCGCGAAACAAAAAACAGAAAAAATCAGTTTTTCAAAATTTTAGCCAATTTCCCGTTTTTTCTCCAATTTTCAAGCGATAATCAACACATTTCACCAGAAAATCGTTCTCAAACACTGAACAGCTCAACCGATTCCCTTTCAAGCCAGAAACCTCAAAGAATTTCGCAATTTCCTCGAAATCTGGGATTAGGATGCGTGCATGAGCGGAGATGTCGGATTTGGCTTAGCGCTAAGCTCTATATGACGGAGCAGCTGCTATACTAATGTTGGAGAGCCCGTTTTCGCGGAGAATATGCGCAAAATATCGATTTTTCGGAAATTTCCTGGGGCTCGCGGCGTTTCCATGGTTTCCAATGGAAAACGAGCGTCTAGAGAAGTGAAAAACGTTGCAACACGGCTCTCAGCTCCCCCACCTTCGGAGCCAAATTTAGCTTCTTCGCGCTCTGATTTGCTCATTTCAGGCCAGAAAACAGGCTCTGAGCGTGCGAAATCGCACTTTTTCCCATTATGTCATTTTCCCTCGTCGATCCTCGCCTCTACCGGCTTCTTTAAAAATAAAATTAATTTTTCAGTGATTACCCTGTGCTGAACAATGAGCCGCTCTAACGTCTTCTTCGACATCACCATCGGTGGAAAGGCCGCTGGACGTATCGTCATGGAGGTTCGTTTTACACGTTCGAGGCTCAAAAATCAGAGATTTTCCTGTCAAAATCGCTGAAATTTGTTGAATATGAACTTTTTTTTAAGATTAAAAGCGCCAGTTTTCGTGAGAAACTCTCCAATTTGCCTAAAATTGCCTTAAAAACCTGAAAAGTTGACCTAGAACAGCCTGGAAAATGGCATTAAATAGCCTAGAAAACGGCCCAGGAAAGCCTAAAAGTGGCCTAGAAAAGCCTACAAAACGGCCTTGACGAGCCGAAGATTGCCCAAAACTTAGCCTAGCGTTGCCTAAGATGGGCCTAATTTGACCTTAGATTTGCAGAGATTAGCCTGACACTGACCTGGAAAAAGCCTTAAAATATGCCTAGAAATGCCTAAAATAGTCCAACAGTGGCCTAGATTCAACCAAATGATGCCTAAGCTATGCCTAAAATTAAGGCTATTTTAGGCCAATTTCAGGCCTGACTTTCTTTAATTTTAGATCTTTTGGGCTTATCACAGGCCAATCTTAGGCAGTTTTTGATCTGAAAGACCTATGAAACTCCCCAATTTTCTTCCCCAAAAACATCCCAAAATCTTGCAGCTCTACGACGACATCGTCCCGAAGACCGCCGCCAACTTTGCTGCTCTCTGCACCGGCGAGAAGGGAATTGGCAAGGAAGGAAAGCCACTCCACTTCAAGGGATCCAAATTCCATCGTATCATTCCAAACTTCATGATCCAGGGTGGAGACTTCACTCGTGGAAACGGAACCGGAGGAGAATCCATCTATGGAGCTAAGTTCGCTGACGAGAACTTCAAGGAGAAGCACACCGGACCAGGTGTCCTTTCCATGGTAAGGATTGGAGGTTTTGGAGGCATTTGGAGGCTCCTACTCAGATAAATTGGCCGTTTTTGCTGCTAAATCTGCTCTCTCTAACATGTCAAGGCCGCTTTCAGGCGAATCAGGCCTAGAAAAAAGAGGAAAAAGCCTAAACTCGCCAGCCTCACGTTCAGGCTCATCGAGGCCTGTTCAGGCTTGTTTTAGACCAAATTTGACCGTTTCTAGTCCAAAAAACACAATTTTTGCCAAAATTTCTCATTTTTTCAAGTACGAAACCATTTTGGCAGTTTGTTAAAAAACTAGTTTAGGATTGGTCAAAAAAGCCTAAAATTGACCTGAAACAGCCTGAAAGCAGGGCAAAAACCACTATGTTTCGCCAAATTTCCACTATTTTCTCATTTCTTCAGGTGTGAAACAATTTCCGCAGTTCGTTTGATAAATAGCTTGAGATCGGCCCAGAATAACCTAAAATAGGCCTGAAACAGCCTGAATATGGCCATGAAAAGCACGGTAACGCTCTGAATTTGGCAAAATTTGGTCCCTCTCGGCAGGCTCTCTGAGTCATTTTAGAGTCACAACTGCCAATTTTTTGCCTCCTTGGGCATCTTTTAGCTCCAAGAGCAACCTGCAATCAAATAAATGCCATTTCTGAGGGATTTCGACCACAACAACTCAGATTTTGAGTGAAATTTTGGTAGTATAAGCCAACTTTAGCATTTACGACACTCAACAAGGTTAATTTAGGCTCCAGGAGCTCCGAAAATTAAGCTGGCCCACAATGAGCCTTTTCGTTCAAATTAAGCCAAAAAGCCTCGATTCGGGGCGCGAAAAGCTAATTTTTCTCGATTACAACTCAAAAATCCCATCATTTTTGTGCTCAGTATAGTCTATTTTGGTGCTCAGGGCTCAAAAAAGGTTCATGTTGGATTGCTCCGCCCCTTTTTCTACACATTTTTAAGCTAATTCTTAGCTTTATCTGCTTAAAATAGCGTATTTTTCCAAGAAAAACAGCCCAGAAAATCCTTAGCCACGCCCCTTTCCTTCTGCTCCCGCCCCCAACGTTCCGATTATTTCAGGCCAACGCCGGACCAAACACCAACGGCTCCCAATTCTTCCTCTGCACCGTCAAGACCGACTGGCTCGACGGAAAGCACGTCGTCTTCGGCAAGGTCAAGGAAGGCCTCGATATCGTCAAGCAGATCGAGAGCAACGGATCTCAATCTGGAAAGCCAGTCGCCGACTGCGTCATTGCCGATTGCGGAAAACTCTAAAAAGGATCTCCTTTCCTCCTCCACGACTTCGAAATTCAAGATTTCCTTTTTTTTCTCTAAATCTCATTTATTTAAGCGTTGCATAAAATAAATTATACATTATCCCCAAAGAAAATCATGTAATTTCCCGTTTTTTCCCATCAAAATCCCCAAGATTTGAGTTTTTTTTCCCCGATTTCTAGGTCATTGATCCCCAAATTTGAGCTTCTAGGCCCCCAAAAAAACCAAAATTGGAGCTCAGACACTGTGCAAGAGTATCCATCGTCTGGCGAAAGGCGCGACGTTGGGTCCCGCCTTCTCAGGCGACGTCGCAATCCGATCGCCTCGGCCGTTGCACAAGATTTCTATCATCGCCACTGGGTGGGGGTTGAACCCCCGTCGGTTGAACGGCGGCGGCGCCCACAACCACTGAGCCACGCGGGTCGCAACGAGAGGAGGGGGAAGAGGATGTAGAGGAGAGTGAGGGGAGGGGGAAGGTGGCAGCCGCCGCAACAGAAGGGGGAGAGAGAGCGCGTGGAAGGTGGAGGCGCAGACTTTTTGGGAAGTTTTTTCCAAAATTCTTTTTTTTTTAATTTTTGGGGCTCATATCTTTTCATTTTTTGTTTTTCTTGCTTTCCGCCTTTCTTTTTCTATTTTCCCTCGCTTTTTCCCCGTTGTTTTGGGCGCGTTTGCACGTGACACGCCCCCCTGGCCTAGAATCCGACGTGGCCGACGGCCACGCGGCCACCGGCGCCGCCACGGCACCCTGCGAGAAAAATTTTTCGTGAAAAGTTACGGTCGCCAGACAAAAACACTCTCTTCACTCTCACCGCATGACCGTAGAGCGCGATTGCATCAAGTTTTCCGTTTTTTTGGCTTCACTTTTAGAAGACGTCGGAAACACCAAAAAATAATATTTTTCAATAGGAAAATGATTGAGAATGATAGTGGAAAGCCTAAATTTTAATTTAAAAAAAAGATAATGCAGAAAAAAAAATTAGCTGATCGAGATCCCAGCGACATTCGAAAACGCATGTTATGTCATAAATCAAGCTGAATAATATAGTTTTTTCGGTTAAAGTAGCTCGAATCAACGTTAATAAGATAATTTCCACCTGAAAACCCCAAAACTTTTGCAAAAGTTTAGTACCGAACATCAAAATCTAGAAAAAGTATGCATTTTCAGACTTCGGCACCTCTGAAAATCTTAAAACAATTTTTTTCGAAAATCGAGCGCCAGCAAGTTCTAGACAATTTTGATAGGATC
>GL379815.1:263579-304254 GCA_000143925.2 Caenorhabditis brenneri
GAACACTTTTCTCCATCTATCGTGGTTCTTTAGATATGCCACTCTATTGGAGGGGTTTCTTTGAAGAGCCATATCTTGATACAGGATGGAGGTAACAAAAAACTCTCAACTACAAAGTTGTTTGAAATTGTACGGTTCACATTTCTTTAGTTGATGACTTTTTCGTAACTCCACTATGAACCGAGATAAACCAGTTTCTATTGCCCATATTGAAATTTAGTCTCGGACCTACGCTCTATTGTGTTCGTATGAGGTGGTAATTCTTTCTGGCACTTCTGGATTCTTCATTTTCTCGTTATTCATGATAAAAGTGATAATTAAAAGAATTTCCTAAGAGTTTCCAACAATAATGTGGGCTTTATTAACACAACAAAACAGAACAATTCGATTTCGTCATTTCTTGGCGATTCGCATATAATTCATTGAATTTTTGTTTTAAATTTGTTTGAATTCATTTAATTTCTCTTATTTTTATTTCTTTCAATGGAAAAAACTCGAAAAAAGAGCATATTTTGAGCTTTTCGCAGCTTGCTTCTAACAGTACTGTCGGCAGCCTCAAAGAGGGGAGAGTGCGAGAGAGTGCGAGACAACGAGGGGGAAACTGAGAAAATTTTACGCGCAGGGTGCCGTGCGCCGCAGGCATTTTTGCGCGGGTTTCATCGGTTTTTTGCGGGTTTTTGATGGTTTTTTCGGTTTTTTCAATGATTTTTGTCGTAAACTAGGTCATTTGGATCAATTTAAGCAGAAAAACCCTTAAAAATCGCGAAAAAATCAGGAAAAATCGATTTTTGAAGGAAAATCGATTTTTGAAGGAGATTTTCTGAAAACATTTTTTTGGCATGGTTTTTCGGTTCTTCAGCGTTTTTTTGCCAGTTTTTCGTAAACTTTTCGCGTTTAGCATGTGAAAATGATATGTCCGACAGTTTTAAGTGTAAAAATTGGAAAAAAAAATTTTTGCAAAAAATTTTTTTTCCCGATTTTTGCCGCTTTTTTCTCTGAGTTTTGACTTTTTTTTCTCGGATTTTAACAGTTTTTTTTTATGGTTTCTATGATTTTTAGCACTGTTTTAACGGGGAAATAATGGAAAATCGAATTTTTTGCAATTTTTGTCGTTTTTTTCCTCCAATTTGCCCGAATTTTCCCATTTTTCAGCGAAAAAATGACGGTTCAACTGCAAGGAAACGAAGGATTCATTCGTTTCGATATTTCGAATTTCGAAACGCTCGACATGGTGCGGATGAAGTATGAGCCGACGATTGGCGCTAATTATTGGTTGGTTTTTGGAAAATTTTGCCTAAAAATAGAATTTTTTGCGAAAAATATTGGAAAAATTGTATTTTCAAGCCCAGAAACACAATTTTCTTCTTATAGGGTTATTCATGTTCGAAAAAAATGATTAAAAAACATTTTTTTTCATTTTTTTTTCTTTACATGAATAATCCTATTATATCCGTGATTTTCTACCCAAAATCGGAGAAAACCCATGATTTTACGCCCGGAACCCTCAAATCTAGGCCCAAAACCCTCAAATTTAGGCCCAAAACCTCTTAATTTTAGGCCCAAAAACCCTCAATTTCAGTCCTAAAAACCCTCAATTTTAGTCCCGAAACCCCTTAATTTTAGGCCCAAAATCCTCATTTTTAGGCCCAAAAACCTGAATTTTAGGCACAGCAAAAATTTTGTTGAAATCAGCAGTTTATGCTGGTTCGAATGAGTATAATCATGGCATAATTTGAAAGTTTTTTGAAAAAAAGAGTTTTTCGTGGCGGGACCCAAAATCCAAAATTTCTCCAAACCTAGTCATAATTATACTCATTCGAACCGTCTTGACGCGCTAGTTCTAAAAATCTAACATTCATAGAGATTGGACGAAAATTCGCGGAGTTTCGGTAGAGCGCACTTGCTGACTTTACTCAAAAACCTTTAATTTCAGCCCCAAAACCTCCAATTTTCCAGGTCCCTGTCCGCGTTCTCCTTCAACACCAAAGACGCTGAGAAGTGGTTGGGCATCCGGCTCCGATGCAATCCGGGATTCTACAGTAATCTGTGGGCGTGTGACGCCAACGTCCGAATATCCCTCGTGAATGAGGTCCCCGAGAAAACGTGCACAATAGAAATATCCCAACAATTTTCTCATATTGCAAGCGAGATTAAAATTGAGCAATTCAAAAAATTTCATCACGTTTTATCACGGGAGAATGGATTCTGTCGAGATGGAAAGGTGGCGATCGAGGCGACGATTCGGGTGAGAATATCGGAAAAATGGCCTAGAAAAGCATGAAAAATGGCCTAAACGACCTAGAAAACCCAGAAAATGGCCTAGAAAATCCGAAAAAATGGCCTAGAAAAGCCTGAAAAATGATCTGAAAAGTGGCCTAGAAAAGTCTGAAGATGGCCTCGAAAACCCTGAAAAATGGCCCATAAAAGCTTGAAAAACGGCCTTAAATGGCCTGAAAATGGCTTTAAAAAGCCTAAAAAATGGCCTAGAAAGGTCTAAAATTGGCCTAGAAAAACCTGAAAGATTGACCTAGAAAACACTGAAAAATAGCCTGAAAAGCTTAAAAAATGGCCTAGAAAACCCTGAAAATTGACCTGAAAAGCCTAAAAATGGCCTCGAGAAGCATGGAAAATAGCCTGAAAAGCCTGAAAAATTGACATAAAAAGGCCTAAAAAAGGCCCTAAACGGCCAAAAATGGCCTAGAACAAATGCCTCAAAAACGGCCTGATATAACCTTAAAAAGCCTGAAAAACAGGCCTAAAAAGCCTGAATATGTCACTGAAAAGCCTGAAAATTGGTTAGAAAAACCTAAAAATGGCCTAGAAAAGCCTAAAAAATGACTTAGACAAGCCTGAAAAACGGCCTAGAAAAGCCTGAAAAATAGACCTAAAATAGCCTGAAATTGGCCTAGAAAAGCCTGAAAAATGGCACCGAAAGGCCTTGAATTAGCCTGAAAAGCCTAGAGATCGGCATCGACAAGCCTAAGATTGCCCCAAAACTTATCGATAAATTGACTGAGATGGGCCTGAAACAGGCCTAACTTGAACTTAGGCTTGCAGAGAATTGCCTGAAATTGACCTAGAAAAGCCTTAAAATAGGCCTGAAAAAGCCTCAATTTAGCCAAAATAAACCTATCCGAGCCTAAACTAGGCCTTAGGTTAAGGTAGTTTAAGGCCGATTTCAGGCCTGCCTTTTTTCAATTTTAGGCCGTTTAGGCTAATCAAAGCCCAGTCTGAGGCTATCCTAAGCCTGAAAGACCTTAAAAAAGCCTCGATTAGCCTGCGGTAGACCAAAAAAATTAGGCCTTTCCAGCCATACTGTAGACCTGTTTTACTCTAATTTTAGGCCCTATCAAGGCTTGCCTTAGGCTGATTTTTTCGATCCTCAGCCTAAAAAGCCTGAATTTGCCTGAAACAGCCTGAAAATTGTCAAGAAAAGCCTGAACGGGATTGAGGCCTTTTTAGGCGTTCCAGGCCGCTTTCAGGCTCTTTCAGGCCTGTTTTAGGCCAAAATTGACCGTTTCTAGACTAAAAACCACCATTTTCCGCCAAATTTTCTCAATTTGCTCGTATTTTCAGGTACGAAACAACTACGGCAGTTCGATGGTGGTCCGTGAGACGTTTTCGGAGCCAAAAGAGCACATAACAGACGTCGCATTGATTGTCGAGGGAAAAAAGGTGTACGTGGGGAAACAGTCGCTGGCAATGCACTCGAAATACTTTCATACTCTGTTTTACTCGGATTTTCAAGAGCAGGGAAAACAGGAAATCGAATTGGACGGCGTGAAATATGAGGAATTTATTGATCTACTCAATTTGATCTACCCGTCAACACTGATTATTGATGGTAAGGATTTTCGAGGTTGAAATTGTCAAAATCGTGTTAGAATTGACCAAAAATCGGCCTGAAATAACCTTAAATAACCCAAAATGACCTAAATTTGGTCTAAAACAGCCTGAAATGGCCTAAAACGGCCTGAAACAAGCCTAAAACTGTCCTAGACATGCCTAAAACTGGCCTAGACATGCCTGAAATAGGCCGAGCCCAGGCTCGAAGTCTAGTCGAACATTGGTTTCGAAATGGCCTAAAACAAGCCGAAAACGGCGTGAAACAAGTCTAAAACAGGCCTGAAACAGGCCTGAGACAGGCCTGAAACAGGCCTAAAACAGCCTGAAACAGCCTAAAACAGCCTAAAACAGCCTAAAATCGGCGTAAAACAGCCTCAAATTGGCATAGACATGCCTGAAATAGGCCGAACCCAGGCTCGATGTCTAGACGAACATTGGTTTCGAAATAGCTTAAAACAGCCTAAGATGACCCGGAGTGGCCTAAACTTTGCCTAGAAAAGCCTAAATTTGGCCTGAATCTTACAAAATGGCCTAAATCAAGCCTGAAGCAGGCCTAAAATTGGCCTAGAACAGGCTAAGATAAGCCCGAAGCAGCCTAAAACAGCCTAAAACAGCCTGAAATCGGCCTAAAATTGGCTCAGACACGCCTGAAATAGGCCTTGCGAAAGCTCAAAGACTAGCCAGGAACATTGTTTCAAAATGACTTAAAACGGCCTGAAACAGCCTAAAATGGCCTAAAATTGGCCTAGAACAGCCTAAAACAGCCTGAAATAGGCCTAGCACAGCCTCGAATTCTAAACGAACATCTATTTCG
The DNA here is from genome assembly GCA_000143925.2 of Caenorhabditis brenneri. Classification (NCBI taxonomy): domain Eukaryota; kingdom Metazoa; phylum Nematoda; class Chromadorea; order Rhabditida; family Rhabditidae; genus Caenorhabditis; species Caenorhabditis brenneri. The sequence goes on from GL379815.1 coordinate 268,240, forward strand.
AAATGGCCTAAAACGACCAAACAGTAGGTCTAAAACAGGCCTGAAACAGGCTTAAAACAGCCTAAAATCGGCCTAAAACAGCCTAAGATTGGCCTAGACATGCCTGAAATAGGCCTAGTTCAGGCTCGAAGTCTAAACAAACATTGGCTTCGAAATGGCCTAAAACAGCCTGAAATGACCTAAAACAGCCTAAATACGGTCTAGACATGCCTGAAAAAAGCCTTGAGCAAGCCTAAAATCTCCTATTTTTTCAGATGATAACGTATTACACATTCTGAAGCTGGCGGATCGATTCCAGGTGTGGTTCGTTGTGGAGAGATGTGAGAAGTTCCTTCGGAGTACCAAAATGCCCGAAGTCGATAAGCTCATCATTGCCGAGCAGTTCAATTTGGCGATGGTTCAGGTAAACCTGCACATCTAACTTCCTATACTCGAAATTTGAGGTTTTTAGACCAAAATTTACGGTTTTTGTGCAAAGTCAGCAAATGCGCTCTACCGAAACACTGTTAATTGTTGTCCAATCTATATAAAACTCACATTTTTAGAATCAGCGCGTCAAGACGGTTCGAAAGAGTATAATCATGACTAGGTTTGGAAAAATTTTGGATTTTGGATCTCGCCACGACAAATTGTTTTTTTTTTTCAAAAATTTTCAAACCTAGTCATGATTAAACTCATTTGAGCCGCCTTGACGCGCTAATTTCAACAATGTAATTTTTATCGATCTTGAAGCGAAATTGAATGAGATACGGTAGATTTTGTTTAAAGTTTTATTCTGAGCAATGTTTCGGGTAGAACGTGATAACTTTGCGCATTTCGATGCAGGCCTCATGAAAGTTATATTTTTAGAATCAGCGCGTCAAGACAGTTCAAATGAGTATAATCATGACTAGGTTCGGAAAAATTTTGGATTTCGGGTCCCGCCACGAAAAAATTTTTTTTTCAAAAAATTCTGAAACCTAGTCATGATTATACTCATTCAAACCGTTTCAACGCGCTGATTCTGAATATTGTGATGATTTTTTTGAAAAAAGTTGTTCGGTGGCCTAGAAAACCGGAAAACTTCGGCCACCATGAAAAAATATTTTTTTTGCAGTACGACGCCCTGGCGGACCTAAGCACAGCCGATTCGATTGCCGTACTAGCCGTCCATCCGCGTTTCGAAGAAATCGGTCCGCAGACGATGAAGTTGCTCTTCAAAAAAGTCTGCCGAATGGGATTTCGACACCTATTCACTGCAAATGAAAATGAGGATGAGTCGTTTGGGGAACCCCCGGCGGCTCCGCCCATTCCTCAGCAGCAACAGCAGGAGTAATTTTTTGTACCTAAGTTATCATCTAACACCCCATTCTTGTCCTAATTATGATCTCTTTGTAAAAAAAACTAATCGATAATTCGGTGAAAAGACATATTTTTGTATTTTGAGAAATAAATTATTTTTCGTCAAATTCGACGCCTAGTCCGCAAACACCACAAAAATCTGAATTTTAGACCGAAAACTGACCGGTTTTGAGCTCAAGTCAACACCGCACGTGTTCAGAAAGTGTCCCCTACTATTGAATTTTTTCAAACGCCCGCGAAAGATAAGCTCCGCCCACGTGGACGTGGCTTGTCGATTTACGGAGGTTTCTCACTTGTTTTTTTTATGTTTTTGAGGGAGTTTTGCTCGGTTTCCTGCCAACTTTCAAGTCGATTTTGATTTTTTCTTTCCCTTTTCGCATTTCTACACTACAATCGACTTGAAAAACACAGAAAAATGACTTTCCGAAAGATTTTGGAAAAATGTACGGTGGAGCGCACTTTCTGAAATTTCAATCAAGTTTTTTCCGAAGGGTCACTTCGCGAGCCCGTGACACCGTCACGTGAAAATGCACCAATTTTTTGTTTCGATTACTACGGTAGCTTCTTATTTCTGCCGACGGAAAATGAATAAAAAAATTTATTAGAAAAGCAACAGAAAATCGATAATTAAAAAATCAATAAAAATCCCTAAAACACTCAACGAATTAAAAATCACGGAGAATACAAATTCCCCTTCTCCATCAAATCGGCTCCCCGCTGAAACATCAAACTCAACGTCGCATCGCTCAATTTCCGGTAGTGATTCTGATTGGCGGCGACGAAAATCTCCTGCAGAGTGGCGAATGAATCGAGACAGTGTTTCTGAAAAAGGGTGTTTTTGAGGGGGAAATAGGCCTGTGACGGGCCTAAAATGAGCCTGAATTGGACAAAAAATGCCGAGAATTGGCCCAGAATCGCCTAAAATTGCGCAGAAAAAGCCTAAAATTGGCCTAAAATCGCCGGAAAAGGCCTAAGATAGGCCTAAATCCGGATTTTCAAGATTGAAAAAATTTCTACAGTAAGAAATGCGTTTTCGTGACGAGACCCTTACCTGAAGACTAGCCAAATTGTACATTTCGGCGTATTCCAACTTATCAATGACGTTAACCTCGGTGGTGTGCTTCAAAAACTCGCACGCTCTCTCAGTGACACTCCAGAATTCGAAACGATCGGCCAGACGGAGAGTGACATCGATGTTGTATTCTGAAGATTTTTTTCATAATAAATAGCCCGAACTGAACGAATTGCTCAGAATAAAAAATATCCGTAAAAATCACCGTATCTCGGTCATTTTTGCTGCAAACTTAAAAGTTTTAAAAGCATTAGTACTAGCTCGTTTAGACGGTTTGAATGAGTATAATCATGACCGGGTTTCGAAATTTTTTCTTTTTTGGGTCCCACCACGAAAACCGAAAAACTACAGTACCTCGGTCATTTTTGATCCGAACCCAGAAATTTTTATAGTTCTAGAACTAGCTCGTTGAGACGATTCGATTGAGTATAATCATGACTAGGTTTCAGAAAATTTTTCTTTTTTGGGTCTCACCACGAAAACTGAAAACTACCGTATCTCCGTCATTTTTGATGACAGCTCAAAAAATTTTACATTTTCAGATTTGTGGCAAGATTCCGGTTTAGAAAAGCTTGTGGGAGCCATGGTTTCTAAAAAATTCTCATTTTTGGGTCTCGACACGATTTGAAGGCGCATGGGCGGAACCTGGGGTTGTGGGCACTCTTCTGAACCGGAATGAGGTGCTGGTTTCAAATTTTCCGAATTTAGGGCGGTTAGATTAAAAGTGACAAAGATAAGGCTTAAAATGTTGCAATTTTTATTCTGAGCAATTTTTCACATGGTGGGACACAAAAATGAAAAAAATTCCCAAACCTAGTCATGATTATACTTATTCCAACCGTCTAAACGAGCTAGTTCTAATGCTCTCAAAATTTCTGATTTTGGATCAAAAATGACGGAGATACGGTAGTTTTTCAGTTTTCGTGGTGGGACCCAAAAAGGAAATTTTTTCCGAAACGGGTCATGATTATACTCATTCGAACCGTCTCGGCGAGCTAGTTCTGATGCTCTCGAAATTTCCGAGTTTGGAGCAAAACTGACCGAGATACGGTACTTCGAACGCTAAAATTTTATTCTGAGCAATTTGGTCCAAAAACCCACTGGAAAACTCCTGTGTCGACGGATAGACAAAATTGAGAAGACGACAAAAATCGTAACAATTGACGTCGCCAATCGTCACCTCCTCCTCGGATTTCTCCTTAAAATCGCCGAAAAAAAGCGTGTGAAAATATTTGGATTGCATCGCCAACACCTGTTTCGACACATGAAACTTCTTGCCATCCACCACCAAAACGACGTCTGTCAAGTGTTGAGTGGGCGTGTCGAACTGTTCGAAGTGACACGTCTTCCAGCCCGTGGTACTGTGTACCGTAATCTCGACGAGCAATCGAATGTATTTTTCGTGGAAAAGGTACTTGTTGCCGGGGTTCGTTAGCTTGTCCCACTCCTGAAAATGGTACTTGTGACTGGCGGGAAATTTGGAAAATCGAAAAAAATGGAATTTTTCCGGGAAAAAACAGAATTTTTTTTTTGATAAAATCGGAAATTTCCGGTGAAAAAACAAAAAATTTTCCGGAAAATGAAGAATTTTCGGGAAAACAATTCAAATTTTGCAGGAAAAACCGTAAATTTCATTTTTAAAAAATGGTTGAACATTGGAAAAACTGGAATTTTCCGGAAAAATCGGTTTTTTTCGGGAGAAATGGAAATTTTCTGAGAAAAATCAGCGATTTTTCCGGAAAAAAGTTTCGAAAAAATCGGGAAATTAATTTTACTTGAAAAAGGTGCAAATTGCCGGAGAAAAATCGGAAGTAAAATAAGAGCAGAAATTTTCTTCAAAAAACGATTTTTCCGGAAAAATAAAAATTTTTCTGAAAAAAAAAGTCGGACATTTTCGGGAGAAATGGACATTTTCTGAGAAAAATCAGCGATTATTCCGGAAAAAGCATTAATAGTTTCGAAAAAATCGGGAAATTTCGGAATAAAAATGGGAATTTACTTGAAAAAAGTTGCAATTTGCCGGAGAAAAATCGGAAGTAAAAAAAGAGCAGAAATTTTCTCCAAAAAACGATTTTTCCGGAAAAATAAGAATTTTTTGATAAAATCGGAAAATTCGGAGAAAGATGGGGAATTTCCTGGAAAAAAACGAAAGTGCGCCGAGACGACACACGGTAAATTTTTTTGTTCGTCCAATTTTTCTCTCGGTTCCTACGCTCCATCTCACACGGGCTTTTACAAATTTCATATTGCGTCTTTAAATTCTGACAGTAAGCCGCGCTTAAGCCGAAGGAGCGCGCACCATGTTTCCAGAGCACTTTTCAGTAATAACTTTCGATCAAATTCTGTCAATATTCTATTCAACATGGTGCGAAGAAATAGTTCTATTCAATTTAATTCGAAAAAAGCTTAGGCCCTGATTTTTAATTTTTCAGCAAAATGAGAAAAATGCCTACGTATCGCTGAGTCGCCACTCAGTTGGCATGCGACCATACAGTAAGACAGAGCCCGCGAATGAAACCTTTTGAAAACACGTCCAAAAAAATTCACCGTGTGTTTCATTAAAAAAAAGGTTGAAATTTGGAAAACCCGGAATTTTCTGAGAAAAATCAGCGATTTTTCCGGAAAAAGTTCCGAAAAAATCGGGAAATTTCGAAATGAAAATGGGAATTTACTTGAAAAAAGATGCGATTTGCCAGAGTAGAATCGGAAGTAAAAAAAGAGCAGAAATTTTCTTTAAAAAACGATTTTTCCGGAAAAATAAGAATTTTTTGATAAAATCGGAAAATTCCGAGACAATTAGATTTTGATGAACTCACGGTGATTTTTTTTGTAGGTGTTTTCAAAAGGTTTCATTCGCGGGCTCTGTCTTACTGTAGGGTCGCATGCCAACTGCGTGGCGACTCAGCGATACGTAGGCAATTTTCTCATTTTGTTGAAAAATTAAAAATCAGGGCCTAAGCTTTTTTTGAATTGAATTGAATTGAACTTTTTCTTCGTATCATGTTGAATACAATATTAACAGAATTTGATCGAAAGTTATTACTGAAAAATGCTCTGGAAACATGGTGCGCGCTCATTCGGCTTAAGCGCGGCTTACTGTCAGAATTTGAAGACGCAACATGAAATTTGTAAAATTCCGTGTGAGATGGAGCGTAGAAATTGAAAAAAAAAGTTGTACGTACAAAAAAATTACCGTGTGAAGATTAACATGCTGTTCCTCACAGCAGGGTTGTGCGAAAAAAGAACTCAACTATGCCGTTTTCCGATTCAATCTTTTCAAATAACTTCACACTTACTTCGATCTTATCATCCAACTCGTCATCGTCATGTGTGAACGTCTTACTGCACTCCTTACGCACTTTATACGGTTCATCTGACGAATCTTCACGAAGCAAAACTCGAACGGAAGCGTTGCAAGACCACAAGTTACTGTAGACATTCTCGTTGCACCGCACACGGACCGCCAGAAAATCGCTGTAATCGTTATCGTCGAGATAGGTCTCCACGGTCCACGTGTTCTCGCCGATTCTCGTCGGTGGATTCTTCTCTTTTATGTTGGCTTCGGTGCTGTCCACTTGAATATACAGCGTTCTTTTTTTGTCGGGCGCCATTTTCGCTGGAATTTATCGATTTTTTTTGGCGAAATTCGTGAAAAGAAAACGCAAAAAAATCATTTTTGTTCCGGCGAAAACTGATAAAAACGTGGAAAATTTTTTTTTTCAACATACTGTAGCTTTAAAGGGACATGCCTCCAGAAAACTTCTATTTTCCCCAATTTTGACGGGAAAAGTTTAATTTTTTCTGAAAAATTGAATTTCTCGCTTTGAAATTTGATTTTTGCAAAAAAAAATGAGAAAAAACAGCAAAGACCGGAAAATTTTTTTTGGGTTACTGTAGCTTGTTTAAAGGGACATACATCATTTTTCACGAATTTCCGTCAGTTTACCAGTGTTTTTCTTCGTTTTTAGCGGGTTTTCATGGTTTTTTGTCGATTTTACGGAGAAATTTCGGCCAGAAGTGAACATTTTCAGTCTTACAGAAATAGTCGAGTGCGCATTGAAACACTGTTTTTCAAGAATTTAAATCTCTTCAAGAAACAACAACTTTATTCGAAACAACAAAGAGAACAAGTCAAACAACAATCATTTGTTCTCCTTCTTAGCCAATTCGGCGATCTTCTGGAAGAGAAGGCTGAGAGTGACGTCACCGAGCATTTTGTAATGCTTATGATTCTGCCAATCGATGATCACTTTGGAGTCTCCCAACGAATATAGGCATTTATCCTGGAAAAGAAAGATAGTTATCTTAAAAAGAATAACAACAAAACTGAACCTGAAGACGTCCCAATTTGTACTGTTCGGCGTATTTCAGCTTGTAGACAGTGTGCATTTTACTGGTGTTCATCAGATAGTCTTCTGCTTCTTTCAAAACAGAATATATTTCGAAACGATCGGCCAACTTCAGAATGTGCGACACGTTTTTGTCTGAAAATTAATGGCCTGAAAATCTTCAAATTTCGGCACAAAAAACTAGAATTTAAACCATAGACCGCGAACGTTTGATGCAAGCGCGCTCCGATGAACTCAGGAACCTTGACGAGAGCATTTTTTCGTCATTTTTAGGGTTAAAACAGCTTAAAAATCGGCTCCGCGACATAGCGAAACTCGAAAATTCAAAACAATTGTTTTTTTTTTGAAAAATTTTTTTTTCGAAAATATTTTTCGGCCGGCCGAATTTTTTAAAAAGCATTTTTGAAACTTTATTTTGTTCCGATTTTCTAGAAAACGGATTAATATAGAGTCAAGAATTCGAAAATTTCAAGCCGAATTTTCAACGGTTTCGAAATATCGCGGAGCCGACAATTTCGTCAACTTACGATGGATTTCAAAATCCGTCGGATAGACACAATTGAGTAAATCGACGAATTCCGAGTGCACGACGCCTTCAATTTTGATCTCTTCCGCCGTTTTCTCCTTGAAATCCCCGTAAAAAAGTGCTTTGAAATATCCGGAATGACACGCCAAAATCTGTTTTCCCACGTGGCACTTTTTGCCCTCCACCATAAGAATCACATCGGTTAACTGATCATTTGGAGTGTCGAACGTCTCCAAATGAAATTTATTCCATCCAGTACAACTATTCACCGTGATGGCGACCTCCACGACGGCAGTGTCGCCGACGACGAAAATATTTTTTGGATCCATCAATTCCGACCATTTTTTGAACGTCGGAATAGTGATTTCGTCGTCGAATCGCGTGAATTTTTTGAGAAAATTCATAGAAAACGTGGATTTTTCATCCGAACCGTCGAATCCAACGAGCGAAACTCGAACGGAAGCGTTGCAGGACCACACGTTACTGAACATGCATCGATTGCAAGTCAGATTCACACCAAGGCTTTCTTCTCCTTCGATTTCATTTTTTTCGACGATTATTTCGAAAAAATTTCTCTTCAAATTGAGATGTTCGTTTTCTTTTTCTTTCAACTCCGACACGTTGTCGAGTTGTAGACGAATCACTCCGCTGTTCGCGTCGCTCATTTTTCTGGAGCTGAAAATTTGTTTTTGCAGTTTTTAGTTAAATTTGACCTGAAAATAGGTGATAAAACAAGAAAAAATACGGAAGAGGCAAAAAGAAACACAATAAAATCTTTTTTTTTCGGCGAAAAACTGACAAAAACGTGGAAAATTTATTTTTCCAGCCTACTGTAGCTTTAAAGGGACATGCTCTCCGAGAATGTTTATTTTCTCCATTTTTGACAGGAAAAGTTAGATTTTTTTCTGAAAAATTAACTTTCTCGCTCTAAAAATTGATTTTTCGCAAAAAACTTACGAAAAAACCGTAGAAAAATGCGAAAAAGCAGCGAATACGGGAAGTTTTAGTTTTCGGGTTACTGTAGCAATTTAAAGGGACATGCACATAAAATTCGAACGAAATCTTTGAAAAAAGAAACTTCCCCAAGTTAAAAAATAGGAATCCACGCGCAAACACTCCATAATTGTAAAAAAAAAACAATTTTATTTTACAACAACAAAAAATTAAGAATCGTCTTCATTTTCCTCCTCTTTTTCCTCCACTTCCTGCGTCTCCTCCACTTTCTGCGTTTCCTTCTCCTTTACGATCTCTCGCGAAATTTCAGAAATTCTCTGAAAAAGTGCTTCGGAAGTGACTGGACCGAGGGCTCCGTAACGCTCGTGGGTGGACAAATCCAGCACTTCTTGCGTGGTTTTCAGTTGGCAGAGGCAGTGATTCTGCAAAAATTGTATGCATTAGACTTCGTTGACATTCTCAATAGAGCGCATTTTTTTATTTTACTAAATTTGTCGATAGAGCGCACTTGCCTGAAGCGCAGAAAACTTGTAGACTTCGGCGAATTTCAGCTTGTCGACAGTATGAAAATCCGGCGAATTTATCAAAAATTGCTCGCATTTCTCCAGAATCCACGGGGTCTCGAAGCGATCGGCCAGTTTCAGCAGGGAATCCACGTTTTTCGCTGAAATTTGGGATATTTTTTGGCTGAAATTCTGATTTAGAGAAAACCCCAGCTTTGAGACCAGAAATCTTTAATTTTTATCCGAAAAGCGATTTTTTTTGTGAATTTCTAATGGAGCGCACTTGATTTTATGCAAAAATGAAAATTCTCAACAGAGCGCACTTCCCACCCTTACCATCAATATCCACCGAGGTACGGTAGATCAAATTCAAAAAATCCAGAAATTCGGATTCCTCCACTTCCTCCACAGGATATTCTGCATCCTCCATGGATCCATTCTCCAAAAACATTTTTCTGAAAAATCCAGAATGCACTGCCAGAATGTTTTGTGCCACGTGGATTCGTTTGGATCCATTGATCACCAGAATTGCATCATTGATCATCTGATCCTCCTCCTCCACGAATATCTTCTTCTGGAGCTCCACGTGGCACCCTTCGACGTCCTCCACGTGGATTTCCGCCTCCACGACGGCAGTGTTATCGGATACGTATCCATTTTCGACACTTGTCACCTCTGACCAATTCATAAAATTCGGAATTTCAAAAGTCTTATTTTTGGAATTGAAGTCCACGTGGAGAAGATCGGATGACGTGGAAGTGGCACCGGATCTGAGGATTCTGAATTCAATGGAGGCGGACACTTTCCATAGATTGCTACGTGTCGATTTGTTACAGTGAACCAGGAAGCCGAGATGACGAACATGGGCGGTACGTGCCGAGGTCTCGGAGAACGCGCCGAACGTCCTGAAAATCGCGCTCTATTGAGAAAATCATTTGTCTGATCGATGTGAAAATTGCATATTTAGAATCAGCTCGTCAAGACGGTCTGAATGAGTATAATAATGACTAGGTTTGGAAATTTTTGATTTTTCACCTCAAACCGCGCTCTATTGACAATTGTAGATCAAAAAATAGAATAGGATTATATCTCGGTTTATATTCGTCCAATCAATTTGATAATTGCAAATTTAGAATCAGCGTGTTAAGGCGGTTCAAACGAATATAATTATGAATAAGTTTTGAAAATTTTTGGTTTTTGGGTCTCACCACGAAAATGGAAAAAACTACCGTATCTCGCTCAATTTTGCTTAAAAAGGAATGAAATTAATATCAAAAGAATCAGCGTGTTAAGACGGTTCGAATGAGTATACTCAATATCGGTTTTCGAAAATCTTTTCTTTTTTGGGTCTCGCAGCGACAAAAAAATTCTTCACAAAAATTTAATTACAGTCATGATTATACTCAATCGAACTGTCTTGACAAGCTGATTTCAAAAAATGGACTTTCATAAAAATCGGATGAAAAATAACTGAGTCACGGTAGTTTTTTCGGTTTTCCGTGGCGGGACGCAAATTTCGAAAAATCATCCAAACCCTATCATGATTATACTCATTCGAACCGTCTCAACGAACTGATTACGAATATTATCATCAGAGCGCACTTACCACTCAACGCCACCGATTTTCACCGGCTTTTTGAGCTCATCAACGGCGTGCAACTCACAGCGGCGGATTTCGACACCTCAATCTGCTCGTCCGTGAGGAGTACACGGCGCTGGCCTAAAAAACCCTCCCCATGGAAGAGAAATTTCGGCGCCCTTTTGAAATATGAAATTTTTTTTCTGTGCATTGACGCTGTAAAGGTGTTTCGAATGATTTTCAATTTTTCTGAAAAATTTTCGCTTAAACCGTTCAAAATGGCAATTAGCAAGTGGATTTCTGTTTTTTCTAATATTTCTCTACTTTTTTTATTGTTAAACGTCAATACAAAATGGATTGAGAGAAAGAAGCGACAGAGGTTTTAAAAGATTTTCCGAAGGAGTCGGCGAGAAAAAAAAATCGAGAAAACAATTTTTAGAGAGAAAAAAGGGATTAATGAATAGATGAGAAGTATAAAAGGAAAGACGATAATCATAAGATGAAGAAACAATATGCGATTTTGAGTGCCTACGTAGCACTTTCATCATCTGAGGAGCTTGCCAGTTCCGAGCCAGAATCGGACGGCAAGTACGGCTGGAAATCGCCTCCACAGCTTGGGCAGCATCCTTTGGAGCACACGAAATGCACTGGATTTTTACAATTCGAGCATCGACGCCATTCCGTGACTCGAGAATCTAATTCCTCCTCGTCCATATCTTCTGGTAAAAGTGGATCGCTCTGAAATTAGGAAAAAAACATTTTTTGCTCAATGCAACGATGAAATCACCAGTTTGCAGACATTGCAAATCGATGGATCTTTGCTCATCTCCAGCACGATTTTAGATCTTCTGGGCTGATCTGGTCTGCGTTTCGTACGCCTCTGGAAAAAATTATAATTCACATGAGAGTTCCCACCCCATTTTATTTGAATGTTTTAGTTTTTACCGGCAGCTTGTGATGTTGCATGGTTTCTCTGGCAGATTTTGGACCTTTTGAGGCGTCTCTTCTAGTAGGAACATTCACAAGTTTATCCGATACAGTATCGTTGGCGTTTTTAATCGAATCTAGAATTGCTCGCATTTCGGACTGGCTCTGGCCAGTTTTACAGAGTCTTCTCATCGTTTCGCACAGCCGATCGACTTCCTGGGAACAAGGTATTTAATATTATTCTCTTTTTGAAACCAACCACACTGAATTGATCATACAAAATTTTGCATTCATCTGCAGGCTCCACAGATGCTTCCGGAACGACAAATTGTTGCCTCATCGGGGGCATAAGGATATTTTGGAAGGCCTCATCATCAAAATTCATGTCGAAATCCACCGATTCGTGCTCAGTTGCCTCTGAATATAACAAGAATTCTAAGTGATGAAAATTTTGATCTCACTAATGAATTTCAGGACCATGTGAACATGAATGCAGGATACTCCACTCAACTGACTATGACAGGAACAAGTGAAACGGTAGGCACAAGCACCACAAACACAATGGGTGTTTTCCTAAAAAAGTTTTTCGTTTTGGAATCAGAATATCTCGGAGCATACGTTCTCAAAACATTGACAGCCTAGTCCGTCCCTAACGGTGTACAAGTTCCCAGTTTGTTTGTTCTCCACTTCGACCTCACTATTGTTCAGGCGAAAAATGGAATAGTTTTCGATATCCTGGGCAGCTTGTTTACATTTCTTCATGGTTTCAGTTCTTCTTGAAGATGCTTTCTTTAGCTGTCTTCCAGTTTGTTTCACAATACGTCTGATAACCCAATTGAAGCCGTTATACAGCATTTGGACAAGCTGGTCGATTCGAATGTTTGTGTTATGGTGTAGGATGTCTTTCTGAAATGCTTTATGAAAACCTCGACTGATGTTTAGAAAAAAACCTTCAGTGCACTGTGCCAGTTTTCACTGTACATGGAAGTTTGAAATGGTGCTCCTTTCCTGTGACACGTTGCCCATAGCTTTACTTTCTCTGTAAAAAAATAGCTATCCATCAACATAAACCAGGGTAAACCTTTACCCAAATATGTTCTGCGAAAGTATTCAGCATACGTGTCTCCTTTATTACCAAGTTTCTCAAGAAATTCTAGCAATGTGGACAGCCTTCTGTCAAAAACCACGAGATCTGGATCACGAATCAAAACACACAAAGTACTCTTCACTTTTTCAGCGTCTTCTTTCAGAAGAGTTTGATCTGCTTTTGATTCAAGTGCTTTCAGAACATGCCACCGGCACCATAGTGGTCTCGTTGGCTTATCGGGGAATGCCTAAAATCACCTGTCACAATTATTGGAATTTAAATGTAAATAATGACCTTGCTATAGCCGTTATAAAACGCTGGAGCCTCATCACTCATGAGGAACTCGGGATGAAACTCTGGAATCTGATTCCGAATGCATTGGAAAAATGCAGCGACATCTTCTCCCGTGACTGAGGATGACAGCATGAATCCTGGAAATGATCAATACTGATGAAAACCAGTTCTATAGGATTTTATAAGTTGATACCAATAGGGATTCCTCTATCCTGTCCGTTTAATACTAGCATTGTCGTCAGCTTGAGAGGATACTTGGTGGGATTATGAGTATCGTCAATACAAATACCACGATGAGAATATTTGGCACACAGTTCTCGTTGAGCCGGTGTCATAATAACTACAAAAAATTTTTTTTTGTATATATATTTTTGGTTGATCACCTAGGCGCATTCCTAGACCATCTTTGTTTGGGGGCTCATAGAGTAAAAATCCATCTTCTTCTGTTGCTCTTTCAACTCTGAGTCGCAGCGATTCAAAGTCATCTTTATGGAAGCGGCCTTCAGATAAATCATTTTTGTTTCGGATGTATCGTAGATCATCTGGTACTAGATAAGCCAAACGACTGTTTAGTGGGAGCTTATCGCATTTTTCGATAATTTGCGAGTTTGTGAACCCTTCACGCATCAATCTTCAAAAAAAAACATCTATATACTCTAAATTCGATCAATAACAACCTCAGGATGTATTCCACATCTGCTTCGCTCATCGCTCTTAATCCATGTTCAAGGGAATGTCCACAATGTTCAAAGTAACCATCTACAGTAATCTTTCCGGACGTACTATTTATTTGGACTTTCAGAAAAGCCGGACAGTACGATAACCCAGTTTGCTTTTTCGAAGCACCGACGTCGAGAACAGATGCTTTGGATTTGTAGACACCTTCGTGACGGCAAACGTGATACTTCTGAATTACGTCACCGGAAACATACGAGTTTCTTACTTTCCATCCACTACATGTGTTTTCGCCAATTAGTTGCAACCACGCCTAAAAAAGTGGGACATAATTGAAGTTTTTGGTAATCAGAAGTACCTGAAATTCGGTTTCAGTATCAAAGGCAGCGTGCTCTAGTTCCGATTCAGTAGCATGTACTGTAGCATAGTGTTGAGCTAATCCTTCTCTTGTTCGAAACTGCTCGGTGCAATCAGTGAATGGACACGCGATTCTGCCATTGACCTCTGTCACTGTTGGCGACGAAACCGTATCCTTCTCAGTGACAATTGACTGATTGATCAGTTTGTCTAATTGAATTCTCTGAACATTTCCCATAGCAATAATTTTATTAAAAATAATACCTTCGGAGGCGGCGACTTCGTGGAAGAAGATTCATCCGCTAGGAGTGAAATATCTGCAGGATTCACAGGCTTTTTCGGATGTTTTCTGGTCACGTGAGACTCCAAGCCCTTTTTTGTAGGGACCACAAGACCACACGAATCACATTTCCATGCTCCTTGACCATGTTTCGTAACTGCGATACTACTATTGAGCAAAACTTTAAATTGCTTGATATCCTCATCTGAAGCCTTATGTACTTCTCTCAGGTGTCTGATGACGTTTGATGACCTTTCTGATGTGTATTTATCGCACAAAGTGCATTTAATAATTTTACCCATGATTTCTGAAAAAACTCATCAGCTTGAATTACAAGAAAATTATTGCAAAACAAAAAACCACGCGAAAATCGTTCATTTTTTAGGCCTTAATTCAATAATTTTATCATTCGAAATTGCTACCGTACTCCTAAAATTTTTTTTGATCTGCCTTCAAAATGATTCATTCCACATTTTCTTCTTAGTTATATGGTGCTCTTTTCTTTTAGATCATGACATTATATTTCACTGTTGGACCTCGAATAGAAGGGCAGGTCCTTTTCCTTCTCAATTACCTGTTAGAAATGATTCCCTATTACAAACAGACTGAAATCGTAAAGTTTGTGACCATTTTCCAAGTTTACTGTGCATCTGCTCTTATATTAGGGAAGATTGAAATTTAGAGGTGCGTCGTTCGAAGTTTTACGGTTTCCTTCAACTGATTTGCTTTCAAAATTGAATTCTCAATTTGTGATTCAATATTATGCCAGATTGTCCTTCCTTCTTGATCCTAGCTTTGTGATTTCCATTCGCGAATCAGCCAGCCTAATAGTTATTCTCTATTCGCCATCGCTCGATTGCTAAATTTTATAAAAACAACTCACAAAACCCACTTGTGAGTTTTAAATAATCAATTCAATTCAATTTTTAAAAAAATAATTCTGAACAAAAGGGAACATTAGATCAGTCCTTTTAGTTTTGTTCCGTGGGCGGCGAGCTCGTCTGACGATGAAAGTTGTAATTCTTTGTGATACAAGTACCCAATCATTTCAAAGTTCACATCCATTCAAAAAATTTATTTAAAGTTTGTAGGCAATTTTGGGAAATTTCTGTCTCATTTTCTTGTTTTCGTTTCTCTTACTCCATTAAAAAGTTCTCCAGAAAGACTAATTGTTTTGTTTTCTTACACTCCTATTCAGCAGTCATTTCTTTTTCCCAGCAAAAACTCAAATTTTATATATCTCTATCCAGTGCTTTGGTGAACAATTTTATTCAGAAAATATTTTTAAAATACCAAAAAACACCAACAATCGTTGACAGAGTCAATTCACAGAAAAAAATTTCATATTTCAAAAGGGCGCCGAAATTTCTCTTCCATGGGGAGGGTTTTTTAGGCCAGCGCCGTGTACTCCTCACGGACGAGCAGATTGAGGTGTCGAAATCCGCCGCTGTGTGCAACTCGTCAAAATCGTCGATTTCCACACGAATCTTTCCGGAAACTGGGGACATCTAAAACATTTTTCGGTCTGAAAAATCTGAAAATTTAGAATAAAAATCAATAAGCTTGGCGGGAAAACCAAAATTTTCAAAGAAAAAAAAATACGAGGAAAAAATTTACAACAGTTCAGTAGGGTAAACAGAGATTGTTAACAGTAAATGCGCTCTATTGATAAATTTGATGTTATATTTGAATTTTTTTTAGAAGGTTAAAGAAATTATCAACAGAGCGAGATTGCATTCTTAACGGTTGTTGAGAATATCCATGAGTCTTTGGAGGAGAACGTTGTAGGCGATGTCACCGAGCGATCCGTAGTTCGCGTGTTTCTCGAGTGCCAACACTTGCGCCTGGGTCTTCAGCTCCGAGAGACATTGGTCCTGCAAACGGCGCTCTATTGAGAATGGTAGGTCAAAAGTGTAAAATGAGCAATAACTCTGTCAATTTTGTTCTAATTAAAACAAAAACGACATATTCCGAATCAGCAAATCAAGGCGGTTCGAATGAGTATAATCATGAATAGGTCTCGAAAAAATTTATTTTTCGCGGCGGGACCCAAAAATGAAAATTTTCCGAAACCTAGCCATGATTATACTTATTCGGACCGTCTCGACGCGCTGAGTTCGATAATCTTAATCTCGCTGAATTCAGGTCCAATATAAGCGAGATACGGTAGTTTTTCTAGTTTTTGTCAATGGAGCGCACTTGCCTGAAGCTTAGACAGCTTGTACATCTCGGCCAACTTGAGCTTATCCACCAAATGAGTTTCGTTATCCGAAATCAAGAAACGTTCGGCCTCCTCAATGACACGTGGCACGTGGAATCGATCGGCCAGTTTCAGCAAGTGGTCCACATTGGATTCTGGAAATTTTTGGCGGTTTGGAGGGAAATTCGAATTTGTTTGTCAAATCATCGCCGTTATTGTGATCAGCTTACCGAGGCGGTTTGAATGCGTATAATTATGATGGGGTTCGGTTTTCTGATTACAAATATACAACATTTATAGTTCTCCGACAAAAACTAGGAAAGATACGATGAGTTTTGTGTTTTCGTGGCGAGACCCAAAACACAATTTTTTTTCGAAGCCATGGCATGATTATACTCATTCGAACTGTCTCGACTTGCTGATTACAATAATCCACATTTCATGGCGCCCCAACAAAAAATGATCGAGTTATGACGAAATTCGCGAAATTGTTCAGAATAAATATTCTCGAGATTTTCAAAACCCAGCCGTGGTTATATTCATTTGAAGCGTTTTAACGTGCTGATTACGATTATCTACTTTTTATCGCGCCCCGACAAAAACTAGGCGAGATACGATGGTTTTTGTGTTTTCGTGACGAGACCCAAAAATCAAAAATTTTCAAAATCCAGTCATGTATATACTCATTCAAAGCGTCTTAGCGCGCTGAATTCAAAAATCTAGTTCTTATCGCGCTCCGACAAAATCTGGCTGAGTTATGACCCTATTTCTAGAATTGCTCAGAATAAAAATTTTCATTTTTTTTCAAAATCCGGTCATGATTATACTCATTCGAACCGTCTCAACGAGCTGATTACGATTATCTACATTTCATGGCGCCCGAACAAAAACCAAACTCACTATCAACAGTTTTATGGGTCGGGTAGATCAAGTTGAGAAGATCAACGAATTCATCATAAGCGACCGCCTCGATGACAATTTCCTTCTTCGAGTTCTCCTCAAATCCTCCATAAAACATCGCCTTGAAGTGTTCCGAGTGAATCGCCAACAATTGTTTTGCCACGTGGCACTTCTTTCCCTCCACAATCAAAACGACATCCGTCAAATTATCGATTGGTTTCTCGAAAGTTTCGAGAATTTTCTCATGAATTCCGACGACTTTATTCACTGTGATTTGGCACTCCAACACGGCATGCTTATCGAAAACGAATCGATTGTCGTAACAATTGACTTCCTCCCAATTTTTGAACATTTTAACTTCGAATTTCTTCGATTTTCCGTCGAATTTATGAGAAAAATCGGCAGAAAATTTCTCATTTTTGTCGTTTGAATTGAGTTTTACAATCGAAAATTGAATGGAAGCGTCGCAGGACCAGAGATTGCTCTTCATCGAATTGTTGCATTTCAGATAGACTCCAAGACTTTTCACGTTGTTCGTGGCATCGGAAGTTGATGAGAATGCACCGAAGATCCTGGAAAAAATTATTGATTTTTTGGGGAATTTCGGAAAAGAAAAAAAGTTATGCCGAAATTCGAGTCTTCACCGGCATTATTGCCCAAAAACTGTCGAATTTTCACAAGTTTATCAAAATTTGCAGAGTTTCACACGAAAATTGACGAAAACTGAGCGATTTCTGACTCGAAAAACCGTCTGTTTGTCCGGATGTCGCTTACCATTCGGCGTTACCGATTTCCACTGGGTCGTTCTCTTGTTCCTCTTCCAACTCGGCGAAATCGTCGATTTGGAATCGAATCACTCCTTTATTATCCTTCGCTGACATCTTTTTCGTCGATTTTAGGGCAGTTTTGAGCGAGAAAAATGAGTTTTGTTGACTGAAAATATTAGCATGAGCAATAAGATACAGTAATCTTTTATTTCCCTTCGAGACCACGGAAAGAAGCGAATTGCAAATCGATAAATCAATTTTAGGATTGAAACTTAGTTTTAGAAAATCAATTTTCAGCTCAAAAAGTTAACAAAAAACCGAGAAACTGAAAGAATCTTGTGGGGTTACTGTATCCCTGTTTAAAGGGACAGGCGATAATATACTTCTTTTATTTCTCGTTTTACGCAGTTTTTGCCCGAAAATTCTGATTCGTCAGGAAAATCAATATTTTTCGCTGTCAAAAACAAAAATTTAGCTGAAAAATTTTATTTTGTGCTCAAAAACTCGAAAAAAAAAGCAAAAAATGCGTAGAAATCCGAAAGAAAACTTATTTGGGTTACTGTAGGTTTTTAAAGGGACATGCACGATTTTTTTCCACGAATTTTGCGTTTTTCTCGATTTTTTCAGTTATTTTTGCTTATTTTGATTCAAATAGCTCAAAAAAATTGATTTTTCACTCAAAATATTACAAAAATGTGAAGAATAGAAAAAAAACATCATAAAAAACGGACATGCAAGATTTTTTTTTCGCTTTTTTCGTCTTTATCACCGGGGTTTCCCCAATTTTCAAACCCCTGTTTTTCAATTCAATGATTTTCAGCTCCAGAAAAAAAAATGGGCGACCCAAACAGCGGAGTGATTCGTCAAAAACTCGAAAACGTGTCCGAATTGACCACCGAAATCGCCAACGAACTCGATTTGGAGACGAATGTTTTCGAAATATTCATTCGAAAAAATGAAATCGAAGAAGAAGAATTCCTTGGTGTGAATCTGACTTGCAATCGATGCATGTTCAGTAACGTGTGGTCCTGCAACGCTTCCGTTCGAGTTTCGCTCGTTGGATTCGCCGGCGCTTCTGATGACAAATCCACGTTTTCTATGAATTTTCTCAAAAATTTCACGCGATTCGACGACGAAATCACTATTTCGACGTTCAGAAAATGGTCGGAATTGATGGATCCAAAGAATTTTTTCGTCGTCGGCAACACTGCTCTTGTGGAGGTCGCCATCACGGTGAATAGTTGTACCGGATGGAATAAATTCCATTTGGAGACATTCGACACTCCAAATGATCAGTTGACCGATGCGATTCTCTTGGTTGGAGGCAAGAAGTGCTACGTGGGAAAACAGATTTTGGCGTGTCATTCCGGATATTTCAAAGCGCTTTTTTACGGAGATTTCAAGGAGAAAACGGAGGAGGAGATCAAAATTGAAGACGTGGTGCACTCGGAATTCGTCGATTTACTCAATTGTGTCTATCCGACGGATTTTGAAATTGATGGTAAATTTGGTTGCTTGGACTAGAAAAATTTGATTTTTGGCCTGAATTTCCAGAATTTTCGACCCAAATTCCTAATTTTATTCTCGAAAAACCTGATTTTATGCCCAAAAATCTGAAACTTCAGCTCAAAATCTAAGATTTTTTCGGTGCAAGCGCGCTCCGATGAACTAAAAAAAAAATGACGGGCAATTTCGAAATTTGTAGCCAAAATCAGCGTTTTCGGGCGTTTTTAACCCATTTTTCTAGCCAAAAATGTGTTTGTTGAGCTCAAAAACCGTCGATTTTCCGCAAACTAAGAATGCAAGCGCCCGTTGGAAAATTGACGCGCAATTTCGAAATTTATAGCCAAAATTAGCGTTTTTCGGGAAATTTTTAGCGAAAAATCTGAAAATTTTCAAAATTTTCAGACGAAAACGTGTCGCATATTCTGAAATTGGCGGATTGGTTCGAAGTGTATTCTGTCTTGAAAAAAGCAGAAGACTATCTGATGAACACCAGTGAAATGGACATTGTCGACAAGCTGAAATTCGCAGAGCAGTACAAATTGGGACGTCTTCAGGTTCATTTTTATCGATTTTTTCATTCAAAAATGTCTGAATTGGCATGAAAAATAGCTATACAAAACTCGAAAAAAATGATCTTAAAAAGCCTTAGAGTGGCCTAAACTGGCTCGGCGACATTTCGAAACCGTTGAAAATTAGGCTTGAAATTGTCAAGGTTTTTGACTCGATTTTTATCGATTTTCTGGAAAATTAGAACAAAATAAAATGTCGAACTTTTTTTGAAAAAATTTTTTTTCAGAAAATTTTTTTCGGCCAAAAAAATTTATTTTTTCGAAAAAAAAAATTTTGAAATTGTATTTTGTTTTAATTTTTCAGAAAATCGATTAAAATCAAGTCAAAATATTGAAAATTTCAAGCCGAATTCGCAACGGTTTCGAAATGTGGCGGAGCCGCTAAACCAGCTTATAATCTTGCTTCGCCTTTAAGATAACTATTTCCAGGACAACTGCCTTGATTCGTTGGAAGACCCGAAAGTGATCATCGATTGGCAGAATCATGAGCATTACAAGGAGCTCGGTGACGTCACTCTCAGCCTTCTCTTCCAGAAAATCGCCCAACTGGATAAAAAGGATAAAAAATGATTTTTTTTCGCTCTTTTTCTCTGTTGTTTTTGAATAAAATTGATTTGTTTTTTTTTTGACGAGCTGGTTTCGAAATTGCATTTTTCACCTCTTTTCGACCTACATTGTCCGAGATACGATAGTTTTTGTGTTTTCGTGGCGAGACCCAAAACCAAGAAGTTTTCAAAATCCATTCATGATTATACTCATTCGAAGCGCCTCAACGCACTGAATCTAAAAATATCATTTCCATTGAGATTAGACCAAAACTAGATGAGTTATGACCAATTTTCTGAACTTGCTCAGAATAAAATTTTTCAAAAAAATTTCAAAACCCACCCATGATTATACTCATTCGAACCGTCTTGACGAGCTGATTTCAATAGAATAGTTTTCGAAGAATTTGGACAAAAATTGGCCAAGATATGGTTTCTTTTGAGTTTTCGTGGGGGACCCAAAACCAAGAAATTTTCAAAACCCAGCCATGATTATACTCATTCGAACCGTCTTGACGAGCTGAATTCAAATATCCAATTGTCAGTTGTCAAAAGTAGTTCCAGAAGCTTTCCCCTTTGAAAAGCAGTTTTTTTTTGACAAGCTCGTAATTATTGCGAGGGACCATTATGTCTCCCGTCCTATCCGACATACTGGTAACAGCTGGCCAAATAGAGAGTGTATGAAGAGTGGAGGGAGTAGAGAAAGAACAACAGATGGTATAAAAAGGCTGAGGATGCCTTTCTATTGATTTCTGGTCTCATTTTTTTTCCTCGAGATGCCTCGTAATATTTCCCAATTCCTCATCACAAAATATCGAATATTTTTCACTTCTTCTTCTGAAATTCCCTATCAAAAACTGAATTCCGAGTTTTCCGAGAGGACTCCGAAGGATGATTTAATAGAATTTATAAAAAATGAAGCAATTAACAAAAAACCGGTATTCGATTCGTATAAAAAATATGTGAAAAATTTGGAGATATTGATTATTTGGAATTTGAATATTTTTATATGGAATTCTATCAAAATCCGGAATTCAAAGGTACAGATTATGATGGAAGGTTAGTCCTAAGAATTGAAAAAATTTGTAAATTTTCAAAAAAAAAATTTTTTTCCAGCACCAAACCGAAATTCTCAGATCTTCCCATTGAGATTGTTTTTAAGATTCTGGACGAGTTGGATCCGATTAACAGGTAAGCTATGCTTTTTGTCTGGAGAAAATTTTTGCTCAGAATGAAAATTTCGACTGTATCTCTTTCAGCTTTGACCAGAACGCATCAATTTCCACTTTTTCGAATTCAGCGCGTCATTTCGGTTCAGAAAAGAACCCACAAGCCGTGGTTCCGAGTATTTTTGATTTTGCCGTATACCCATGCGCCTTTAAATCAAGTCTGGACCCAAAATATGATTTTTTAGAACTCTGGCTTGTGGGTACTTTTCTGAACCATGATCGCATCCCGATTCTGAAAATCTAAAAATTTTTGAGTTTGGAGAAAAATTGACAGAGATACAGTGGATTTTGTGTTTTCGTGTTGAGACCCAAATTCGAAAATTTTTTGAAACCTAGTCATGATTATATTATTTCAAACCGTCTTGATGAGCTGGGTTCAAAACTATCGAAATTTTTGAAATCGGAGCAAAACTGACAGAGATACGGTAGTTTTTCTGTTTTCGTGTCGAGACCCAAATCTGAAAATTTTTTAAGACCTAGTCATGATTATCCTCATTAAAACCGGCTTGACGAGCTGATTTTTAATCTCGCAAAATTTTTGAACTTGGACAAAAACTGACCGAGATACGGTAGATTTTCTGGAACTTCAGATTTTCGAAACTATTCGAAAATCCATAAATTTGTTATTTTTCAACTTTTTTCGATAGTTTTTGGACCAAACAATTCAGAAATTTCAATATTTTCAGAATCTTCGTCCGTTACGTCTCTAAACCTCTCCGCGCAATCGTCGATAATCTAGAGTATCCAGTTGCTGAAATCGAAGTCCACGAAACCGCGAAGGGTCTTGAAATAATTTTCGATAACACCCAAAAAGTGACGTTTAGTCCAACTAAGAATGGATGTGAAGCGATATCCGAAACCCAAAGAAGAGTTGTCCAGGGAGGAAATTATCTGGAATTGGCTCTGAACCTACTGGAATCTATTCTGAGCAATCCACGTCTCCGTCTCTACACTCTCGTTTTTGCACATCATCATGATGCAAAAGTGTTCAATTATTGTATTAATACACTTGCAAGCAACAAGAAAATTCCGAAAATTAATACCAAAGAACTCGCAATTTTCGCTTTCAAACCAGTCATTCTTGAGCCAATACTCTCCCTGGTATCACATGAAGAATTGATGGTATTGAGATTGGAGGCGGCCGATGAACCGACAATAGAGGAAGTAATGACCACTGAACTCTTCAAAACGGTTCCGGGATTCGATATTTACAAGAGTGCCGCTCTTGGCTCAAAAATGATTGTTTGGTTTGCCAGCTTTTCCTATTTTGCTGTAAAATTCCACCGTTTCACCACTAACGATATTTTGGACTTGAGAGATGTGAGTTTGGAAATCACAAAAATTCTAGATTTTGTGGTTCAAAAAACATCGGAAAATGTTGAAAACTAACCGAATTATGGATTTTCGAAAATTTTCGAAAATCTGAAATTTCAGAAAATCTACCGTATCTCGGTCAGTTTTTCTCTAAACTCAAAATTTTTTACAGTTCCGAAATCAGCTCATCAAGACGGTTCGAATGAGTATAATCATGAATAGGTTTCGAAATTTTTTTATTTTTGGGTCTCGCCACGAAAACAGAAAAACTACCGTATCTCTGTCAGTTTTGCTCCGATTTCAAAAATTTCGATAGTTTTGAACCCAGCTCATCAAGACGGTTCGAATGAGTATAATCATGACTAGGCTTGGAAAATTTTTGGATTATTGGGTCTCGACGCGAAAATACAGTATCTCTGTCAATTTTTCTCCAAACTCAAAATTCTTCAGATATTCAGAATCGGGGTGTGATTCCGGTTTAGAAAAGTACCTACAAGCCAGGGTTCTAAAAAATCATATTTTGGGTCCTGACACGATTCAAAGGCGCATGGGTATACGGCGAAATTGAAAATGAGCGGAAACAGGGCTTGTGGGTATTTTTCTGAACCGAAAAAACGCGCTGAATTCAAATACGTGAGAATTATTGCGTTCAGATCGATGCTGACAGAGATACTACTGAAATATTTATTCTGAGCAATTTTTCTGAATTTAAAAGCTGACAGTTTTTTCGGTCAGTTTTTATCGAAATATTTTTGCAGTTTTGAAGCCAGTTCACCAAGACGGGTTTCGGAAACCTTTTCAAAATCCCTATTTCTGTTAGTTTTTCAACAATTTTCGATAATTTTTTGTTTTCGTGGCGGGACCCGAAAATCAAAAAATTTCGAAACCTAGTCATGATTATACTCAATCGAACCGGCTTGACGAGCTGGTTTCAAAACTATCGAAATTTTTGGAATTGGAGGAAAACTGACCGAGATAAAGTAGATTTGCTGAAATTTCAGATTTTCGAAAAATTTCCAGAACCCCTAAATCTATCAGTTTTTCAACAATTTTCGATAATTTTTTGGTTCGAAGAATCAGCTATTTTCACTGTTGCCAATATAAAAATTACAGGACCTGTCGTATATTTTCACCAGTTGCGAATATGGAAACATATATGTGGAAGAATCGTTCGATTTGGATGACATCGCTGCAATCGTTGACGAAGAAATTCAAGAGAACAAATTTATTATTTATCGTCATCAAATTCCGAGATCAGAATTCCGTCTTGAGTTTAAATTTGAGCGCAATGTTTTGAGATTTGTAAGGAGCAAGAATTCATTACCTTTATATATTTTTGAATGAATCAATTTTTGGGCCAATGATATTGTGCGTTCAAACGAATGAGTATAATCATGATTGGGTTTAGGAAAAAAAAATTTTCGAAAAATTTATTCTGAGCAATTTCAGAAAATTGGTCATAACCAGAGCTGTCGGTTTTCTCGGCCGGCCGAGGCCGCGGCTTTCTGAAAAAGCCGCGGCCCTCGGCTTTCGGCCGGCCGAGGTTCAACGAAACTTTTTGAAATATGTAGAATTTTCACTCAAATCTCAATTCAAATATGGGTGATGATTGAAAAACACATCAGAAATAATAAATCGGTGTATTTGCCGTAGATATTTTCTTGAAAAAAGACAATAAAAAATTAGTGATTTTTTTTCGAAAAAAAAATCAAACTTTTTTTTTCGCTCTGATTTTGTTATTGAATGTTCTCTAGTAACCCGAATAGAGAGAAAAAGGGTTTTCTTCAATATTTTCAGTCCTATTCACAAAGAAAAATGAAAAGTAGCACGAAAAAAATTTTTTTTCGTCGACCCTCGGCCGGCCAAAAGCCGAGGGCCGCGGCCGGCCGAGGCCGCGGCTTTTTCCAGAAAGCCGCGGCCTCGGCCTTTTTTTCCGGCCGCGGCCGGCCGTAAGACAGCTCTGGTCATAACTCAGTTAGTTTTGGTCCATTTTCAATGAAAATGATATTTTTAGATTCAGCGCGTTTAGGCGGTTCGAATGAGTATAATCATGACTAGGTTTCGAAAATTTTCGATTTTTGGGTCCCGCCACGAAAACACAAAAGTCGCTGTTTCTTGGTCAATCCGCGCTCTGTTGAGAATCGTAGATCAAAAGTATAAAATGGACCATATCTCGGTCAGTTTTTGTCCAAACTCAAAATTTTTCACAGTTGTGAAATCAGCTCATCAAGCTGGTTCGAATGAGTTTAATTATGGCTAGGTTTCGAAAATTTCTTATTTTAGGTCTCGTCACGAAAACGAAAAAGTCGTTGTTTCCCGGTCATTTTTTCTTCAAACGAAAAAATTTTAATGAATTCGGAATAAGCTCATCGAGACGGTTCGAATGAGTATAATCATGGACAGGTTTCAAAAATTTCTTATTTTTGGGTCTCACCACGAAAACACAAAATCGACCGTATCTCGGTCAATTTTGATCCGAACTTGTAGAAAAATATACCATTCGAATCAACTCGTCGAGACGGTTCGAATGAGTATAAACATGACTGGGTTTCAAGAAAAAAAAATTTTTCGAAAAATTTTATTCTGACAAGGGACGTTACTTTAGACATCTTCATCCAAAATCAATGAATATTGAGTTCTCTAAGACACTCTTGTGAATTTTCGTTGCTTGAATCGTTTTGAAGAATTCTGTTCTCATAACTTCTGCCATTGTCGCTTCATCTGCTGTCTTCAATTTCAATATTTTCAGTTCGTCTTTTGATATCAGGGACAGTAATCCTGTGATACCAGAGACAGTATGCTTAATAATGGTTGGCTTTGAAGCGGAAATTGAGAGGTTGGCGGTATAAATTTTCGGAATTTTCTCGTTAGCCGCAAGTGTTTTGATACAGTAACTGAACACTTTCGCGTTATGATGATGCCCAAAAATGAGACTGTTGAGACGGAGACGTGGATTGCTCAGAATAGATTCCAGCAGGCCTAGAGCCAATTCCAGATAATTTCCTCCTTTAATGACTGCTTTTTGGTATCTGGTTTTCACTTCACATCCATTCTTAGTGCGAGTAAACTTCACTTTTTCGACGTGATTTAGAAAGATTTTAAGACCATTTTCGATTTCGTGGAATTCCATTTGACGCAATGGATACTGTAGGTCATCGACAATCGTGCGGAGAGATTTTGAGACGTAACGGAGGAAGATTCTGGAATTATAAAGAAAACTGGATTTTTTGGTGCAAAAACCATCGGAAAATGTTGAAAACTAACAAATTTATGGATTTTCGAATCTTTTCGAAAATCTGAAATTTCAGAAATTCTACCGTATCTCGGTCAGTATTGCTCCAAACTCAAAAATTTTGATGAATTCCGAATCAGCTCATCAAGGCGGTTCGAATGAGTATAATCATGACTAGGTTTGGAAATCTTCGGTTGTTACCTCAAACCGCGCTCTGTTGAGAATCGTAGATCAAAAATATAAAATGGACCATATCTCGGTTATTGTTAGTCTAATTTATTTAAGAATTGCATATTTAGAATCAGCATGTTGAGCCGGTTCGAATGAGTATAATCATGACTAGGTTTCAAAAAAATTTTAAATTTGAGTCCCGTCACGAAAACACAAAATCTACCGTATCTCCGTCAATTTTTGTCCAAACTCAAAATTTTTCACAGTTTTGAAATCAGTTCATCAAGCCGGTTCGAATGAGTATGATCATGACCAGGTTTCAAAAAATTTTCAAATTTGGGTCTCGACACGAAAACACAAAAATCGTTTTTTCTCGGTCAATTTTTGTCCAAACTTAAAATGTTTCAGATTATCAGAATCGGGATGCGATTCCGGTTCAGAAAAGTACCCACAAGCCAGGGTTCTGAAAAATTCCCATTTTGGGTCTCGACACTGTTTAAAGGCGCATGGGTAAAAGGCGAAATGAAAAACTTTCGGAACCAGGGCTTGTGGGTACTTTTCCGAACTGAAATGACGAGCTGAATTCAAAAATTTGAGAATTATTCTGGTCAGATCAATGCTGACGGAGATAGAGATGAAAATGTTGAAAATTTTATTCTGAGCAATTTTTCGAAAGCTCAAAAATTGACAGTTTTTAGGTGATTTTTGAGCTCAGATCGGTGTAGAAAAAAGACGATATAGGCGAAAACAGCTAAAAATCAGCATAAATATGGGAAAATTTTTTTCCGAAAAAATTTTATTCTGAGCAATTCAGGACCATTTTCCAGTGAGCTTACCTGTGAACCGGTTCCAGCTTGTCCACAATTTTGTAAACAACCTCTATGGGAAGGTCAGAGAATTTAGGTTTGCTGCTGAAAAAATTTTTTTTTCGAAAAAAAATTTTTTTTTTAATTTTCAGTACTCACCTCCCATCATAATCTGTACCTTTGAATTCCGAATTTTGGTAGAATGCCATATAAAAATATTCGAATTCCAAATAATCAATATCTCCTATTTTTTCACATATTTTTTTATACGAATCGAATACTGGTTCTTTGTTAATTGCTTCATTTTTTATTAATTCTAATGAAAAATCATCATTTGGAGTCCTCTCGGACAACTCGGAATTCAGTTTTTGATACGGAATTTCAGATGAAGAAGTGAAGAATATTCGATATTTTGTGAGGAATTTGCAAATATTCAGAGGCATCTCGAGAAGAAAAAAGGACCAGAAATCAATAGAAAAGCCGCCTCAGCCTCTTTTCTCTACGCCCTCCACTCTCCATACACTCTTTATTCTAGCCAGCTGCTACTAGTATGTCGGATAAGACGGGAGACATAATCACACCGCCGATAAAAGTCGCAGTTTCTCGGTCAATTTTTTTTCGAAGCTCAAAAATTTCGATAAATTCGGAATCAGCTCGTCGAGACGGTTCGAATGAGTATAATCATGACTGCGTTCCGAAAAAAAAGTTTTTAGAAAAATTTTATTCTGAGCAATTTCAGAAAATTGGTCATAACTCAGCTAGTTTTAGTCCGATCACAATGAAAATGGTATTTTTCGATCCAGCTCGTTGAAGCGGTTCGAATGAGTACAATCATGACTAGGTTTGGAAAAATTTTGATTTTTGGGTCCCACCACGAAAACACAAAAGTCGATGTTTCTCGGTCAGTTTTTGATCAAACTCGTAGAGAAACTTACCATTCGAATCAGCTCGTCGAGTCGGTCCGAATGAGTATAATCATGACTAAGTTTCGAGAATTTTTGGTTTTTGGGTCCCACCACGAAAACACAAAAATTGCCGTTTCTCGGTCAGTTTCCGTCTAAACTCATAGAAAAATGAAGCATTCAAATCAGCGTTTAAAGACGGTTTGAATGAGTATAATCACGACTGGGTTTCAAAAAAAATTTTTTTTTGAAAAATTTTATTCTGAGCAATTTCAGAAAAATGACCATTTTTCGTCGCCAGCCTAAAAATGTTGTTTTTTTTTCCCAAATTTTTTTGCTGTTCATGATTTTTTTTCCGTCCCCTATGCTCTTTTCAACCCTCCAAATCCCCTGCACCTCTGATTAAATCAGAGGAAATGGCAGGTGAAGGAGGGCAGCTCCGCAGTTACCAGGAGACGTTAGAGAGTGTGCTGAAACTAGAGGGGTTAGAGAAAAAGGGAAATTCTGAAGAAGCAGGGGTGAAGCCCCCACTTCTCTATCTTTTTTCCTTGGAAATGAAAATTCCATGGAGGTCCGAGAGGACTTCAAAAAATCACCGATTTTTGAAATTTATCAAAAAAGAAGCGAAGAAAAAGAAGAAGCCAATATTCGATTCGTATAAAAAAGTATGTGGAAAAATTGGAGATATTGATTATTTGGAATTCGAATATTTTTATATGGAATTCTATCGAAATTCGGAATTCAAAGGTACAGATTATGATGGGAGGTAGGTTCAAAAAATTGGAAAAATTTGAAAATTTTCGAAAAAATTTTTTTTTCCAGCACCAAACCTAAATTCTCTGACCTTCCCATAGAAATTATTTTCAAAATATTGGAAGATTTGGATCCGATTTACAGGTAAGCTGAAACCTATGAAAAATGGTCCTGAAGCGGTCGAAATCCGTTATTGCTCAGAATAAAATTCTGTGTTTTTGCTGGTTTGACTCGGTTTTTGGCTGTTTTGCACCTTTTTCTCACTATTTCAGACCAATTTGACAACAAAAATCACCTAAAAACTGTTAATTTTGGAGTTTTCGAAAAATTGCTCAGAATAAAATTTTCCACATTTTTAGCAGTATCTCCGCCAGCATTAACCTGACGCCATCAATTTTCAAAAATTTGAATTCAGCGCGTCTTTTCGGTGCAGAAAAGTACCCACAAGCCCTGGTTCCGAACATTTTTAATTTCGCCCTATACCCATGCGCCTTTAAATCGTGTCAGGACCCAACATGGAATTTTTTTAGAACCAAGGCTTGTGGGTACTTTTCTGAACCGGAATCACACCCTGAGTCTGAAAATCTGGTAAGTTTTGAGTTTGGAGGAAAACTGGCCGAGATACGGTACATTTTGTGTTTTCGTGTCGAGACCCAAAAATTAGAAATTTTTCGAAACCTAGTCATGATTATACTCATTCGAACCGTCTTGATGATCTGAGTCCGAATTCGTTGACATTATTGAGTTTGGAGAAAAACTGACCGAGATATGGTAGATTATCTGAAATTTCAGATTTTCGAAAATTTTCGAAAATCCATAACTCGGCTAGTTTTGCTCCGTTTCGGCTCATTTATGGCTCTAAAAATTCAGAATTTTTAGGAGGACCTGGAAAAAATAATTGTGTCAATTTCCCATAGTTTTCTATGATTTTCAGATTCAAAAATCTGAAATTTTTGGTATTTTCAGATTTCTCGTCCGCCAAGTCTCAAAATCACTCCGCCTAGTTATTGATGCTCAGAAACCCAAAAAATGGGATGAAATCGGTTTTCAAGAGGATCTAAATGGGATTCAGATAACATTGAGAATTCTGTTCTCAGATGAAAAATATGAGATTCGATTCACCGAGAAAAAGGGCGGTGCTACAGTAATCTCCGGAGGAAACGAAATTTACCTTAAAGGCGCAGACCATTTGGCCCTGGCTTTGAATTTTTTGGCGCCAATTTTGTCACAACGTAATCGGGAAATTGGTCACAGTCTCAAGTTATCACTGGAAAATGATCCGAAAATATTCGATAAATTTTCGAAGTTTATCGATTTTTCGAGTTCGACGAGCAAACTCGCTCCACGGAAACTGAATATTTTTGATCTACAAATTGTGACGAAATTTGAAATCCCGCTCGCCAAGTTTCTGTCAAAAATCGATCCTTCTGAGTTTTCAGCCTTAGAAATGAAATCACCTTCATGCAAGCTGAAAATTGGAAATTACGAAGAAATTCTGGAGACGGAAGTGTTCAAAAATGCTGAGGGAGTGTCTCTGATAACATGTGAACCTTTGAACTCAATGCTGATTGACAAGTTTTTACATTTGCAATATTTTCAATGTCATCTGAAAAAAATTTCTATGAGTGAGCTGTCGTGGTTAAGAGAAGTGAGTTTAGGAATCGCGAAAATTCTTCATTTTTTGGTGCAAAAACCATCGAAATATATTGAAAACTAACCGAGTTATGGATTTTCGAATATTTTCGAAAATCTGAAACTTCAGAAAATCTACCGTATCTCGGTCAGTTTTGCTCCAAATTCCGAGGTTTTGATATTTTTGAAACCAGCTCGTCGAGACGGTTCGAATGAGTATGATCATGATTAGGTTTGGAAATTTTCGGTGTTTACCTCAAACCGCGCTCTGTTGAGAATAGTAGATCAAAAATATAAAATGGACCATATCTCGGTTATTGTTAGTCCTATTTATTTGAAAATTGCATATTTGGAATCAGCGTGTTAAACCGGTTCGAATGAGTATAATCATGGATAGGTTTCGAAAATTTCTTATTTTTGGGTCTCGCCACGAAAACACAAAAGTCGTTGTTTCTCGGTCACTTTTTGTTCAAACTCAGAAATTTTGATATTTTTGAAATCAGCACATCAAGACGGTTCGAATGAGTATAATCATCATATAGTTTTGAAATTTTTCGTTTTTTGGGTCTCGCCACGAAAACACAAAATCCACCGTATCTCTGTCAATTTTTCTCCAACCTCAAAAATTTCTAGTTACTCAGAATCAGGGTATGATTCCGGTTCAGAAAAGTACCCACAAGCCCAAGTTCTGAAAAGTTTCCATTTTGGGTCCTGACACGATACAAAAGGGGCATGGGTATGGGTCAAAATTGAAAATGATCAGAACCAGGGCTTGTGGGTACTTTTCTGAACCGGTTTGACATGCTGATTTGAAAAATCTGTTTTTCACTCCTCTCCGACAAACACTGGCCGAGACACGGTGGATTTTGTGTTTTCGTGTCAGGACCCGAAAATAAAAAAAATTCCAAACCTAGTCATGATTATACTCATTCGAACCGTCTCGACCAACTGGGTTCAAAACTATCAAAATTTTTGAATTTGAAGAAAAATTGACCGAGGTACGGTGAATTTTGTGTTTTCGCGACGAGACCCAAATTTTTCAAAAATTTTGAAGCCTACTCATGATTATACTCATTCGAACCGTCTCGACGAGCTGATTTCGAATATTCAATTGCCATTATTCAAAAATTCTTCCAGAAGCTCTCAACCCTCAAACACTTCAAAGGCTGCTCAATTCGTGTCGAAACCCCTTTTGATTTGAACGAAGTGGCAGCGATCTTAGATGGAGAAATTCAAGACGATGGTCGCTTACTACACGATTTTGATATCGCCGGTTCGGAGTTCCATCTTCATTTTGAATTCAACTCTACTCGTTCTTTGGTATTCATTGAAAAATTGAGAAATGAACAGTAATTTTTGCAAATTGCTCTTTTTTTGTCTTAAAACAATAAATGTTCTTCATATTTACCCGAAAAATAGCTCTAAAAATCAAGATTCTTCATTCCAGGAAAAAGAAAAAAAAAACAAAAAAGATTGGGCCGAACCGGGGATTGAACCCGGGACCTCTCGCACCCAAAGCGAGAATCATACCACTAGACCATTCGGCCGGCAAGGGGAGAGGGGCGCCAGGGCGTTGATAAGAGAGGGGGGCGAGCGTCGATCACCACCCGGATGGGAGGGGGAGGGGAAGCAGGGAAGAAGGATAAGAATAGAATTTTCCCGAGGCTTTTGACCTGCGCCTTTAAGGTTCAGCTACACCTGGCTAAGCCTTCGCCAATAGAGATGTTCAGTGTACCATTGGAGAGATTCGAGAAAAAAAGAAAGAAAGAAATGAAAAAATGCCAAAAAAAAATGAGAAAAGAAATTTGAAAAAAAAAATTTTTGAAATAACTCAACCCAAAATTCTTAGAATAATAAGTGAATTCTCGAAAAATTCAAAATAAAGCAAATGATTAGTGTCGGGGATTGGAAATTCCCATTCAAAGTATACATTGTGCAGGACTTCCTCATCAACAGCCGCTGCTATCTCATCCAAATCGAGTCTCTCCACTGAAGCTATACAACATCTTTCGAAATTTTCCCACGATTTTGATAGGTTCTGGAATAATTTCTACGATAATTGATTTGACAGAATTGTGTTCAGAATTGCTCAGAATAAAATTTTTCCGAAAGCTAGTCATGAATATAGTCACTAGAACCGCCTTGATGCACTGAAAGTGAGTATATGATTTTTAATGCTCCCGGATAAAAACTGACCGAGATAGGGTAGTTTTTGTGTTTTCGTGACGAGACCCGAAAAATAAAAAATGTGCTAAACCTAGTCATGACTATAGTCCCTTAAACTGCCTTGATGCACTGATTCTAAATATGTGATTTTCAATGCTCCCGGACAAAAACTGACCGAGATACGGTAGTTTTTGTGTTTTCGTGGCGAGACCCGAAAAATTTAAAAAGTGCTGAGCCTAGTCATGATTTTACTCATTCAAATCGTCTCAACGCGCTGATTCTAGCAATATAATTTTCGATGCTCTCCGATAAAAACTGACCGTGATAGGATAGTTTTTGTGTTTTCGTGGCGAGACCCGAAAAAGCAAAAATGTGCAAACCCCAGTCATGGTTATACTCATTCAAATCGTCTCAACACGCTGGTTCTAACAATATAATTTTCAATGCTCTCCGATAAAAACTGACCAAGATACGGTAGTCATTGTATTTTCGTGATGAGACCCGAAAAATCAAAAAAAAAACTCATTCGGACCGTCTCGACGAGCTGATTCTAAATATGCAATTTTTAAATAAACCGGGCTAACAATAACCGAGATATGGTCCATTTTATATTTTTGATCTACAATTCTCAACAGAGCGCGGTTTGAGGTAAAAATTGAAAAATTTCCAAACCTAGGCATGATTATACTCATTCGAACCGTCTCGACGAGCTGATTCTAACAATATAATTTTCAATGCTCCCCGATAAAAAATGACCGAGTTAAGGCTCATTTTTCGATGGTTTTCGGTCAAAAAAACTTGAAAAACTCACTTCCTTCATTTTCATAACATTTTCCAATGATAGCGAGCAAACATGAACATCAAATTCAGATAAATGCAAGAATTTATCAATGAGTACTGGATCCAATGCCGCAGTATTCATACATTCGACCTTTTTGGCTCTTTTGAAATATTCAGTGTCAAGAAACGTTTCAAGATCACACTGATATCCTTTCGTCACATCAATTTGAATAAATTCCAGGGTTCCCGGTTGAAAAAGTGCCATAATTGGATCCAAATTTATCGATCTGTCCACTCGGACTTCAAGATTTTTTGCGTGGATTCTCAAATTTTTCCCAAAAAATTCCAAGAATCTATCCAAGTTTTCAATGCTTTCCCCAGCTTGTGATAACCTGAAACTCTCCAATTTCAACTTGGGATTGCTCAGAATTGGCCTCAAAAAGTGCAGCGCCAGATCCACGTGGCATGCGCCTTCAACCGTATTCTTCCTTATCTTATAATCCACTTTGCATCCTTCCTGGAATCGTATCGCGTTCTTCCTGGAATCGTGATTGCTGTAAATGAAGCACTTCACATCTCCTTTGTCATCGAAAAATATGACTTCCCGGATGGCAGGGTCTAGGCAATCGATTATCGAACGAAGTTGTCTCGAAACGTTTCGGGTCAATAGTCTGGAAATTTTTGGTTATAAAAAGAGAAAAATTCAGATATTTAGCCCAAAAACCATCGAAAAAAATTGAAAACTAAGAAAGTTATGGGTTTTCGAAATTTTTTGAAAATCAGAAAATCTACTGTATCTCGGTCAGTTTTGCTCCAAACTCAAAAATTTTGAAGAATTCGGAATCAGCTTATCAAGGCGGTTCGAATGAGTATAATCATGACCAGGTTTGGAAATTTTCGGTTTTTACCTCTAAACGCGCTCTGTTGAGAATTGTAGATCAAAAATATAAAACGGACCATATCTCGGTTATTATGAGCCTGATTCATTTGAAAATTGCATATTTAGAATCAGCGTGTCAAGGCGGTTCGAATGAGTATAATCATGACTAGGTTTGGAAATTTTGCAAATTTGGGTCTCGACACGAAAGTACAGTATCTCTGTTAATTTTTCTTCAAATTCAAAATTTTTTTATTTTCAGAATCAGGGTGTCATCCCGGTTCAGAAAAGTACCCACAAGCCCCAGGCCTGAAAAATTCCCATTTCGGGTCTCGACACGATTTAAAGGCGCATGGGTATACGGCGAAATTGAAAATGCTCGGAACCACGACTTGGGGGTATTTTTCTGAACCGAAATGACGCGCTGAATTCAAAAAAGTGGAAATGGATGCGTTCTGATCAAAACTGAAAGAGATACGATCGAAAATTTTATTCTGAGCAATTTTTTTGAAATATTTTTTTCACCGATTTTTAATACAAAAACTCTCAAAAACTATTTACCTGTGAATTGGATCCAACTCCTCCAGAATTTTGAACAGAATCTCCGTTGGGAGATCAGAAAATGAAAGAGGTCTTGTCATGAATAAGGACTTATTTTTGAAAGGAAAAGGGTGTAGATGGACAGAAAATGGTATTGAATAAGCCATTTGGGAAAAGAGACAAACCACCTGCTCGTTTCTCTAATCTCTCCACCTCCAGTACACTCTCTCTCTGTTTCGCAGGTAATTATGGATTGTGGAGCAGATGGCTTCTTTTCCTCGATGCAATCTCTTCTGGTGGAGACTTAGGCAGGTGGCTGGCGATAATTGGCATCCTTTGATTCACGCGAAGAAGAGGGCAGGTGGTCCCCTCGAAAAGCCGCAAGGGATTGATTCTAAGGAGGTTCAGGGCAATTGAAATCCAGTGAATTTTGGATATAAAACTAGGAATTTCGGTCCCAAGCAGGAATGTGCAAAAAAATTTTCGTACCGAAAAAATTTTCGGTTTTTTCAGACATTTTCGAAAAATTTATCGCCGAAAAATTTTTCGGAAAATGGTTTCGAAAAAATTTTTCCGGAAGCTGAAATTTTCATCGAGAAATCGATAATTCACTGGCGATCTATGAGAAAAATTTTGAAAAATGAAACTTTTTGGCAAATTTTCGAATTTTTTTGTTGAAATGGTCGAGGCAGCAATGGAAAAAAAATTCATTTACGTTCTAAAATTTTTTTTCGGATCAAAATTTTCGAAAAAAAATTTTTCGGATTTTTTTTCGCACACCCCTGCTCAGGATAATTGAAATCCAGTGAATTTTCGATAAAAACAAGAAATTTCGATCCCAAAAATGCATACATGTCCAGGGCCGGGCCGAATTTATTTTGTAACAATTTTTTAATATTTCAATAAAAGCAAACCATCGCAACAAAGGCGGCGGAACAGTCGTTATCATATCCAAATTCTGTATTGTTGTATTTCCATTTCCCTTCTAAGGACAAAGACCACGACACTGGAGTTGATTGACCCGGCCCTGAACCGAAAGAAACATTTTTTTCGTTGACAATTGGCACACAGTCCTTTTGGTTCCTATAAGGGTGTCGAATATGACTGAATTGATGATACAGTCTTTTTCTAATCTAATATGCAATAGATTGCTTTCAATCTTTTGAACACGACGAACTCTTT
>GL379815.1:304264-326134 GCA_000143925.2 Caenorhabditis brenneri
CTAACAATACATTTTTGCATACATGTCCAAAACTTCCCCGGCCCGGCCCAGCCCGGCCCAGCCCGGCCCACAGCCGGGCCGGGCCCAAGTTTGGACATGTATGCAAAAATGTATTTTTAGCCTAAACAAACATCTGAGAAACTTTATTTTCGATGTACTGTTGCCCAACCGGATACCCCGGTTGGGCGGTTCCAAAAATTAATAGGGTGTTCGACACTCTCTTTCGAGAGATCGGAACTTTTGAATTACCTTGGTTAACAGGGTAAAAACCGAATTGAGAAGTGAGAGGAGGGGAGGTCATTCAACGCGTGTACCGACAAAAAGCGGGTTCGCGGTGAGGGACGAGAGGGAGGGGCGCCGCGGAGACGCAGAGACAATTCGAGGGGAGAGGGGGAAGGCGGGCGTTTTCTAGCTGGGAAAGCATGGAAAAAGAGATAAATGGAAGAATCATCAATCGAACAGGATGAAGAGAAACGTTCTACATGAATTTTGATGAGAAAATAGCATGGAAAAACGAAAAATGACAAGAAACTGAAAATTACAGATTTGGCTGAAAATCACAAACTTCATGGGTTACCAGGCTTGCGATGAGGATACGGTTTGGAAAAGATTTTTTCGTAATGCTATTCTGAGAATAAAACAGAAAAATCCAGAGAAAAGTGTTTGAAATGAAGAGAAAAGTTTTAGAAAGTGGGTCTAGAAATAAGATTTTATTATTTGTGTTCCTGGAATTTTTCTCAAAAATTCTACTGCTTTTTCATGCCAAAAAACCCAAAAGTCTATGGGAATTCTCTGAAAATCGCTTTAATTCACAGAAAACTGTTTTCTGAAACTAGATCAAAATAACAGTTTATTTGATCTACCCGGCGCCAAAAATTCTTGTTTTTGCCGAAAATGATGATAATCGAGCGGATTCTTCTCATTCTGGACCATTTTCACCGTTCTGAGTGGTCGGTTTTTATTTTTCGTGAAGATTTTCTTTTTTTTGCGATTTTTTTCGAATTTTTCCTGAATTTCATGCATTTTTTGCAGTTTTCCCTGTGAAAACGTGCGCTTTTTCTGAATTCCACTAGCTATTTTTTCGAATTTTTCTGAAATTCGATTTTGATATTGAATTATTCTGAAGCTTTTCGCTGATTTTCTATCGAAAACTCTTGTTTTCGTTCCGGTTACTCCGAACTCTCTTTCTTTTTTGACCCGAAAATCAGAAATCCAGTTCATTTTTCCATACTATTTATCCTCTTCCACACAATTTTCCTCAAATTCCGTCAATTCCTTGGAATTTCCTCCTGAAAACCTTGCAATTCTCGCTTTGAACTCAGAATTTCCACTAATTTTCTCCGTTTTTCTCGATTTTTCAGTCTTCCCATAACCATCGAAAATGTCTCTTTTTCCAGAAATGTCGTCGGGAGGAAAGCCACCCCGTCGTCCGCAAGTAGCTGACAAGCTCACCGAAAAGAAGGCCGACTCGGCAGAAGATGTATGTGAAACACCGCTCTTCTTGTTTTCAACATTGACTTTTCTCATTTTCAGGATTGGAGTGATCAGGAAGTACGAGGATCCGGTGCGAGCAACAATACGTCGTCTTCATCGTCTTCGACTCAACGAAAGACTCGAAATTTCATCCAGAAAAGCGGAACTAAAGTCGAGAGAACCTTGGGTTCAGATCCGGCTACTTCAACTACTTCACCACCAAGTACATCGGACAGTTTCAGTTCCAGACTCAAAAATGTATTGCGTCGATCGTCCTCCTCGGATTCGAAGCCAAAGTCAAAGGATAACGAAGAAACCGATGTGATTCAGATGCCAAAATACTCGGACTCCAAAGCACAGCAAAACAAAAGGGGACGTGGTGGGCGCGGAGGCCGTGGAGGGCGTGGTGCCGAATTCTCGAAGATCTAAATCCCCCATCTCTTGTTTCCCCAATTCTCAATATGTTCCATCCCTCTTTTTGATGCATTTACTTTTTCTCATATCTCTTCCGTATGATTGAATATGTAAACTTTGTACGCTGGAATCGAAATGAATTTTTGATCTTTCTTCCGTTTTTTCAAGACCTACTTCTTCCTTCCTCCGTCCTCAATTCGCTTGTTTTCCACCGCAGTGGCTATTCTTCCTTTTTCTGCTGCAAGCTAGGCGTCACTGCTTTGAAGATGTCTTGCTGGATACTTGGGATGAATGCCAACTGGGCACATTCTCTCCACAGAACCAGGCGATTCCGCTTGTAGATGCCGTCTTTTGTCACTTCCGAAGCTTGTGAATCAAGAAGAACGAAAAGAATCGAACAAATCATTAAAAGAATTGCAATTTATGGGTATTCAAAATCAATCAAAGGAAAGTGAACATTAAAAAGAGGGATGGAACATATTGAGAATTTGGGAAACAAGAGATGGGGTAGAAGGGGTGGTTCTCATAGAGAACAATTTAGAGTTGTCCACAGTCTGCGATGACGCAGTCGGCCTTTGGCTTTCCGCTTTCGGATCCGAATGACTCGATCTTCTTGACGATGTCCATTCCTTGTGTGACGCGGCCGAAGACGACGTGCTTTCCGTCCAGCCATGCAGTCTTGACGGTGCAGAGGAAGAATTGGGATCCGTTGGTGTTTGGTCCGGCGTTGGCCTGAAAGAAAAAAAGAGTTGTGTGATGGAAATTCGATAGATAAACAAGAAGAGGAGCAGCGGCGAGACAACTGTCCCGCACCGATGACCCTTCCACTTTCAAATTGTTCATCGCAAACAACATTTCGAAAGAATCAATGATCAAAAATTTTGAAAGAAGAGTAGGCTATGGAAGTCCAACCGACTCTCCATAAAGAATCGGTCTTCATTCATTCATATCAGCCTTCCACTATCAATCATCTAACATGATTCTTCCTCCACGTCTACAATCAACATGTACTCACCATGGAAAGGACACCTGGTCCGGTGTGCTTCTCGCGGAAGTTCTCATCTGGGAACTTCTCTCCGTAGATGGACTCTCCTCCGGTTCCGTTTCCGCGGGTGAAGTCTCCTCCTTGGATCATGAAGTCTGGGATGATGCGGTGGAACTTGGATCCCTTGAAGTGGAGTGGCTTTCCTTCCTTTCCGACTCCCTTCTCTCCGGTGCAGAGGGCACGGAAGTTGGCGGCGGTCTTTGGGACGATGTCGTCGTAGAGCTGAAAAATAGGATTTTATTTGGGGAAAAGTATGCTTTGATAGGAGATCCGTGCTCAGAAATCCACGTTTCCTGACGAATTTCTATGAAAAACTAACCTCCATGACGATACGGCCGGCGGCCTTTCCTCCAATGGAGATGTCGAAGAAGACGTTGGAGCGGCTCATTGTTCAGCACAGGGTAATCACTGCAAAATAGAAATTTGATTAGAGAAAAAGCATCGAGACGAAACAAGAGACACAGAGAAAATCGGAGGAAGCGCGCGCCGCGGAGAACAAAATCGATGCGCGCGAGTCATCATTTTTCAAAAAATATTCATAGGAATATTGAAAATCAGTTTGTAAATTTATATTCGCCTTGAAATCAACCAAAAAATTTCAAATTTGGGGCAAAATTCAAAAAATCCCAATTTTTGGCCTAAAAAATCACGGATATGACGAAAAATACATCGCAAATAGCATTTTCTGCAGCAAAAATAATTTATAAACGCATTTTACAAGAATTTTCAGCAAAAAAACCAAAAAATTGCGACGAAAAACAAAGATTTTAGGCCAAAAAAGGAAGAAAATGGGCCGTTCGCTTCTAGAATTTTCCGCGT
This sequence comes from Caenorhabditis brenneri, assembly GCA_000143925.2. NCBI lineage: Eukaryota > Metazoa > Nematoda > Chromadorea > Rhabditida > Rhabditidae > Caenorhabditis > Caenorhabditis brenneri. Next base: position 308,016 of record GL379815.1, read on the forward strand.
AAACAACCCAAGTCCGCAATGTGTTTGCGTACCCCGGCACCACACCTGACGCCATGCACACTATTTGACGACACCCGGTCAACACAAACAGGCGGTTCGGGTAAACAGAACAGCGAGACTGATTAGTTTTTGTTTGAAATGATAAAAAAGGAAAAGATACGGAATGAAAAAATAAAAAATACAAGAAAAATGAAGAGAAATAGAGAAAAGATAATAAAAAAGACCGGTTTTTTGATAACGGAGAGGGGGAGGAGGGTTCCATCGAATTCAATCATCAAATATCAGTGTGAGAAAAGTTGTAAAGTGAAAAAGAGAAAAATGGACGAAAAAGGAGAGAAAAAAGAGAAATAAGTTGATGCAATTCCCGGAAAATGATGCAAAAATTGTGAAAATTCATCAAATTTTTCAGAAAAAAAAAGAAAAAAAGGAGAAAAAATCACAAGTTTCTGTGGAAATTCCCAAGCAAAAAAAGGAGGGCAAACAATAAAAATTCGAAGGATTTCACTGGAAAAATGACTTTTTATCCAGAAATTTTAGTGGAAAAAATGGATTTTCGGCCTCGAAAAACAGTGAACCGCTTGGAAATTTTTCAGTGCTCATCGGAAAAAAATAGCGGAAATGCAGAGAAATAGCAGCGGAACAACAAAAAAAGTGGTCAACAAATGAGAAAAAAACGAGAAAAATTAGTTTCTTTGAGCAAATTTTCAGACAAATTCAGTTTTTTGCTGGAATTTATAGTGATTAGCTCATGAAAATTGAGTTTTCAACTCTTTTTATCGCGGCAAAACAAGAAAAAAATTGAAAAAAAGGGAAATTCATTGAGAAAATGCAAAAATCCAATTTTCAATGATTTTTATACCAAATAATCTTAATTTTCTCTTTTTATTGGATGACTCTGGCTAGTTTTCAATACGATAAAAATAAATTTCTTTTTTTTTCCTTTTTTCAGCTCGTTTCTAGCTCAAAAACCACCGAGCGCGCGCTCTCTTTCTCTCTCCCCTCGAATTGTCTCTGCGTCTCCGCGGCGCCCCTCCCTCTCGTCCCTCACCGCGAACCCGCTTTTTGTCGGTACACACGTTGAATGACCTCCCCTCCTCTCACTTCTCAACTCGGTTTTTACCCTGTTAACCAAGGTAATTCAAAAGTTCCGATCTCTCGAAAGAGAGTGTCGAACACCTTTATAATTTTTCGAACCGCTCGACCGGGGTATCCGGTTGGGCAAAAATAAAGTCGTTATTTTCAGATGCTGTTTGGGCTGGAAATTCATTCTTGGTATCGAAATTTCTAGTTTTATATCCAGAATTCACAAGGAATTTCATTATCCTTGAGCTCCTTAGAATATCCTTTTTTCGTGGGTACACGATTTTTTTACTTTTTCATTAAAAAAATTATTAAAAATCCAACGATTTGATTCTAACCTTCCGATAAAGAAAGATATCGTTTGTCCTTTTCTCTCTGGTGTAGTGGTCGGCTGTACCTTAAAGGCGCAGGTCAGAAGCTTCGGGAAAATTCCATTCCTCTGCTTCTCCTCTGCTTCCCCTCCCCCTCCCATCCATGAGGCAGGCGCCCCCCTCCCCCCTTTTATCAACGCCCTGGCGCCCTCTCCCCGTCGCCGGCCGAATGGTCTAGTGGTATGATTCTCGCTTTGGGTGCGAGAGGTCCCGGGTTCAATCCCCGGTTCGGCCCAACCTTTTTTGTTTTTTTTTCTTCTTCCTGTAAGCCAAAAATTGAAGAAAAAAGTTTATTCTGAGCAATTATTCTTGCATTTTTCTCTCCACTGCAATCATAATATCGTAAAATTTGAACTCGAGGAAAAATGGCGAATCGGGGATGGGATAGCTATAATAGGATGCATCGGTCCGATGATCCACGACAGCTTCGGGGAAAGCGTCTTCGATTAATGGGATTGTGATATAAAATAACATTCTAAGCTTGCATTGTTGTAAAGTTGGAGTCTCGGAAATTACCTGAAAATTAACGTTAGCAAAATGGAGTTTTTACGCACAAACTACAAAGACTACAAAGACTACAAACCTTCCTCAGCCAACGCAAATCCTCAATCGTAACGTATAGAATTGCGATTTCGAATGTCGTCAAATGCAGAAATTTCTCGACCATCACTGTATGTAAAGGCATACAATACTCAGTCATTAACGTCTTCGCTTGCTGAAAATATGATTTCTTTATGATTCAGAATGAAAATGAACATCATATTCAGAATCAGCGCAATGAGACGGTTCGAATGTTTTTTTTTTTTTGAGAGCTGTAGATCAAAAGTATAAAATGGCCCATATCTCGGTTATTGTTAGTCCGATTCATTTGAAAGTTGCGCATTTAGAATCAGCGTGTCAAGACGGTTCGGATGAGTATAATCATGACTAGGTTCGAAAATTTTCGGTTTTTACTTCAAACCGCGCTCTGTTGAGAATTGTAGATCAAAAGTATAAAATGGCCCATATCTCGGTTATTGTTAGTCCGATTCATTTGAAAGTTGCACATTTAGAATCAGCGTGTCAAGACGGTTCGAATGAGTATAATCATGACTAGGTTCGAAAATTTTCGGTTTTTACTTCAAACCGCGCTCTGTTGAGAATTGTAGATCAAAAGTATAAAATGGAACATATCTCGATTATTGTTAGTCCGATTTATTTGAGAATGGCATATTTAGAATTAACGTGTCAAGGCGGTTCGAAAAAGTATAATCATGACTAGGTTCTGGCAACTTTGAAAATTTAGGGTCTCACCACGAGAACTACCGTATCTCGATCAACTTTGCTCTAAACTCGGCAATTACAACATATTCGGAATCAGGATACGATTTCGGTTCAGAAAAGTACCCACGAGGCTAGGTTCTGAAAAATTCGTATTTTGGGTCTCGGCACGATTTAAAGGCGCATGGGTATAAGGGGAAAATTGAAACTAAGCAGAACCAAGGCTTGTGGGTACTTTTCTAAACCGGTATCTCATTCTGATTCTGAAAATGTCAACATTTTTGAAATCGGAGCAAAATTAGTCTAGGTACGGTAGTTTTTGTGATTTCGTGGTGGGACCCGAAAAATTTCGAAAATTTGAAACCTAGCCATGATTATACTCATTTAAACCGTCTTGGCGAGCTGATTCTGCAACAACCGAAATTTTTGAGTTTAGACAAAAATTAACCGAGATACTGTAAAATTTCTGAATTTTCAGATTTTCGAAAATATTCGAAAATCTGTAACTCGGCCAGTTTTGGTCCGTTTCGGCTGGTTCGCGGCTCAAAAAATAGAGAATTGAGAGGAGTGCTTGAGAATAAAATTTGGGTTAGGTTCGAACATTTTCCTGGAATTTTCACAAACAATTCTGGAAAAAAAGTTACCTTGAAATGAGGTGTCTCCACGAAATCCTTCAATCTTGGCCGAAATTCTTCATGTCCTTGGATATCAATTGTTTCCAGAACTCCGGGTATGAATAGTGCAGTTATGGATGTTAATTCCATGGGTTTCCTAAGTGTAATTGTCAAATTTTCCACGTGAAAAGGAGATTTTGTCGAATTTTTCATAATTTCTGTGAGTGATTCAATCAAATAATTCACTTCAGAATCACAAGACATGGTCAAATCTTCAATTCTGAGTTTTGGATTAAGAAACAGTGGTTTCAGAAAATTCAGAGCCATTTCGTGATGAGCAACTCCTGGTACGGTCATCGATCGTTTCTCGAAATCTATTTGACATTCTCCGTCCTTCGGAATAAAATCCAACGATGTCTTGTCATCGAAAGTGATTGATAGGCAGGACCCATCTTCCTTTCCGGTTAACTTGATACTGTTCACTTGCGGACTTTCATTGTCGATTATTGATCGCAAACGTTTGGAGACGTTTCGAACGATTAGTCTGGAAAATTGAGTTCAGATTATTTTTCCCAATTGCTCCTTGAAATTCTTTATTTTTTTAGCCTTCAACCAGCACAAACGGATCAAAACTAGCTAAGTTACGGATTTTCGAAAATTTTCGAAAATCTGAAATTTCAAAAAATCTATCGTATCTCTGTCCATTTTTCCCGAAACTCAAAAATTTTTGCAGTTTCGAAATCAGCTCGTCGAGCCGGTTCGAATGGGTATAATCATGACTAGGTTTCAAAAATTTTTCATTTTTGGGTCTCGAAACGAAAGTGAAGTATCTCAGTCAATTTTCCTCCAAACTCAAAAATATTGACATAGCCAGAATCAGGGTGTCATTCCGGTTCAGAAAAGTACCCACAAGACAGGGTTCCAAAAAATTTCAGTTTTGTCCTTTACCCATTTAAATCGTGTCAAGACCAAAAATATGAATTTCTCAGAACCAAGGCTTGTGGGTACTTTTCTGAACCGGAATCAATCCCTGATGCTGACTATGTTAAAATTTTTGGATTTGGAGCAAAATTGACCGAGATATGGTAGTTTTATAGTTTTCGTGGTAGGACCCAAAATACGAAAATTTCCAAAGTACGTCATGATTATACTCATTCGAACCGTCTTGACGAGCTGATTTCAAACCTAACACAATTTTTGAATTTGGAGCAAAATTGACAGAGATACGGTAGTTTTTATCAGCGAAAACCGAAAAAATTTTGTTCTGTGCAACTCGACGGTTTTTGGACCATTTTTCACCGATTTTCTGACAAAAATTGCCCAAAAATCCTCCTTTTTTTTACCTGTGAACCGGATCCAACTCCCTCAAAATTTGAGAATGAATTTCCATTGGAAGATCAGAGAATGAAGGTGATTGGGTTCTTTTTTCATCGTTATCATTGCTCATTTTTAATTCTGAGCAATGCGCAAAAAAAGAGACAAATGCAAAATCAATGCGGTGACCTTTCCTCCTGCTGCGGACCATCTGCCATTCGTTTCTCTGCACCCTCCACTATTCATACACTCTCTAATGTGTACCTTCTGTTGAAGTGGGCTAGGTAACCCCCACCATTCTACCCCATTTTCTTTGGTTTCTGCATTGCTCAGAATAAAAAATGGGCGATGATAACGATGAAAAAGGTACTCAATCACCATCATTTTCTGATCTTCCAATGGAAATTCATTCCCAAATTCTGAAGGAGTTGGACCCGATTCACAGGTAAGCTAAGAAAAATTTATGATTTGAAAATTAGTTTTTGCTCTTTTCTTCCGTGAAAAATTGGTGCAAAATGACCCAAAAACCGCTGAAAACGGCCTAAACTGACCAAATTGCTCAGAATAACATTTTTCTCAGTTTTTACTGATTTCGCTGATAAAACTACCGTATCTCGGTTAATTTTGCTCCAAATCCAAAAATTCCGATAGTTTTGAATTCAGCGCGTCAAGCCGGTTCGAGTGAGTATAAGCATGACTAGGTTTCGAATTTTTTAAAAATTTTTGGGTCCCACCACGAAAACTAGAAAACCACCGTATCTCTGTCAATTTTGCTCCAAACCCTAAAATTTTGACAGTTTCATAATTAGCACGTCAAGACGGTTCAAATGAGTATAATCATGACGTACTTTGGAAATTTTCGTCACTTGGGTCCTACCACGAAAACCTGAAAAGTACCGTACCTCAGTCAATTTTGCTCTAAACTCGGAAATTTTCACATTTTCAGAATCAGGGAGTCATTCCTGTTCAGAAAAGTACCCACAAGCCTTGGTTCTGTAAAATTCATATTTTTGGTCTTGACACGATTTAAAGGCGCATGGGTATAGGCCAAAACTGTAATTTTTTGGAACCCTGCCTTGTGAGTACTTTTCTGAACCGTAAATACACCCTGATTCTGAATATGTCAATATTTTTGAGTTTGGGGGAAAATTGACAGAGATACGGTAGATTTTTTGAAATTTCAGATTTCCGAAAATTTTCGAAAATCCGTAACAAAGCTAGTTTTGGTCCGTTTGGGCTGGTTTAAGGCCCAAAAATAGAGAATTTTAAGGAGCACTTGGGGAAAATAATCTAAACTCAACTTTCCAGACTGATCGTTCGAAAAGTCTCTAAACGTTTGCGATCAATAATCGACAACGAAAGTCCACAAGTGAATAGTATCAAGTTAACCGGAAAGGAAGATGGGTCCTGCCTATCAATCACTTTCGATGATGACAAAACATCATTGGATTTCATTCCGAAGGACGGAGGATGTCAGATAGATTTCGAGAAACGATCGATAATCGTTTCAGGAGTTGCTCATCACAAAATGGCTCTGAATATTTTGAGACCACTGTTTCTTAATCCTAAACTCAGACTTCAAAATTTGAGCATGTGGTGTGATTTTGATATGAATTATTTGATTGATTCACTCACAGAAATTGTGAAAAATTCCACGAAATCCTCATTTCATGTTGAAAATTTGGCAATTACACTTCGGAAACCAGTGGAATTGACATCGATAACTGGATTCTTCAAACCCGGAGTTCTAGAAACAATTGATATTCAAGGATGGGAAAAGTATCAGCCAAAATTGATGGATTTCATGGAGACACCTCATTTCAAGGTAACTTTTCTCTGTTTTCATTTCACAATTTCAAACCAGACTATTCTTCCCAAATACTTTTTGTAATTCCCAATTTATTAAGCGATAAAGCAGCCAAAACTGACCAAAACTGACCGAGTTTTGGGTTTTTGAATATTTTCGAAAATCTGAAATTCGAGGGAATCTACCGCATCTCTGTTAATTTTCCTCCAAATTCAAAAATTTTGACATATTCAGAATCAGGGTGTCATTCCGGCTCAGAAAAGTACCCACAAGGCAGGGTTCCAAAAAATTTCAGTTTTGTCCTGAACCCATGCGCCTTTAAAAAAGTTGGAGCAATATTGACGGAGATACGGCGTTTTCGTGTCGAGACCCAAAATTGAATAACTTTTCGAACTGCCTTGACACGCTGATTCTGAATATATAAATTTCAAATACATTGGACTAAAAATAACCGAGATATGGTCAATTATGTTTTTGATCTACAATTCTCAACAGAGCGCGGTTTGAGGTGAAAACTGAAAATTTCCAAACCTAGTCTTGATTATACTCATTCGAACCGTCTCATTGCGCTGATTCTGAATATGCCATTTGTTTTGATGCGAAATTGAATCCGAATAATATTTTCAGCAAGCGAAGACGGTAAATACTTGCTATTGTAAGCCGCTGCCAATAATGTTGTTCGAGCGATTTCTGCATATGACATCGTTCAATTTCGACTTGCTATTCATTACATTTGAGGATTTGCGCTGGCTGAGAAAGGTTTGTAGTCTTTGTAGTTTGTGCTCAAAAATCGATATCTTGCAGATAATTTCCCGGTCCCCAACAGTAAAACATTGCAAAGTTCGTCTATACTTTTATCTGACAATGGAATTAATCCACAAGGCTTTTCCGGGAGCTGACCTGGAGCGGACATCGATTGCCTGTTATTATGATTACCCCATTCCCAATTCTCAAGAGTTTCTAAGCTTCACGATTAGAGATAACTTGATTGAAATTGAGAGAAAATTACAAGAATAATTTTTTTTTGTGGCGGGACCTAATCATGACTATACTCAATCGAACCGTCTTCTTTTTTTTATATAACTTCTTCTCTACGCCGATTTGCACTCAAAAATCAACTAAAAACTGCCAATTTTTGAGTTTTCGAAAAATTGCTCAGAATAAAATTTTCAACATTTTTGACTGTATCACCGTCAGCATTGATCTGACCAGAATAATTCACACATATTTGAATTCAGCGCTTCATTTCGGTTCAGAAAAGTACCCACAAGCCCTGTTTCCGCTAATATTCAATTGTTCGTATACCCATGCGCCTTTAAATCGTGACGAGACCCAAAATGGGAATTTTTTTTAGAACCAAGGCTTGTGGGTACTTCTCTGAACTGGAATGACTTCCTGATTTTGAAAATCCAAAAATTTTCAAGTTTGGAGCAAAATTGACAGAGATACTGTAATTTCGTGTCGAGACCCAAATTTGGAAATTTTTCGGAACCCAGTCATGACTATACTCATTCAAACCGCCTTGTTACGCTGATTCTAAACATATAAATTTCATGAAGATCCGACCAAAATTGGCCGAGGTACGGTAGATATTGTGTTTTCGTGGCGAGACCCAAAAACTGAAAACATTTCCAAACCTAGCCTTGTGAGTGCTCTTCTAAACCGGAATGACGCCCTTATTCTGAATATATCAAAAATTTTGAGATCCAACAAAAACTGACTGAGATACCGTGATTTTCACATTTTCGTGTCATGACCTAAAATTGAAAAAATTTCTAAACCTAGTCATGAGTATACTCATTTGAACCGGCTTGTTACGCTGATTCTAAATATGAAATTTCTATAAAGTTCCGACCAAAAATGACCGAGATACGGTAGATTTTGTGTTTTCGTGGCGAGACCCAAAAAATGAAAATGTTCCCAAACCTAGCCAAGATTATACTCATTTGAACCGCCTTTTTCTCCTGAATCTGAAAATACTGTTTTCATCGATAGTTGAGCAAAATTGACCAAGATACAGTGCTTTTTTTTGATATTGCTCAGAATAAATTTTTTTTTGAAACCCAGTCTTGATTATACTCATTCGAACCGTCTTATCACGCTGATTTCGACTATGATATCCGTTTTTAGATTCAAAAATTTTTGAAAGAGATACGGTGCCAGGTCCTGTCTGCCCTCAAGGCAGGTGGTACAGACAGCGCAGCAATTAAGGTGGATAGAAAGGTACGCCTAATCCAATGAGCAGCTCGGTAATTACATCAGGGATAGAGTACTAATAACGAAGAGGGATTAGAGAAAGAGAGGCAGATGGTCCGCAGACAAAAACATCCCATTGATTTTTGTTGTCCTTTTATTTCCTTTTCTTTTCATTTCAAACAGAATTTTAAAGGCGCATCCATTAATTTTTTTTAGGATGAGCAATTTTCTGGAATTAATAAAAAAAGAAGCAATTAACAAAAATCCGGTATTCGAATCGTATAAAACAGTATGTGAAAAAATTGGAGAAGATATTGATTTTTTGGAATTCGAATATTTTCATATGGCATACTATAACAATCCTGAGTTCAAAGGTACTAATTACGATGGAAGGTAAATTTTTTAAAATTTGAAAAAAAAATTCAAAAAAAGTTTTATTTTTTTAGCGCCAAACCCAAATTTTCCCAACTTCCACCAGAGATTCTCACTGAGATTTTGGGAAAGTTGGACCCGGTTTACAGGTAAGCGAGGGAGGATTTTTGGGCATTTTTCGCCAAAAAAATCGATGAAAATGGTCCAAAAACCGCTGAAAACGGGCTAATTTGACCAAAATGCTCAGAACAAGTTTTTCTCAGTTTTCGCTGAAAAAAACTACCGTATCTCGGTCAATTTTGCTCTAAATCCAAAAATTTTGTTAGACTTGAAATCAGCTTGCCAAGACGGTTCGAATGAGTACAATCATGAAATACTTTGGATAATTCCGCCACTTGGGTCCTACCACGAAAACCTGAAAAGTACCGTATCTCAGTCAATCTTGCTCCAAATTCGAGAATTTTGCCATATTTGAAATCAGCACGTTAAGACGGTTCTAATGAGTATAATCGTGACTAGGTTTAGAAATTTTTTGTTTTTGGGTCCCACCACGAAAACCAGAAAACCACCGTATCTCAGTCAATTTTGCTCTAAACTCGAAAATTTTCACATTTTCAGAAACAGGGAGTCGTTCGGGTTCAGAAAAGTACCCACAAGCTTTGGTTATGAACATTGTCCATTTTGGGTCCCGACACGATTTAAAGGCGCATGCTTATAGGTCAACAGTGAAAATGATCGGAACCAGGGCTTCTGGGTACTATTTAGAACCGAAATAACATCCCGGTTCTAAATTCGCCAACATTTTTGAGTTTGTAGACAAACTGACCAAGATACGGTATTTTGTATGAAATTGCTCAGAATAAAATTTTAAAGAAAATTCTCGAACCCAGTCATGATTATACTCATTCGAACCGTCTCTCTCGACACGCTTATTCTAAACCAGTCGGTGGCGCCGCCTACGGCGGCTCACCTCCTTTTAGTTCGTCGCTGCGCTCCTCAATGGCGGGTTAATTTGCCACGCTTAACCTTATTTTCAATCATTGGGCAGTGATGCACCCTAAGCCTCCTTCCTATTCCAAAAATGTTGCTAATTTAAATTCCCGCCAAAATTTCGAAAATTTGAATTCCCGCCAAAAATTTCGAAAATTCGAATTTCCGCCAAAAATTCCGAAAATTCGAATTCCCGCCAAAATAATCAAATGTTTTGACGTTTCTGGAAGTTTCTAGAAATTTCTGGATATTCAGGAAGTTCCTAGAAGTTTCTGGATATTCAGGAAGTACCTAGAAGTTTCTAGAAGTTTCTGGAAGTTCTGGAAAATTCTAGAAGTTTCTTGAAGTTCTGGAAGTTTCAAGAAGATTCTGTAAGTTTCTAGAAGTTTCTGGAAAGAAGGAGAATGTTCTGGAAGGTTATCCATCTAGAGCTTGCCAGTTGAGTTTTCGAAGTACCATAACTACCGTAATCCTACAGTAATCTCCACCATTTTTTGATGGTGTACTATTGGGGTCCCTTAGATAGTACATGCAAAAAATGGAACAAATCTGAGGACTTCGAACCCGTTTTCTAGCTATTTTTGAGTTATATGGTTACTGTAGCTACCGTAATCCTACAGTAACCCGTGCTCCAAACTTCATAGAATTGAAGCGCTCGGTGACCCATGACTACATGCCAAATATGGTAGGAAACGGTCGAGGGGTACAAAAGTTATTCAGCGATAAGTGCGGCACAGACACACACACAGAACTATTCCTTTAGTATATAGAAGAGATATGTAGTTTTTAAATGAATTGGACTGATAAAAACCGAGATATTGTCCATTTTATATTTTTGATCTACATTTCTCAACAGAGCGCGGTTTGTGGTGAAAACCGAAATTTTCCAAACCTAGTCGTGATTATACTCATTTGAACCGTCTTGAAACGCTGATTCCAAAACTGTAAACGTTTTTGGGAATGGAGAGAAACTGACCGAGATACGGTAGACTTTTCAGATTTTCGATTTTCCGGTTTTCGAAAACTTTCGAAAATCCATATCTGAATCAGTTTTGGACCGTTTTGGCTGGTTCGCGGCTTAAAAAATAGAGAATTTTATGGAGAATTCAGGAAAAAGATGAATAAAAAAATTCAATAAATCAAAATTCATAGAATCATTCATAATTTCAGGCTGATCTTGCGAAAAGTCTCCAAACGATTGAGATCAATCATCGACAACGAGGTGCCTAGAATCAGTAGTATTGTGTTTGATGAGTCTGACAACTACATTCAAATTGATCTCGATTCGAGTCGAGTGACTTTTCTGCCGCATTCTGAAGGATGTACTGTGGAATATGGCATCGGGAAAACAAAGTTTATTCCGGAATGTGCTCATCATGAAATGGCTTTGGTTTTTCTGCGGCCAATATTGCTCAATCCTAAACTCAGACTTCGAAATCTGTCGATGCTCAGCTCGAACGACTTCAATTATGCTATCGAATATTTTTCGAATATCACCGCCATCACTTCCGAATTCCACGTCGAAAACTTTATTTTTCGAATGTGGAAACCGCTGAAAGTGGCACCCGCGATTGCGCTCGTCAAACCCGGTTCCCTGGAGTCAATTGAGATCGAATCGAAGATGCGATTTCGGTCAGGAATCATGCAGTTTCTGGAGACAAGTCATTTTAAGGTTACTTACTAAGTATTTCCCCTCAAATATACCTAAAAATTCTTCTTTTTTGAGCCACAAACCAGCCAAAACGATCAAAAATGGACCGAGTTTTGGATTTTTGAATTTTTTCTGAAATTCTGAAATTACAGAAAAAATTACCGTATCTCGGTCAATTTGTGTCTGATCTCAATAATATGTATAGTTTTGAAATCAGCGCAATGAGACGGTTCAAATGAGTATAATCATGACTAGGTTTGGAAATTTTCGCTTTTTACCTCAAACCGCGCTCTGTTGAGAATTGTAGATCAAAAATATAAAGTGGATCATATCTCGGTTATTGTTAGTCCAATTTATTTGAAAATTGCATATTTAGAATCAGCGTGTCAAGGCGGTTCGAATTAGTATAATCATGACTAGGTTTCGAAACTTTTTGATTTTTGGGTCTCGACACGAAAACTCGAAAACTACAGTATCTCGGTCAATTTTTATCTAAACTCAAAAGGTTTGACATTTTCAGAATCGCGGGGTCATACCGGTTCAGAAAAGTACCCACAAGCATGTGTTCCAGAAAATGTCCATTTTGGGTTTAGGCAAGATTTAAAGGCGCATGTACTAGGGCAAATATGAAAATGTTGAGAACTAGGGCTTGTGAGTACTTTTCTGAACCGGATCAACTTGTTGGTTCAGAAAATGTGAAAAATTTAGTGGTACGACGAAAATGGGCCGAGATACGGTACTTTGTCTGAAATTGCTCAGAGTGAAAATTTTGGCATATTCAGAATCGGGGGGCCATTTCGGTTCAGAGAAAATTGCTCAGAATAAAATTTTTTCAAAACCCAGTCATGACTATACTCGTTCGGACCGTCTCATTACGCTGATTCCGAATATGGCATTCATATTCACGAGAAATCCAATTCAGTTCATATTTTCAGCAAGCGAAGGAGGTAAAAACATGGCATTGTGAACCGTTGAACCCAGTGGTGATCGATCGTTTCGTGCACCTGACATCATTCGAAATTCGAATGCATTACGTTTCGTTTGTGGACGTGCGTCGATTAAGAAAAGTAAGGGTTGTTGAGGCCCAAATCGGGGCCCAATCGGCTTGAATCGACTCAAATTGGTCCGGCTCCGCGACATTTCGAAACCATTGAAAATTGGGCTTGAAATTTTTCAAACTCTTTACTCGAGTTTAATCGGTTTTCTGGAAAATAGAACAAAGTAAAATTTCAAATTTTTTTCAGAAAAAAAAATTTTGACCGAAAAGCGCTTGAGACAAACGCCGAGGCTAAAATTGTGTTGTTGCAGATGATTCTACAATCCCCGACATTCGAACAATGCAAGATTTATCTATTCTGGTATCTAAGGAGAGAAGAAGTCGAAAAAGCCTTTGGCCCTTTGGTTAAAGAGGATTCGAATTTTTACCATCGTTACCCGATCCCCAATTCGTCATATTTCATTCAATTCAAATTCTACGATCATTTGATTGAAGCAGAGAAATTTTTGCGAGAATAACTGAACATTCGAATAAATTTGTTTGTTAATTATGCGTTTTCAGTTTACAAACAGGTACATCAGAGTATGTCAGAAAGTGCGCTCTATCTGCAGGCTTTTTTTTACCTAAAATTCATTCGGCCAATTTTGAAATTTGAACAATCAAAAATGAAGGGGGAAATAGGAGGAGGAAGAGACCAACTAGTGAACGAAAAAAATCAATGCGATGACCTGATGACCCTCCTGCCTACCAGATGTTGTTTGTTCTCTAGGCCCTCCAATTTCCATGCACACTTTTTGTAAATCAAGAATGTATGATTACTCTGACAAGATTAGAGGCTAAATATGAGAAACAATAGGTCTAGCCTGACATGGTTTTGGGGTTGAATGCACGTAAAGACAGAGCCAACATTTTCCGTAACTTCATTTTCATATTTGCATCGTTTGAAAATAATTTGTTGCGGAAAAAAATAAGGAAAAAATAGAGAAAATTTAAGTAAAATCACACAAACAGAAAAATATTAATAGCCATTGGTTCGAATGAGGTACAGACACAAAAAATTAAAAAAAAAGTTATTCTTGTATCTTCCTCTCCACTTCAATCATGGTATCATTAAATTTGAAATCAAGGAAAAACGATGAGTTGGGAATGGGGTAACGATAATAAGAGGCATTAGTCCTGTGTTCCAGGACAGCTGCGGGGAAAGCCTTTTCGATTAGTGGAAATGTGATATGAAATATTAAATGAAGTTTACACTGTTTCAATGTTGGGGTTCGGGAAATAATCTGCAAAATAACATAATTTTTTAGTCAAAAATTGGAATTTTAGGCACAAACTATGAAGACTACAAAGACAACAAACCTTTCTTAGCCAACGTAAATCCTCAATAGAAACATATAGGAATTCGATATCGAAGGATTCCAAGTGCAATAATCTCTCGACCATCGCTGTATGCAGTTGTTCACACCAAAACGTATTCACAGTCTTCGCTTGCTGAAAATATGACTTGATTTCAGTTTCTAACTAAAATAGGCATATTCAGAATTAGCGCAGTAGACGGTATCGAGAAAAGTTTTGGTTTGAGCAATTGGCACAAAGGACTTATCTCAGCCAGGTCTGCAGAACTTTACCTTGAAATGGGGTGTCTCCAAGAAGTCCATTAATCTCGGCTGATACTCTTGATGTCCTTGAATATCGATTGTTTTCAAAACTCCAGGTTCGAAGATTGCAGTTATCGATGTTAACTCCATAGGTTTCCGAAGTGTAATTGAAAAATTTTCAATTTGGAATGAGGATTTTATGGAATTTTTCAAAATTTTTGTGAGCGAATCAATCAAATAATTCACTTCACAATCACACCACATGGTCAAATTCTGAAGATTGAGTTTCGGATTGAGGAACAGTGGTCTTAGAAAATTCAGAGCCATTTCGTGATGAGCCACTCCTGGAATTGCAATCGATCGTTTCTCGAAATCTATCTGACATCCTCCGCCTTTTGGGATGAAATCCAATGATGTTTTGTCGTCAAAAGTGATTGACAAGCAGGACCCATCGTCCTTCCCGGTTAACTTGATACTGTCAACTTGTGGACTATCGTTGTCGATTATTGACCGCAATCGTCTGGAGACTTTTCGAACGATCAGCCTGAAAAAGTTACCCGACTCGAACCAAAAAGCCATAAAAAAAGTTGAAATCTAACAAAGCTACCAATTTTCGGAAGATTCTTTACTCAAAATTTATGGTACATATATGGTAGATTAAATTTAAAATAGCATACCTGTGTACCGGATCCAACTCCCTCAGAACTTGTGAATGAATCTCAATTGGAAGTTCAGAGAATGATGGTGACATTTTTCTATCATAATCTGTACCTTTGAATTCCGGATTTCGATAGAAGGCCATATAAAAATATTCGAATTCCAAATAATCAATTTCTTCGTTTCCCATTATTCTACATACGTTTTTATATGATTCGAATACTGGCTTCTTTTTCTCTTCAGCTACTTCTTCTCTTATCAATTTCAAGAAAAGGGGACGGTTGAATTCGCTGGTGTCGTCCATTTGTTCGAAGAAATAGAAGGTTAGCGGACAAAACAATCAAAAATGAAGGGAGAAATAGGAGTAGGAAGAGACCAACTAGTGAACGCAAAAATCAATTCAATGACCTGATGACCCTCCTGCCTACCAGATGTTGTTTGTTCTCTAGGCCCTCCAATTTCCATGCGCACTCTCTGCATCAAGAATGTATGAGCATTCTGACAGGATTAGAGGGAAGATATGGAAAATAAGAGGCCTCACGGAACATCCGTACCCCATCAATTTGACCAGTTTTCCCATCTTCAGACACTTCAAAATTTCGTCGGAACGACCCAAAGTACGAACCATAGCGCTTTATTGAAGTGTTTCTTTTTCAGTGCGGAATTCCGGTTTTTCAGCAAGTTTTTTGAGGATTTCGAAAACGAAAAAATGTTTTTAAAAAACTATTTTATTGTAAAAAATCGTAAGGAAAGAAAAAAAAGGTTAGACGCAGAAAAATGGGTACCCCATTTTTGAAGGCGCATATCTCATTAACCATAAGAGCTAGAAAAAAGTTGTCAACGGCAAAGTTGCTTTAAATTCAATTTTGAACATCTTTGCAATTGACAACTTTTTCCTATCTCTACTCAGAAATGAGATATACATCAAGTTGTAACCACAAGATTCCTCTTCCAAACCGATTGAATCGACGGTGCCACACTCAAATTCTTCACATTATTTCCATTGAAATCTCCTCTTCCACCAAAAAATATCCTCAATCCATTAAAATATCCATAGAGAACATTCCGATATGCCTTATGAACGAAAAGCATCACAATAGTCGACAAAAAACCATGGGACGCCAGGATAATCACCAGAAAATTATTGTATTTTTGATAGTAAAACTGGAAGTAGAACTCAAAAAACACATAGATGAATGGACCGACTAAGGAAAGTGCAGGTACAAGTAACTGAATATTCAGTGCCCGAATCAGTTGCTTTTGGAGCCGAAGGGTCCTCTCGGATACCCTGAGTCCGCACTTTTTGGTGGCCATCCGAGTTAATCTAGAGAATACTAGGACTTGAATTCCAATGATCGAATAGAGAATGCATCCACGAATAACTATGAATGTACCATCGGTGGTGAGGACAAATAGTGATTGCGGGTTGTTGATCATGGTCAGAAGACATGGAAGTTTCTGGAATTCTGGAGTTGTGGGCGAAGATAGGAAAAAGTTGTCAACAGCAAACTTGCTTGAAATCAAAAATGGAGCAAGTTCGCAGTTGACAACTTTTTTCTAGCTCCGCCCACTTTTGAGATATGCGCCTTTGAAAATGAGTGCACCCCCCAGTCTGCGTCTCACAACTCTCTCTCTCCCTTGGCACCTAACTTTAAAGGCGCATATCTCCCGAACCATAAGAGCTAGAAAAAAGTTGTCAATTGCAAACTTGCTTCAAATTTAATTTTGAGCAAGATTGCAGTTAATAACTTTTCTCTAGCTTCGCCCATTTTCTAGATATGCGCCATTGAAATTGATCACTCCCTCTCTCTGCGTCTCCCCCCCCTCTCTTTTCCTGGCACCCTAACTTCAAAGGTGCATAACTCAGGAACCGTAACAGCTAAAAAAAAGTTGCCAACTACAAAGTTGCTCAAAATTAAATTCTAAACAACTTTTTAGTTGTACACTTTTTTCTATCTCTAGTATTTCTTGAGATATGCCCCTTCAAACCTGCTTACCTCCAAAACTTTGCTTCTCTCCTTCACTTGATCCTCGGGAAACGTCCAAAAAATCAGAAACGCCGAAAACGGCACTCCAAAATAATTTGCAGCGATCCAGAACTTCCTGATATCCTTCCATTTTCCAGAAATATTCGAAATATTGAAAAATCGATTCTCGAAAATCAAAATGATCGATACGAGCATCCCTTCAAGGCTCCAAACTGTTATAACACCCTGAATATTCTGATGGACCCCTAGTTTCTCCATTACACCATACGGCACCGCCGCCATACAGGGTACCAAAATATAAGGACGGATCAGAAAACTGAACATGATATCGATGAAAAACGTCCAAATATGGAAGTTTAGCAGTGTAAATTTGACGGAAATCATTGGTTTTGGGGTCTTGAAAAGGATACAATAAGCACCGAATATATGGAATGGAAGGGCCAGAATCGATAGAATATGAAGGGATAATGTGAAGAATTCCGGAGTGTCCAGGTAGGATGGATGGTAGTCCGATGGGCAATATGACATTTTCTGGAATTTTTTTTTGAAAAAAATTTGGAATTTTTTAAATGGGATCGAGTTCCCCATAAAATTTTACGCATATTTGTCTCTTGAACCACTTTTCTAGCTCTTTTTGGAACCGAGATACGCGCATTTTCGAATACAGGCGCGCGAAAGAGCGAGGAAGAGGGGGAGACGCAGACATGTCACTGTGTCTCTCCCTCTTCTTTGCTCTCTCACACGAAAATTAAAAAATGCGTGTATCTCAGCTCCTAGAAGAGCTAGATAGATGGTTTAAGAGACAAATATGCGTAAAATTTTACGGGGAACCCAAATATCGAGTTTTTAGGCCCTAAAAACTGAAAAAATTTAATTTTTTTTTTCATAGAGTTTTATGTGTCATGTCTAAGTCTTTCGAAATCATCATCCTATTTTACGTTTATTCGCTTCTTGATTCTGAGAGTGAGGATACCCGCGTTTTTAGATTTGGTGAAAGAGAGCGAGACGCAGACGGCTAGACTGTTTATCCTAGAGAGACGCAGACAGTAAGATACTCTCGATTTCTGCGTATTCCTTTGTTCTCGCAACTTTCAACCCGGGCTACTTCAAAGATTATTACTCAAATCTGTACCCATTTTGGAATTTTGGAACTGCTTTCTGATTGTACGGCTCAACTGATTGACCTTTACCAACTTAACGTTCATCAAACTTGAATACATTTTC